>JAYKKI010000010.1:9005000-9512500 GCA_039881145.1 Druceiella hillmani | reverse complement strand
GTCAATATAAGGAATTTTGAGATAATTAAGAAACTAGAGAAGTAAATGGTATTTAAGCCGCCATGAAAGAGATTAAACATATATTCAATGTACCATTTGTTAAGTACTGGAAACAACTTTTATAATTCTCGGAATAGCACGTTAATGCCAAACACAATCTTCAGAAGAAAACTTCTTCACAATGCGTACTGTAGATAGTTTTTTTCTTAAGTTGAGTCATCACACAAGGAAACTATATTCATAAAACAGGCTATCCCAAAAGGTTCAGGATGTTACGGTTTACCGGAATGTTTATAGCTACACTCTTTTGAATTGTGATGGGAATTTGATTTATTTAATATAATAAGAAGTCAGTAAATGTGACTAAAAAGTAGTACTATCCTATTTTTTACAAGAAAATGGAGAAAAATGACGTGGGAAAATAATAAAATATATGTTCCTCTTCTATGATGATGGATTAGTTTACATAAGACTAGTTTGTACATTTAAAGAATTTAACCTCTCTACATTCCAAAATGTGTACCTTGTGAGACTTTCTCTATTTCGACAATTCAAGAAAAATCTTTAATCGTTTAGATGATGATGACTCATCGTAAAAAAATAATTAGAAAACATTTCCACATCAATGAGAAATCATAATTAATCTCAATCGATATTCAGTTTAATTGATCGATGTAATGAATCAATTTGTATTAACAGGAAAGTGTATTAGAAAATAAAAATAAAATTAGTCGTACACTACTTTTTAGCCATAGTTATAGGCTGAATTTATAAAACGTATCTCAAAAATATAACCCATTGCCTCTAGTTCACGTAACCAAATGCCCCTAGTTCATTGCCTCTAGTTCACGTAAATAAATATAACCCAATGCCCCTAGTTCATTGCCTCTAGTTCACGTAATTTTACTGAAATTTTAATTTGTTACGTTTATAAAGAGCCGCTTGTAACTTGGACGTTAATTACTACTTAATTAAAATATTTCTGCGAATGAATCAACTCAAAGTAAATGTATATATAAATAATGTTACTATTTACAGTTTATATGATTCAAAATATATAGAATTGTCTTGTGCAGTTCAATTACATAAGTATTTTATTCTGTCGGATTCCTATAAATAACGACTATTCTTTGTAATTATCACATTCAAATAAATTTAACAAAGTAATTTACGAGTAACGAAGAAGTACAAAAATTTCTTAAAATAAATTACATAATTATAAATGAACAGTAGATCTTGGACTCTCAAATCAACATCAAGATAGCAGCGACAATAACACAATAATAACTCTCTTCTTTATCCAGCACACGTAGCCTTTTATTCATTTTGGCACCGAATCTGCCAACAACTTTTGGAACATGCGAAGTAAATGTCATCGAATGGAATTTTCGGAAAAATCTTTGAATATTCAAGAATTGTAGTTTGTTCGCAAAAAGCGTACCTTTTAAAAATAAATATTAATTACTATCAATAATACACACACACACACAAACACACACTCACACACATACACACACACATAAATATAAATATATATTTATATATATATATATATATATATATATATATATATATATATATATATATGTATATATGTATATATATGTATATATATATATATATATATATATATATATATATAAATTATCATTTTAGTATTAAAAATTATATCCAATTTTGTTCTTATTAAGCGAATTAATATCAAATTAAGTCAATTTTTGAAATGCAATGTTCTTTAAATATTTTCGAAGTTATTGATTTATTATTTGCAAAATATTATTACTGAGAAAAACAGTTACAAGTTATACACACACACACACATACACACACACACACACACATAAAAGTAGAAGGTTCGCAAATATTTCTTACTACTAAATTATTTTATTTGATACCGTATATAAATTTTGAAATAAAAGTTTTTCACAGATTTCATAACTTAATTACAGCAAAAGTGCTATGAAAAATAATTGAATTGTTTACGGTAAGTCATTTTTGTTCCCATATCATTTACAAATGTCTATTCAATCTAGTAAACTTTTGGGATATTCCATGTAAGCACGTAATCGGAATCGATAAATTGAATTCTAACTTCAGTTTGTTTCCTGTTTTCTTTCGGAAAAGAAGTTGTGTTTTTGAAATAATTTTACTACTCATTTGTTCAGTCAATGGCAGTTTAAATACGCATTAAATTAGAGAATATTTAGTTTCGTTGTTTTAGACTGAAATAATACATTATTTTTATTTATGAAAAATCCAATTGTCGCAAAGTGGATATGGAACTTATTTAATGTTTATATTATTTATTAAAGTTTCTATGCGTTTAGACTTTCCATGAAAATGATTTGGCATTTGTAAACTATACAAGCCTTTTATGATTAGACATTTGTAAACTATACAAGCCGTCTGTTTACGCAATCATCATGCGACGAATAACACCAATTCGAAAACGTATTTTACACGTCTATGGTTTTTAGTGTATATTTTGTAAACTATGGATATTATTTTTAAATTCAAGTAAGTCAGAACATATATCCAATAATAATTCGAGTGAAGTATTTACAGGGAGATAAAAGTATTTAGGGAATAATCATTCAATTGCCCATTTATTACTTCCATCACGTAAAATGCGGCCCATAATTGACCATTTTAATTAACTGATTTCGAAATTAATTATTTTAGGAACATATTATAACACATTCGTATACATGTTTGTTCCTAAAAATTTTCCTCATATTGAAGATATGGATTTTTGGAACCGATATGTATTTGAGATGATATTTCCAACGCATTGTAATATTTAATTCAGTCACTCGAGTTGTCCTACACATTTACCGGAAAATCAAACGGAAAATATTATTATAGGGTAATTAATTTTTCAAGATTTCTCTATTTCTAGTAAGTCTAATAAATTCATTCGTTTCTTTATATAAGTTAATTTTACACAAGAAAAATACGAGGAATTAAAAATCCATTTTCTATAATAAAATTAAGTGAAGAATCAGATCCCATGTCGTCAGGTTTATTTTTCTATTTACAATAGAGTAATGGTATAAAAGGAAATGAAGAATCAATGTAGAAGGCTATAAATTTTGAAAAATTTTAATTGGATTACTAGTTTTTAGGTAATGCATCCACAAGCAAACAAATAAACAAAAATAGACAATATTTCAAAAATCATCTTAATGCATTATTTAATCACTTATCATTTATCCCCCAAAACATAAATGTATCTCCGTATTCTTTGAACAAAAGACTGCTGTTGTAATTAAAAGAAAACCAAATGAAAAATAAGTCTTTGGCTATTTAAATATTAAATATATACCTATTAGTTATCAATAATATATTTTTAGATATTTTGTAAGCAGCACATTGTATATAAAACTTTCTAAACATGTAATTATATTTTATTTGCTGTGTTTACTATTACAAAAGAAAAAAAATATACAGTGCTTCTTTTGTTCTAATTCACATAAACATTTAACATTTAATTGATGTCTTCTTTCTATGTCATTCGCTTATTATGACTGGAATGTTATTTCCAGTCAATGCCATTATAAACGAATTCCAGCTCTTTTATAAAAAGAAATGAGGTTCTAAGTAGGATGCTATATTACCAAAGCCAAAATAATTGGGTATTGTGTATAGTAAAAGAATAGAGTTAGCTATTTACTTTGTAATAATAAACCTACGTACCGACAATGAACTACACGTCGAACAATAGTAACCTATCACAGTACTAATGTCTGGCAGGGCGTAGCGAACGGTAATGTCACGAACAGACAATTGTATGCTCGTCCCAACGACTCTCCTCAAGGACATATAATAAATAAAACAAGGAAAATAGTTTGAAGCTAAATTGTATTGTTATTATTCGTTGCTATCTGTATCGTCACGATGTCTTTCGCCAAGAGGTAGGCAGTAGTGAGAGTGATTTCATGTTCATTATTAGGGTTTTATAGGCAAACTAAAAACACCTATAATTTTATCATATTCGCCTGTCTGGCCATCTGTATGTCACTGCAGTTTTACTGGCAGACTATTAGTGCCATAAAACTGAACTTGATTAGCGTACATATTTATAACGTCTACAAAGTAAGGAAGCAAAAGTTCTGAAACTTTTTTTTAGTCCCATGTCTCATTATGTAGGATATTTTTGAGTGAGTATTTCAAGTCTTGGGGTTATGTCATGAACACTTTATTAATGCAGGAATTTGTTTACAAATATTAGTTCTGAAATGGTAATTTTTGTCAGATTTATGAATCTTCATCGCCTCTAGCTGAAGTAGTGATTTTATTTTGTAATTTTTGAATACTTATAAAGTATTTAACACCAGTAAAATATATTTCAAAATTAGGAGGAAACTTGTGACATGTAGTTAGGTCTATAAAAAGTTCACAGAAACTTAATTCTAATGATTTAAATCAACTGAAAAAACTAAATATTTTAAAATATATATTTAATGGGTCTATAAAAAATATACAAAGAAGTATATTTATATCTTGGCTTGGTAAGAAATGATATTAATTTTTGAATAGAAGAAATGATATTAATACTAGAGTATCAATAGAAATACTGCGTACTCGTAAATATTTATATGCACCCAATGATGTACGGTAGAAATTTCTTCGATAACATTGTTTTATGACCAGGAGTCGGTAAATAACAATGTGTTGTATAACTTTTTGGTATAGATAGGGATTTTGCGCCGGAATTCAAACACACAAACGCAATAAAATGGTGATGGATGTTTTAATAATATAAAAAAATGATCGTGGCCGAATACTTTTGAGCATTAGTGCATTTTAATATAAATATATATATATATATATATATATATATATATATATACATATATATAAAAAAAGAGAAATATTACAAAAATACTGAATAGTACTTTCTTTGAACCATGTAAGTAGGTTTAAATTTAAACTAATTTATGTATGAGTTTCCCCACACCAATGACATGTTGGCGGATTATGACGATGCCTGGTAACATAAAGGTAAATTCTGATTTCTTAATATTATTTTCTTAAAGAAAACTAATATTCAAAGATACTTGAATAAAAACGATAAACGAAATTTAAGAAAAATTTTCAGTTTTGAATCTCATTTCTTGCTTAATATTCATTAACTCCTACATTATCCTGGTGCAGGTACCTGGAACAAATAGTAGACACAAACTTGTATATTTGTTTAATCCAAGCTGTAAGTAATACACTCAAACTTGTATCTATTAAAAATAATCGTTTTTAATTATTAATATAGATATTAGATATTTACCAGTCGTAAAAGTCATTAATTACTCGCAGCGATGCCGCTTATTAAATACAAATTTTATGTGCTGTTCTTCATCATTTATGTTATAACTAAAATAAAAAAAAATTAACGAGTATTTTTTTTTCTGTATTTTTGGTAACCGGTTTAATTTATTTTGTGTTATTAAATTGTCATTTGTTACAATTAATCGAATAATCTTAAATAAAAAGCTTATTTCTTGGTGTGAAAGAAATTTCACTTAGATAATTTTTTGTTTGTTTTAATAAAAAATAATTATTTTCTCACGTGAGACAGTTTTTTTGTGGTTACGTATCAAACTTTCTTTTGCAAATTATATTTCATAAGCTATGGATAAATAAAAAAAATACATTAATAAATAACGCAGCACAGATAATTCAAGACATCAACATAATGATTGATGAGAATGTGACTTATGTATGTATTATGCATGGATGGTTGGAAAAATATCACTTGTGACAATTTTGATCTACAAAATGAAGAGGGGGGGGGGGGGTGTATAAAATGAAATAAAAACTACAGTGGAAGCGAATACATCTACGACTACGCGTGAATTGGCAGCAAGATAAAACGTTACGATTCAGATAATATTCAACTATTTGAAACAAATTGGCAAGAACAATAACTGTACACATGGGTTTTACATACATCACATAAGAGTCAGAAGAGAAATAATTTTGAAACTTGCTTTTCTTTGCCGTTGCGATATAAAAGTGGATCATTTTTAAATCAAATTATTTGTTAGAGGACTGTTATCTTTGAATCCTTTTCACGAGCATTCAGAACAATGGTTGTATAAAAAATAAGTGTCAAAAAAATCAAAAACAGAACATTCACAAAAAAAGGTAATGGTGCTTTACGGTAGTCCAGTCCTCATATTATTCACAATAGCTTCATAAAATCTGATAAATCGATCAGAGAAGATATGTACTGTAACCACTTAGACGAAATAATGAGAAAGTATATGAATAAGAAGCTAAGATTGGCGAATAGAAATAGGAAAATTTCCTTGTGGGAACCACATGTCGCATGAACAACGTTATTCTAAATACAGGAGTAAACTTCGTACGTTTTCTAGGTTTTAGATTACTTCTAACAAGGAAAAATTCCAATAAACTGGAGAAAATAACTTTCGCAATTTCATCATCATTTCCTCTCCAGTCTTTTTCATTGCCGATATTGGTAGGCTACCATTAAGATGGCAGATCTGTGTCGATAGTTTAGGTGCATACTTTGATTAATTGTACTGCTTCTTCTTTCAAACTTTCAGTTCGAAACCGGACGTTTCATACTGAATAACCTAATAAATTAATACAAACCTACCTATCGAGAGGATATGTTTAGTGACAATCTTACTAGTCAAAGTATTATTTGTAATATGAAAAGAGAGTGAAAGAAAGACAACGTCGTCACTTTAATAGTCATAGCTACTTTTGTGGTTAATTTAATGGCATTATTATTAATCGTTAAAAAATATATCAAAAAGTAGTTTCGTGAGTTTTTAAAAAAGTGTTAATTAAAATTGCATAATAAGTATTACATAATAAGATTGTCTTTTTCCTTGGTACTAATTAATTTTTTTGACATTAAATAAAAAAATCTATATTCTGTATAGTTTAGATTTTTTTAATAACTTTATTTAAAACATAAGGTTGTGAAAAAATTCTAAATTTTTGGGAATATTTTATTTCATTTCATCTTTGCTGAAAAATTTAGCTCTGTACTGTAGACACAAAATTTTATACAAAACATTTAACACTGAAGATTTATATTACAAACAAAGAATAATTTTTGAGTGTATGGTTTTTTTGTACTTACATTTGCATTTCATCTATTATTAATTTAAACTCTTCTAAATGTCATTACTTAAAACTTAAAAATATCCTTGAAAAGAGGCAGACAGACCATTGATTTACAAGCATTCTCGAACTTTTTAATTTTCTCAAACTTTGCACCCAACCAAAAAAGTACAAACATTAACGTAGTCCTCTTATATAGGTCTAAATTTCAGTACCAATCGGCGCGGTGTCGTATTAATGATTCAACTTTGTCTCAGGCATTTCTAAATAAAAATAGAAAAATAAGGGCTTTTATCACATTTTCGAATCTGGACACGATGTAAAAAAATTGTTTCGACGTGGTATAGAATATTTTCTTAACGTATGGAAAATTAAAAAGGCATGAAAATTGTCGGAACCAAGAAAGCCTTAAGCATGATTATGCACATCAAAAAAATTATGACAAAATCTTTGATTTGGATACGAACCCACTAAACTTGAAAAACTAAAAATCTGAAAAATATTTGTAAAGAAATTAATATTCTAAGTTAGATGGTATCTGTAGTTTGCAATTTTGGAGGACACCACATTTTTACGTAAGCTATGTAAATAATGTAACGCTACTGATTAGAATTAATGTACAATTAATTACACATTTTTCAAATATTTTTATTCACTACTTCAAAGCTAATAAATTTGAAACCTCCAAATGTTTTATATTCGAGAAAAGCAATTATTTTAAACAGTAACAAAAAAGTATTAAAAAAAATTAAAGTGACTTTCTTTTCAATTAATTTTGATTCAACTTGCCAAAGAAAATATTTTAATTAAAAAAAACGTGTCCCCAAAAATACTTCTTTAAAAAGGCCAAGTTTGATCTGTTAACCATCACTGTGAAAACGTGAGAGATTTTATTTGTTGCCAAGGAAAGAGATATTAATTTTGAGGGGATATCGCTTCATCTTCTGGTTTGGCGTAGGTAGGTATGCCGTCTAAACTGTGTTGTGCAGTAAAATTAATTCCTAATAGAAAATTCCGCCTAGTTCTAATAAAAAAATCATTAATCTCTGCCAGAAGACAATTAGATGGTGCTGCAGAACTTTGCAAAAATAACTATCCATGAAATTTTATCCGTGAATCAAACGCAACTGATAACTTCAACGCAAAATATTTTTACCTCATATTTTTATTCAGTATCACATTTTTCTTAAAAATATAAGCAATACAGGTAAACAAAAACTTAAGAAAGTAGACTATTCCGAGTAACTTTTGCCTTTATTGTTATTAACTAAAACAAATATTTTTCTTTTATTTCATCTATCCACCTAGGCCACTTGATTATACACTTTTAATTGATACCAATTTCTTGAAATTGTTATGTAATTCTACAGTAACTCTAAGAAATATTTAAACAGCTCCAAAAATATATAGTATAAATTTCTTTTATTTGATAAGAGACCATTACCTATTATTCCATGAAAGTCATCTTCGAACATTATCAGAAAGAAACATTATTGAATACAGTTATATTAGCCGATATTCGCTTCCAGATTTGATATCTGTTCCCGTATATTTAATTATACATCTTTGGCTTGCTCGTTTGTCTAAATCTTCAAATTCATCTTGAATTTACTCTGCGAATTAAAAAATATTTTTAGATCGATAACATCTACTTATAGTTAAGATTGCTAGTTAAAAATTTATCACTAATTATCTTAACCCTCCTCTATCAGCACGTAATTGATTTTCGTGTTGATTAGGCTTAATAATTATTATAAAAGTGTTCAGCAAGTTATCTAAAATATGGCCATCTAATTGCAAATACACTCCGAATAAATATAACGTAACATTCTGTTTTGTCCAGTTTGTTTTTACTGATCAGCCCTTTATCCTATTTAGGATTCCATATCTCAAAACGTAAACCAGAAGCAACATAAGGTCACCCACTTGCCCGTCTGTCTACCCGTATCTCATAGTCGCATTTTGTTATGAACAATATGACGAAGAAACTAGAATAGTAAAATAATAAGGCATGTGAATTTATAAATAACTTAATTAACGTCAATTAACATTTAGAAATATTTATGTGCGAATTATAGATGGATATTCTCACTTAGTACCAATTTTTTATTAATTTATATCCTGTGTGGTATGGGAAACCAGCGATATATAAAAATCCTGAAACCATTTTTTTTCTAGATTTATCTAACACATTTCAGAACATGTTATTTAAAATATTACCAAATTTCTTTTCATGAAATTCTGATTTTGACACAGAGACCATAATAAAACATATTAGTTCGCATTTATCTTAGTAGTTCATCCTCAAAAATATTTGTAGAGAAATTTTAGGGAGGAAAAAAGAACTCGATTTTATTAAACTCCTTGTACAGTGTATATAAATTGTAAGAATGGCTTATATATTAATACATTAATATATTGTCTTAGTATATTAATATATTGTCTTAGTGATATAAGTATCCTTCCGAAACTGTAAAGATCAAAATTTTGATAAAGCAGCATTATTTAAATTTTACCTAACCCTTACCGGAAAACTATAACAATGATCCTTAATCTCATAGTTTTCAAGAATGTCTGTGAAAATATCCTGCACAATATATTAATATGACCAACTACAGTATTGATATCTGTAAGTAGTTTATTCGGAATACTATGTATTTTTAAATGTTTATGAGCATATGCTTGTGTAGAGCCATAGTACTATCATGGTCGAGTTCAACTTCGACCCAAGAATTTTTTTATTTATTTCCTTCTATCCTTACTGTAGTCGGTCACTTAAGACTATTAAAGACTATTGTAATTATGTTTTTATAAAGTATGTTTATCATAGAACTAATTTAAATACAATAAATTAATCTATTTCAATTTAGTAATTTAAATTGTTTTGTTCTAAATTTCTTTGATTATATGTTTTATTGAGTAATTATTTTATTGATTGTTGACATAATTTACTTTGATTAACTCAAAATTTGATACTACATTTTACAGACTAAACATACTGCCAATTGAAATGTATTTTATTTGAAATAATATTGTAGCATAATGCCTAAATATGTACGGAGACTTGGCACTACGAGGTCTCCGTAAACATTTTGGTAATTATAAACATTTAATAGTATATAATGTTCCTATTACAAAATTCCATTCCTTTTATAAAATTTAAACTTTTTAGAACAAAAATATATTATGTACTGTATTTTTTAAAGGCGCATATTTAAAGAAAAAAAAACATTTATGTGATGTAACTACAAATTAAAAATTTTTGGATTGCAGATATTAAGATATGCAGTAAAAATGACTTATCGTTGAAATTTTTTATTGCGAGAACTTAAAAGCTCTATTTTTTTACAGATATAAGGAGCCATATATCTAAGTATTTGTAATTAATTTTAACTTAATACTTCCACGCGTTCCTGAGAAAAAGTGTCTTTACCGACAGATAGACAGTCGGATAATGAAATCTTCCTATAAGGGCTCATTGTTTTTGAGGTACGAAGTTCAATAAAAATGTTATGAATCAATCAATGTTTATAAAAACCTGAATGTTTATAAAAGCCTGAATGAATTCTCGTAGTGTAAGATCCACTCGTGCTTTTTTAATTATTTTCGAAAATATGGTGAATGAAAATCAAGGTATTTTCTAAGACAATAAAAAGGTAAAACGGTAAAAATATACATTACCGTCGATAATATTAGATAATGATGACAACGAACTACATATAGGTCCATAAATATTTGAGCATTTTCAAAATTACTTACCTAATTAAATACATAAAAGCTTTAATGTCTCAACGGCTGAACATAATCGAAATTATGATTAATGGTTTCAATATTCCGCAGCGCTCGTTTCAGGTAAATATTAGAATTGAAACGATAGAGCAAAATAATATGTCTCCTATTACGCTAGGAATAACATTAGCCAATATACTTGTGTTCAGTAATGTGCTGGAAATGATAACGTTAAGAAAAATATCCCGAAATCATCCTCGTGACATTGCTATTAACGAGATCGTTACCTTAGCTAAGGTATTTCTATTAAGAATTTTTCTGGAGAGAAAAACTCTTATGAGTAATCTCTTGACTTCAAGGATAATAAGTTATCACTTAAAATTAGGCTACTTGTTACAGTAGCTTGTATATAATTGTTTTTACCACATTTGTTTCATTACCCTTTTCGTCAAAATTTGGAAAAAAATGAAACATTCATGAAATCATTTTGGTATATGTCCACTGGTCTGTCTGTTGTAGAAGTTTTTTTCCGAGAGACCATTTCACATACAAAGTTAAAGTTTGCAAAAATTATTACAGAGTATCAATTGTAGACGTTTTAAATAAAGGTAAGAGTAAACGTAGAATGTTTTAAATAAAGGAAAAGTTACTTTTTTAAGCGCAGAAAAGTGAAAATTATTTGCTATAACTGTAATAGTAAATAATAAATCATACTCTGATAATATTTGACACTAAACCCTTTTAAGTGCTTATAAATAAATATTAACTTCTTTTCGTGTCGGTACCAAATTAAAAAAATCAAAGTTTGCAAAAATGATTATGGAGTAACAATTGTAGACGTTTTAAACAAAGTTAAGAGTAAACGTAGAAAGTTTTAAACAAAGGGAAGCTTACTTTTTTAAGCGCCGAAAAGTGAAAATTATTTTCCATAACTGTGATAGTAGATAATAAATCATACTGTAATGATATTTGACCCTGAACCCTTATAAGTACTTATAAATACTTATTAGCTTTTTTTGGTGTCGGTACTAAATTAAAAAAAATATGAACAGATGTAATAAGGAAATGTTCCTGGTGTTTAGTATTAAACAAAAGCTTGTAAAAGAAAAAATTCGAGTATGTGTAATTTAGATTTCATATTAAATTTATAAATTATTTTTACCATCGTATTATACAAATCTATGTCACACTACAGGATTTCGTAAAAGTAAATCAGAAAAATTTCGAAAAATATATAATACGTTTAATGAGATCCGGATTGAAAAATTATGTGTCACTATCACATTATATTTTATTGTCTTTTTTCTGGTATGTAAACATTTGGTTAACAAATTTTGATTTGCGACTCGTTTGAAATTGATAAATACTATGATAAATAGTTCCTTGAACGGAAGTTAATTCATATATTAGAGCTACACGTTTCAATTCCTTAATAGTTATATAATATATCAAAATATATTCGACTAGAGTCAAGATTAATTAGGAAAGATTTCAACATCAACTTTTTAAACAGATTCAATAATAGTCAAATCCATTATTTAACAAAAATTTGGATTATATAAATTCTAGACTTTAATCAAAACACATAACCAGCTTCACGTTTTAAAATGTTCGAAATTTGCATTTTAAAATGAAAGAAAATGTTACTAGTGGCTTTTACGAGATTAATTTAATAATGTTGGGTGCATATGTGACTTTTAACATATGCTCCAGTATCGCTTGTAGCTTGGAACTATATTGACTATATTTTGTGTAATTTTCTTACTTATTTTAAATAATTAAATATAATAAATTATATGGCGGATTTTATATTATATAACATTAAATATCCATCTTAAACTCAGTCACAGGCTTTTTTCTTTACGTATGAATGAACAGCAACAATAGCGTATTTCGCAATACTGAAGAGATCGACCTTATATATATTTTTAATTTATATTTATTTTTAATTTCTAGTGTTTTCATTACACTCCTCTAAAATTCATTGTGATTAGATAGATGCAGTTTTTTAAACAATAATATGTACAATCAAAATTGGTTTGTTCCTTTGCAAAAATGTGTAAATATTAAGAAAAATTAATTATTTTAAAAATTTTATCGAAATGGAGAATATTCTATGTGTTAATTATCGGGCGCACTTTAAATTGTATTTTACAGGTATATATAAACACAACACTGAAAAATAAGAAACTAAAAAGTCATTACTAGAAATAGTTATAAAGAAAGAATTGTAGAATTATAGCATAGAGATATAAGATATACGAGTAGATCGAAAGGACAAATTTATTTTGTATTTAAACGGATTTATTCATCTGCTGCATCCCGTCGAGTGGGTGCTGCTCAATATGCATAATAATTCTTTTAACAGGTGTTTTTGTGTCTATCGAAACCGAAGAATTTTTTTGCAATATTTATTCAAAATTTCTTTGCGGAGAGGGCGTTTTTACCTTGACAGAGTGCGTTTGAAAAATAACTTGTAATATCTAATTTAATCTGCAAAAATATTTAATTTTTAAATTGGTGTGGACCAGATTGCAGGAATCTATAATTTGCAAGTTAAGTCGTCTTAAAATTTTTCGTGCAACATATATAATTTTTCGGAGGGGATATAATTTTTTGGATATTGGTTTATTAGAAACTGCAGCGCATCTACTATAATATGCAGAATTGTTTAATTCAAAATGTTTTATTACGTCTGTGACAAATTTTTATGTACATAACAATAAGTGGTAAATATGTCACCATATTTGTTTTTTTAATCAAAATTTATCTTATTGAGCCAAAGAAAAAAATAGTCAAAGTTTGAATTACGTTTTTCATATTACGAAACCAATTCCTAGTCGAACATGCTCATTAAACAGGTAATCACACTGCGTAGAGTATTAGAACCTAATTGCATTTGTTCAAATTTTATTGGAATTATATTTTAATAAATACTAAATGTCCATAAAGGTTAACCATATTTATAATCTTTTCCTTAAATTTAAATAAATTTTTAAACAAATAATCTCAAGTTTAACAATCACAAGTATATACTTTGCCTATAAATTTTGCATTAAAAAACTTTACAATTAAATGAAACTACCTGATGTAGTAAAGATTATCTTTGCTAATAGCCCATCTGAAGATGTTGTAATACAACGAAACCTAGGTCGTGGTAAAGAACTTGAAGAAAGTAGAAATAATACTACATCACGTAGTTTCTTTTAATTGTGAATAATGAATTTCTACATTAACGTCAAATATATTCAATAATTAAAAAACTTGGAATTTTTTATAATTGCGTGCACCCATTAAGCTAATAAATCTTTTTTATAATGTATTATGCGCATGTGATGTTAGACATGAGACTCACCTATATCTAAATAACCTATGTTCAGTAAAGTTAATATAAGACCGCCACCGCGATGGACGAGAATATTAAATGTATTTTCACTAGTCATCACTCTCAATATTTTTCGAAGCGTTATCAAACTTGGCACGTTAGACAAAATAGGTTTATTAATTGACGTTTGCTCCTGGATTGATGGGCGGCCCTTTAGTTCACTTTGTCACTTTGACAGATCGATCGCCCTCGCTTTGCTCAGTTTTCATAACCGTCAGCTCTCGTAATCGTCTTGAGCGCGATATATTGGAAATTTCATTCGCACTTTTTGACTGCATATCTTTTATTTATTTTTTATTTTATGGAAATAGGGAAAAGAATGTTTTTTAATAATTTAATATTTATGATTTTTTGTGCTCGAGATATATGAGTAATGCTGTCTTTAAAACTACTAACATTAATAGAACAATTATTTCCAAAATAATACCTAGTAATTAAAAGTCTAACAAAAACTATGTTGGAAACATAGTTTTTGTTAGACTAGAACTAGAATAGAATTTATTATCGTTTTATCACCACTTGGATACTACAGGAATATCTATAAGGGAAAGAAGTGTATTAATAATCAAATAATTTATTTATCAATGTTTATATCCGCAATATATCAATAATATTTCCAATAAAACTACTAGCATTAATAAAGTAATTATTAACAAAATAATATATTATCTGTCTAAAAAGTGAAAGTTTGAAATAAAATATTACATATACTTTTTATCACCACTGGGATAGCATAGTTTTTATTTTTTAAGGGAAAAATATTGGGTTAATATGAAAATAATAAATTTATGATTATTTATACCCAAAAGTATACCAGTAATAGTATCTCTTGCTTTGAATTATGTCACAGTTGAAGGTTGCGAATAGAAAATTTTTTCTTTTTAAATCCACTGGGACATTCCAGGGAAATCTGCATCAAAATATTTATGGATACGATTTTTAAACTTTGAGATAATAATACGTCATTGAAATGGCGCCGGCTGGGGTATATCGCCATAAGCCAGGGTAAAAATAAGCAATACGACTTTTAAGTAGGTACCCAACAGCATAAACTCTTGGCACTAGTCGTTTTCGTTTGATTTACGGGGTGATACCAAAAGATTAACGGGACAATTTTATGATAAACTTCTGTTGTGGCAATGTTGTATTGTTTTGATCACAGGCTTACAGTTGTTGACATTATGGTGCATCGCGAGGTTCGATTTTAGACCATATAACTTAATTGTTTATGTATAAATCTATAAATAAATAAATGAATTTCTAAATGAAATAAAGACTTTAAATTAAGACTAGAACTTTAAATTAACACGTAATTTATAGTGCCTTCATATAAAATAAGAAATATTTTAAATTATGCTTTGAGAGCAATTAGATAAAATCCTGTATGGGCCTGATGTTGAAAATACCTCTTTAAAAAAAGTATAAATATCACTACTAATTTACTTATCACTGATAAATAACGATATTGTGGATCATCAAATTTGCCATTTTCAGACCTATTTTGTTACCAGATTTGCTTCAAAAACGGCATCACGCATGAATCTGTATTTCTGCTCTATTATTTCTCATATCCTCTACGTAAACAGATAAATGCCAAAAATAGTGAAATATAAAATGTTTAAAAAATTGTGAATTGACACTCATAACATTTTAAAACCAAAGTGATATTGAAAACATACACTAGGCAGTATTTAGTTTGATAGAAATACTGTAAACACTCTCTGTACTGTAATACTCTGTACTCTTAAATATTTAAATTGTTACTTTTATCTAACGTGCACTGAGTCCTCGTGTGTCTAAGTTCTACTTGTAGTTATCCGGTTATGTATTTTAACATTACGTACTAAAATTAGTCAAATAAAACATTTAAATAATCAACACCCTATGTTCTTCATTTTCCTCTGTAGCACTTTAATTTTTCAAGAACTTGTGATTTTGATATAAGCCGAAAATACGCAGTGCAAAAATATTACTTTTTATAATTTTTTTTCTTTGTACTTTTGACCTCATATTACGGTATTAAATGTACAAAAAAAACCGATACAATGGAAAATAAAAAAATACAATATGGATTCATGATTTGATAAGTCTTTTCGACAATTTTTTTTAAATGGTTAACAATCGTTGCATCCCTTTTTCATGGCTTTAAGTATAGTAAATTATCAAGAAAATTTCACGGTATTATATAATGGAATCTACGTACACAATTATGAATGGTATATATATATATATATATATATAAATATATATATATATATAAATATATATATATATATATATATATATATATATATATTTACAATTCATAACACTTACCAAGTTATTATGAATTGTACATGATTTCGTTTTAGGTTTCTGTAGCCAAATAGCAAAACTGAGACCTTTGTAATATAGTCCTGTCCATCTATTTGTTCCTGTTTGCTACTATTCCTTAGTTCCTGTAGTTTCAATAAAGTTAAATGATATTTTGCAATTATATGCATTATATAGAAATCGCAAATAATATGTATATATAATATACATAAAACATTAAAAAAAAATTGTTTAAATCTACCAAGAGAAAATAATTATTTCTTGCACATCAATGAGTTGAATTGACCAAAACTGTTTCCCGCGCAACTTTTATAATTAATTTGACGTATGATTTGTCATTATTTCATTTTTACGTTCGGTTTGCAATACTAGCTCTATTCAGCCATATAATTTATCTGGTACACCAATTATCCTATTATAAATTTGAAATATATGGAAAAAAAATCTCGATAATAATAACATTTGACATGAGCTTTCAAATGAAAATTTTCTGTTAACTCTAATCAACAATTTAAGGTGATGTAGACAAATACCCCTGCGTTATACGCATCGACATTCATTTAACCGCTTTTTTTCTTTCTCACTCAACCGTCATGAACCTTGAAACGATGGTACTTAAAATCCGACACCTTCTTACTTTTAAAACGTAATTCTTGATTTGAAATATCTTAACGCTCATGTGGAACTAGTTTTATTATTATTATTCAATCATTATTTGTCGTTAAAAATAACCTTATCTGATAAACATGAAGTAAACAAATTTAATACCTAATATAAAATAAAATTTCTAATTTTTGCCTGACTTGAAGTGATTAGATTGAGTCACTGTATCGGTCGTATCACAAAATTTACAGAAATCATTACATCAGTTTTTGTTCGAAATGCATTGTTAGACCATAACTAATTTTCCAAAAATAAGTCAAAGGCACTTAGTTATACCCTAAAATTACTTATATTATTTTGATTCTGTATTTTGCCTTACATTGAAGAGAGCTTACATAACATTCCGTCATAAAGCGATGTCATTAAAGGCAAATGATTTATTGCAGTAAGTACACGACTACATGTAACCAACACACCCAGAAAAAAATAAACTTTAAATAAACTTTCTGCCCGTTGCATAAATAAATATTGAATTACTCTCTTTACTCTGCTACATCAAATTCTCCTACATACAAAGTTAATTTTCAAGGCACAAAAATAGTTAGCAAAAAAGGTTTTCTCAAAATTAAAAAATAGCTGCGGAAATGAAAATGTAAAACTATAAAATAACAGTACTTATATATATATATATATATATATGTGTGTGTGTGTGTGTGTGTGTATACACACACACACACACACATATTTATATATATGTATGTATATATGCTTTCACTGCTGGCCACGCGCAACACGTCGTACTCATAATTACAGTTATACTTTTAATATTAGCATGTCGGTCACGTGAACCCATAAGATTTTCCCCTACCAAAAATTGTTCAATGCGCCTAAAGTTGCTGTGCGTTTCACGAACAGTCTTGTCTCATGTATAATCCATACACGGATCGATGAGTATATAACAGTTTTTTCTGGATACCGTCGGTAAAAAATATATTACATACTAGCTTGCCGACCACTCTTTACCCATAAAAAGAGAAACCATGATTTAATTTGGTTCTAATTTCTTCCTTTATAAAATAATTTTGAACCAGTTATTTTCTGAGGGTATTTTTAAAGGTTTAGTTATTTATTCTGTGGTTAAGTTAAGAACATTATGGTAGGGCCTAATAATAAAATATAAACACTTATTACGATATTTAATATTTTTTGTATTCGTTATCCTGTAAAATTATTTGAAACGATACTTATTTAAACCAATAGCAATAAAGGGTTAAATATTTGACTCAAAAGCGCACCTCTTCACTTAAATTGGTATTGATCATTTCCCACCCTTTAAGAAATTATTTAAACGTATGTCATGGAACTTCTTAATTATAAATAATTAAAATAATCTAATTAAAAAACGAACTAAGCCTACTATAAGAATGCGAAAATTTAAGATCCAGGAGATTCCACGTTTCATTATTTAAAATGAAAAACAAATTGCTCAGAAAGATTACACCATCATCTTTTGAACTCCTCGTAATTATCTCCTGTAATTTATGTTAAATATATTCCACATCCACTTGAGTTTGATAGGTTTTAAATGGGCGATATGATTTTAATTTTGTGGTGTAATTTTTGTTTTGAATTGTAGAGCTGAAAGAAAATCGAACTCGCACTTACGGGCTTATGGTTGTCGTGAAATTTGCACTTGGGTACAGTGTTCCTTCAGTTCAGGCCGTAGATATGATGATTATTATTTTTAATTACTTATTTCTCCAAGAATTAATCCTTGGAATATTTAAAAAGTCAACTATTATTTGAAAACTTTTAAATACAGAGGTCCTAAATAAACAAAATCCTTGCGTCGACAAAGCTCAGTGTTCATATATTGCTATTATTATCAAGTCTACAATGAGTAACGGATTGTGTTGCAACTACCAATGAAATACATTATTGAAGCTCATAAATTTTCTCAGAAATCAAAATTGTAAAATATGTGGATTGTTATATAAAATGTAAATTAAAATATCAAAATAACATGGAACTAGTAATATCGATCCCACTAAATCTTTTTAATTTTGAATGAACTAAACTATTAAAAAGATTTATGAGATAAACACTAAACTAATATAAAGCGCCATGGAACGCTAAGAGAACAGGAAATAAGCTTGAAACGCTTCCTGTAACGAATAATAATTGTTGAATATATTCCAACTTAGGTCCCGAAATTAAATAAAAGTTCTCAGTCAAAGCTCCATAAATATGGAATTAACTAGCGTTAGCAAGTCAATATCCGGCGGAAGTCTCTGTGACGCGTGAACTCAGCTTTCAGGAGCTCGAATGTGAGAACTACACGAGTAAGTTGCTTTAAATAAACGCGTCTCTTATATGTAGACTAAGTTATAGCGTTTGATTATTAAACTTTTTCAAATTGTTCTTGACTGTTAAAGATATTACAAAGGTTTTCTAAGTATGGAATAAAGAAAACGTTGTCCTTTTCATTATTTAGGTTTCGATAACTTCAAAATTTTTAGCTCTAAGTTCTTAAGATTTATTCTCCACAATTAAATGAAACTACGTGATGTAGTATTATTTCTACTATCTTAAATTTCTTTACCACGACCTAGGTTTCGCTGTATTACAACATCTTCAGATGGGATATTAGCAAAGATTCCAATGAATTCAAATGGGATATTAGCAAAGATCCAATCTTTGCTAATATCCCACCTGAAGATGTTGTAATACAAGGAAACCTAGGTCGTGGTAAAGAAATTTAAGATAGTAGAAATAATACTACATCACGTATTTTCATTTAATTGTGAATAATGAATTTCTACAAAATTAACGCCAAATATATTTAAGATTTATTCTGACAAAGAAAGTGTAATCGTATATGTAATGAAGGTATTAGCGATAAATCAAATGTTTAATGCGCCTTTTGGAGAATTATGATAGTTTATCTATTATAAGTTTAAGGACAGGTAGTTGGTCTCGTTTGAAAAATTTTTAAGATTTCCATTTGAAAAAGCATGGATAATACCCAAGCACAGATGTAAATAATGAGATCAAATATTTCGAAATAAAAGTTGAACATAAGTTTCGAATTATCCTAACTTAAAACTAATTCATTTAATTTTTCAATGTTTTCTACTTTTGGATATATATAAATCGAGTCAAGGTCGAGGAACTAGCGGTTTCGTCAAAAATTACAAAGATATATATGTATGTATATATATATATATTATTTATATATATATATATATATATATATATATATATATATATATATATATATATATATGCATTTATGTACAATACTCATACGCTAAATTTCGATATATTTCGATTATTATTATGTAAAATAATTTTATGCATTTTGTAAAATAATTAATAAATTTTCAATCAAATAATACCAAGGGATAATGAAAATGTTAGGAACCAGTACAAGAAATAATATAGTACACTAAGCAACGAAGAAACGGGAATGGCGCTGTCATCTGTCAGTATATCAACTTTCAATTAAACCAATTCATTATCTTTTAGACATAAAATATAAATCTTCTTAATATAAGAACTAGTACAAATAGTAAATATGCCAGACGCATTTCCCAGTACAAATGCAATGCTAATTTATTTGGCACTTGTGCCTAACATATTCTTTACTCGTAGTTTTATATTAAACAATTTTGATTTGAAAAATCCGTTGATATTTCGCAGCTACTTTAAATAATTTCCAATCAGTTTTAGAAGACCAACCTGCGTGCGAATAAGTTAGAATAAAAATACAAATTTCTTTTTCTTTTTCAATAATTGCAAAAATGTGACATTAAATGTACAGTAGCTTGGCAGAAATATTTACTTGCACATTTTAAAATCTCTTTTAAATCTACCATTAACTTTGTAACAATGTAAGTCGTCTGCTTTTATTGAGTTGTAAAAAACTTAACTGACTTTGTCCTTCATTTAATGAATCAGGTTAAAAAAATTCTGTAATTACACCTTTCTAGAAATTATATGGTATCTTTAAACCCTCCATCAAGAATAAAATAATATTTCGTAAGAAAACTTTACAATAAGCACCGTTTTTATCCTGAAATAAGTGTATAATAACTTCAGCATCTACCTGGCTAGCACAATAAGTAACCAAAACATCTATAATATATTAATCACACGAAACAATCACAAAAGGTTTCGCTAAATTATATTTGTGTGGATTGTAATTTTTTTCTGGAAAAAATCATTTCCACCTTGTTCTCATATATATATATATATATATATAAATATATATATATATATATAGTATATATATATATATATGTACCACCAAAATTAGCTATTGCTGGACTATTCTTTAGGCACAGTCTCGGATTCACCAAATAAAGCACACGAGTTTTGGAATCACCAAATAAAGCACATGAATTGCATTCTTAAGTTTCTGTCAGCAATTTGGCAATACAAGATATGGTTTATATCTATATAATTGGGCATAAAATGATGACTACGGTATGTTTTTACTTTATTCCCAATCAATTTTAATGTCAATCCAGGTATAATAAAAATCGTGATAATCTTCTGTTGCCCCATCGGTTCTTAACTTGATTAAATAAATTGCTATAATATTTCAAGTCCATTTTACAGTTAAAGAAATAGTATTTACTATTAAATAAAGTTATAACTCAATCTCTGGAAGCTCTATTCAATGATGATTGATAGCCTTTGGCATTTGTGATACATTTTCAAACTTAAAAACCCTAGAATTTTATTTGACTATGTTAATTAAGTCTTCAAACAAAAATAAAATTAAAACTAGAAAATACAATGCTGTTTGTACGCAGTAAATGCCACTGATTCAAAAAGAAATGTTGTTTTCTTGCTTTAAAATCGTTTTGATGACATTGTAAATTAGGTTCCATGGTATCATTACAATTGTAAAATATGCAGAGTAACGTAAATGTCCCATTTCTTCTCTTAATGAGCCTTGAGTAAAGAGTTAGATAGTTATTATTCAACAGGGATGACAGATTAGCAAATTTTTCGAAAATCCCCTATAGAAAATTATTGTCTATTTTTAAATCTTTTTGAATATGAGTTATAAAAAAGTATTGATTACATATTCTTTCTTTGTTCATGGTTCTGTGTTCGTATGATGTCTGTGTTTTCTCAATCTCAATATTATATTACCCAAGTCAACAGTATATATTTGAACTAAGTTATAAATATATCATTATTGATAAATCCTAGGCAACATGGCAAATGCGCAAAACAAGCAAGAAGTAAAATACAAGTAAATACCATTGAACACATTGCGTTGAACAAACATTATATTATATCCTGCATTCAATGGACTGTAACTTCAAAATTTTACTCTTCATTGTAAAACTATTGCAACAATAAAGTATAAATCTGTCGGCCGAACCGAGATAGAGTAAATAATTTTTTTATACTTCATTGCATTTATTTCTCTCTAACATTGCGCAAAGCAGATCTTTTATTTCTCTCTGTTCACATTTCATACTTTATTTATAACATTTATCGGTACTAATATGACCATAAAAATAGTTTTAACTACAGACATATATAGCATCTGCAACAAAAAAAGAGTGTATGGGAAAATAGCTTTAATGTTTGTTACACTGTTCTAACACGAATTATATTTTTGTGTAAAATGATAAATAAATAAACGTAAACCACTAATCCAATGTACAGTACGCGATGAAGAAATACATGTTAAATTGGTCTCTTAGCATAAATTGTACGAATCGGAGGATTTGGGAGAAGATTACGGCGGTAATCTTCTCCCAAATCCGCCACAATCAAAGCAAATACTTCTATGGTCTATTAACTTTATATTACCAGCAGCTCGTGAACTTAAAATATAAATCCATCCATAGGCAATTGAATAAATAAAAGTAAAATATTATTTATGTAGAAATGTAAGCATATGCGAGGCCCTTGCCATAATAACAGACATAAATATTAGGTTAAATTTATTTAGAGTATCTATTTAGAGTATTCCTCTACAATATTCCTCTACGATGAAGTATAGCACACGCATGCGCAAATTCGGTTATGTCGGAATTCAAAGAAGTGATAAAATAATTATGTAAATATAGTAATTCTGTACATATTTTATGTTTCACATGTCTGAATCTATAGCTATAGTCTGAGTCTTACGTGTAAAGGAGTTGATATTGAGGATACAATATGCTTCCTCATTTGTCGCATCTATGTTGATGCATATCATAGTTAGATAAACAATATCTGAAACGTATGGAAAAAATCATGGCGTGGATAAAATAAATCTGTGTCGGCTGTGTAACACCAATCGTCAATGAAAATCGCCAGTTAACGTAAGCATAACGGAGACTGCAGAATTAAAATGTAAACAGAATGAACGCTCTCTGTCCTTTCTTGACATTACCATCTATCAAAATAATTCTGTCACAGTGAGTAATTATTTCGTAATTATACCGTTTTCTCATTAAACTCCAAGTTCCAACTCCTCAGTAATATAGCCGCAGGGTACTGTCTACCTAAACCATGGGATTGATGCTGTGGGAGTACTTAAATCGTAAGATTTGGGGGTCAATTGTTTTAAATTTGTATCGTGGATACTTAAATCGTAAGACTTGAGGGTCGATTGTTTTAAATTAGTATTTTAGATCTCAAACATAAACTCTGAAATTTATCTCCGATTTATAAATCCTCAGTCCTGATGCTTCAGGGGTACTGCCCATCTAAATTGTGAGTCTTGAGGAACTTTTGTTATCAAATTCAGTTGAGTCTCAACACCGCTTGCTTAAATCGTAATACTTGAGGACCTGCTGTTATTAAAATAGTTTTGTAGATCTCGAGATGGGATACAGAATCTCTGCTCCGAACACCGGATTCCGATTCTTCAACCTAATGCTACAGTGGTGCCGTCTATTTTGTGTGCTTTGACGTTAATCAACTAATTTGAATTATTTTTATTTATTAATTTTATTTGAACGGAGTATTATAAAAATTGGTTAGAATGTTAGAATCGATAATGAAGATTCATCGTAGAATTCCTCTACAATGAATAGCACAAGTATCGCGACGGAGTTTGAATGGTACGAGTCTAATGATAATCCAATAAAAAAGTCCCTAAAATTGTTAAACGACTAAGGACGATATAATCTGCCTTTTAATAAAATCAGGATACAATGATGGTTTCGGTTATTATTAACAGCAACTTTTCACTGATGTTGTTCACTTTTCACGTGTCTTGACATGTACAAGAAAATACAAAGTAAATAAGCTTATAAGTATATACAGGTACATATAAAGATCAGTTGGTAGGTACGGGTATAAACAAATATATGAAATGACTAAATTTTAGTACGTATGAAGGTAGGCAAGCAAGTATACATAGGTATAACATAGGTATATACACAGATATATAGCAACTAAAATATTAGTAGGTAGGGTAGATATGTAAAAGTTTGAAGCACTGACGACTGTGAAGAAAAAAAGGGAATGTGATATACACATATGTATGTCTGGATGCTGATATATATATATATATATATATATATATATATATATATACACATACACATACACACACACATATATATATATATATATATATATATATATATAAATTTATAATATTTGAATTCATTAAAAGCTGTAAACGTCAGTTATGATTAATATTAATGGGATGTTTTTAATATTAAATTCTACGTAAGTTCATGGCATTCGTAGAACATAGTATATCATAGACGTAGGATAAATAACACTTAAAAAAAATAACTGACTTCAAATAATAATGCTGCTACTGCTAGAGAATTTTGGAGTCAGCGCCAAGTGAGATTTATAACTCATCTCTTTGTGTCTGTCTGGATGTGCATTTATTTGAGAGGGGTGAGAAACGTCGAATTAGCACTAATTCCATCTGAAGCGTTGATTTGACACCAGCATTTCATAAATTTATTTATTTTTGGAAATAATATTATACCGTATAAATTCCAACATACTATTCCTATTTTCATTATATTACACTTTTTACTGCGCTTCTTTTCCAGGGTTAAGTCGGTTAAATTTTTTTGTTAAATCATTTTATTTTCTTCATCGAATATGCCTCTTTTTCACATGAAATAGTGTGTGATAGTAGCATTAGCATACATATTATACTAACGAAAGTTATATAAAGTATAGAAAGTTCGCTACATGAATTTGTATGAAAATATTTAATACTATCATTACAATTCCATCAAATTCAACGATTGAGAATATTAAGGGCAGCTTCAATAGTAAAATATTTTTCAAACCTTTGTCAGAATACTCGGCACATTACACAGAACAGATTTATTAATTGAGGTTCGCTCGCAGTTTGATGGACGGCCATTTAGTTCACTTTGTCATTTTGATGGATCGATCAATCGCTGCTCGCTCAGCAGCATAATGATATCGGCTTAGGTGCTTAAAATTTTGATACATATTTTTCATAATTTAAGGCAAACTGTGGAATTCTAATATAGATTCTTTAGAAAAAATCCCAATTTTCTAAATATTTTTGTACTGCCAGCTTTTGTCCTGTTTGATAATTCTTGAATTTTTTTTATTTGTCTTAAATTTCTGGGATTTACAGAAGTAAAAAAGGATATGTAAAATAAAATAAAGTAAAATATTTTTATTTTGTAACCAAATGGTTGTTAATCACTTCATCGATTTGGTCTAAATAATATCGTATGTACGTATTTTACAACAGCTTACCTTAGAGTAAGCCATGTGAAACTATTCGCGCGAGTTGCAGCAGTATCTTTAATGAACTTAAATCAGACGCTTAATCTGAACTTGTGGCCTGTTTCAAGGTCTTTAAACAATTCTTAAGGATTTTTAGTATTAAATTCATATTGATAGGATCAAAAGTTGTGGCTACGACGTTATTAGCAAATGTCAGTAGCAAAGATTATTTTTCCCCGTTTCCGTGGAAATTTCACAACTTCTTAGTATGAACTTCAATACAAATATTAGACTTTTTACCCCCATTATTAATTTCGCCGATTCTTTTTAACATTTACACGGAGCTTATAAAGAAAATTACTGTCAAGAATTGAACGAATGAATTTACGGTCAATGGCTCCAAAGATTTGAATCTTGAATTTTCAGATGACATCAAGTTTTTCGCAACAAGTACTAGTCACAAGGAAGGTATACTGCAAAATATGGGTAGGATTTACCTAGAATTTGCGTTGAGAATTAGTTACAACAGCACGAAGATGATGATCGTTGACAATGCTAACAATCACTTGACAGAAGTTACCTTACTAGTGTTAAGAGAAGTAGAAGTTACCTTACTTTTAGCTATGTGGGTAAATCCTACGTCTTTTTGGAGACATTAATTTTTAATAATGGCCGATGCACTGTTGAAATCAAAAGGTGTATGGTGATTACTAAATCTGCTTAAGGTAAACTGAGGAAAATATGAAAAAATCACAAAATAATAAAACAAAAATGAATACTCGACTCGTTCAAGCATTAGTGTTCGAGTTGGAAATGTGGTGTAGGAGATAAATGCGTCGAGTAACGTGGACTGACCGATCACTTTTTCAAGAATTCGGTATCAAATATCGTGTAGCGATGATAATTTTGTTGTTTGATGCAGAAAAAAGTAGTAAGTACCAGCTCATGTAAGAGAGCACCGATAAGATGGATATATAAGGTCGAGTCAGCCATATATGTCACCCTATGCCAGAGCACCCGAAGGGCAGCGGCTGAGTTTTTTTTTTAATTTACATGATTTATAGAAAAGTTGTTTATAACCAAGATGCATTTTAAAAAATGAATGTACTTAGTCAATTTACTATAAATAAAACACAAATTTACATGAAAAAGTCATGTTGTGAAAAAAAAACTGTTTGAAATTAAATAAAAGTAATAAAAAAAATTAGACAAAAACTGTGAATTTTCTTTTTGCATTGAAATTATTTTTGGTTTCAATATATCGCATTACCGTTCGCAATGAAATTTTAGATCAAATAAATCCATTTCTTGTCTTTTCACTAGATACGATCATCGAAAATTCAGTCACCATTTTGGCACATCCCTCAGTTGGTTTAGTATGACAAGGATAATCTGGACACTACATGATGACATGCAATTCTGTTCGAAATAGAACTTTAATTAATTGTCATCTAGTTATTTTATTTGTGTTTTATATTGGAGGGGTTGTTCTTTGTGACTCACCTTATATAATTAAGTCATTGTAGTCCTAGGCATACCAGTTTAGCTCGGAACTTTAAATATTCCGATCCTTTCTGGCCACAATTATTTATCTTAGTCCCAATTATCTAATATGAGGTTATTCATCGTAAAACTTAGCTAATAATAAGCTTTAGGGTGTGCAAAAAATGCGTTTATCTCAATAATCGGGTTAATAATTTCGTATCAGAATTCAAACATCTAGATAAAGTAATCAATTTGAAAACTGAACTTTCTTTCTTTATACTGAACCACACAGGACCATAAACTTTTATTACATATTCTGCAAGTTTTATTAAGTTAATAACTGTGTGAAGCATCGCTATATATAGCTGTTGTCAACCATCACGGGTGAACCATTTTTCTAGGATTTCTGTGGGCAACAACAAGTATCATTATTAAGGATTCCACAAATTTGATACCAGGACTTCTGATCAGAGCTTAGATTATCTTCTGCCTTCTTGGAAAAAATTGGCATGTTTTACTAGATAGCTGCAAATTAAACGACAGGGAGGTTGGTATAGTTTTCTAATACTTTGCCAATTGGTCTTGAACATAGTTGAGGTCTGCTTGTTGCTACATCTAATATAGTGGATAGATCGGAGAGGTAGCTCGTTTGCATGCAGTTAACACCTATTGCAGTAATCTACCCATTATTGCAGTAATCTAATCTTTTTCTATGAAACGGATCACTCCACTTTCCCCTCAATGTATGTTGCAATAACAAATAAATTGTTTAAATATAATTTATTCTTCGTAAAGAATGAATGTATTGAATGCACTATAGATATACCAGACAATTTCATCAGCTGCCCTAAACAAAATGTCGTTGCTCAGTCATTAAGGATATATGTTCTTTTTACTCAATAGTTTTATGAAAACGACCGCTTCGTTTTTCGTAAACCAAGGTTTTGTTTTTTCTTCCATCGAAGTAGATACTATTAATTTCTGGACAGTTTCTTGAAGTTCTTGCCGCATTTGTTTTTTAGGTCTACAAACTTTGTATTGATTCATTATTTTTTCCTAGTCTTCCGAAATAATTAAGTCAATATATTGCAATACTTTGTTTGCAACTGCTGTGGCCGAGCGATTAGAGATATTATAACGATCGAAAACTTTAGTTAAATTAGGAATAATAATTTCTCTACATTTTTCAATGGAATATACCTATTTTTGTGTTAGCCAGGGGAGCAGATTATTTTAATAAGACTGTATAATTATTTTGGCTACTTTTCCTTTCCCCGTGAATTTATTTGTAAACTTTTTTGTCTCGTTGTAGTCTAATCGTAAAGAAAAGATATTTCTAGTACAGAGACTTTCTTTTCTCAAGACAACTAAATGTATTAAAATCACTCTATTTGAAACAACAAATATCAAATAATTTTTTGCTACATTAATTTTCCATTCCTATAGCGGATGAAATATAAATAATCATAAATAAACCATAACTGTTGATTAATACGTGGTATGGCAACAACAGGCAACGAACTGTAGTTCAAACTTCAACGATATTACATGCTACGACGTCAAAAACTGGAGACATAGCAGGCCGTTTTCCATTTTTTCCATTTTCTGTCTATTTGCAACATATTTTAACAAGTCGGCCACCTTTGGTGGAATTCATTAATTGAAAAACTAGGTAGTTCAAAAATGGGGCAGTGTGTTTCGTTTCACGTCAGACTTTTTCACATTATTTTAATATGCAAAGAACTACTTTGCTATGAAATTTTTCTTCCGAATGGTATAAGTCATAATACACCCAAGGCCCACAACTCAAGTTAGAAAGCTACCCACCGAGTGTTGCACTATTAGCGAGATTTTGCTTAATATCTGCATTCTTGGTAAGGTATTGTTTTGAAATGATTTTGTGTTTAGACAGGGTAGCAGATTATTTTAATAAGACTATAATATGTGGAGTTCCAAAAATTGCTTTTCAAGCATAATGATTCACTGTTTATTTGATTTCTTTTTGTATCAGTCCTAATTTTATATTTTATTGAATACTTGTATCGTTGTAGAGGGCTAAAGAATAATTGCAACACTTTTTAATCTTTTTTTGTTACGTATCTTTCAAAAAGATAACTTTTCTTGTAAGATACAAGTATTCGATTATGTAAATGAAAAAAAAATTTGCTCCATCCTAATATATGTGTCAATATATACTTGCACACATACACACACACACACGCACTCACATATATATATATATATATATATATATATATATATACAATATGCAATATGTGGGTATTTAATTAATACGAACTACTAAAAGTCAAAAGCTTTTTTATATGTTTACCGTAATCTCCCAAATATAATGCGCTATTTTATATACATACT
Organism: Druceiella hillmani; assembly: GCA_039881145.1. Taxonomy (NCBI): domain Eukaryota; kingdom Metazoa; phylum Arthropoda; class Insecta; order Lepidoptera; family Hepialidae; genus Druceiella; species Druceiella hillmani. The sequence continues at coordinate 9,482,817 of JAYKKI010000010.1, read as the reverse complement.
GGAATATATTCAGTGCAACATGTGATTTTGAATATGCTACGTAACCTGAGACTTATAGGAAACATTTTCATGGTTGATTGAATTTTTTAATTGCTTTTTTTGTCTTTAACTATTTTTCATGTATATTTTTTACATATTACGGAAAAGACTCGGAATGTTGACAGCATGTCGATAGATTCACCGGACTTGTAAGCTTAGCAAAGGTTGCACTTCCCGGTATGTGTAACCGAAGTTACCTCATTCGTGTAAGTTGCTATTTTAATATTTAATTGTGATGTCAATTTATCAGTTTAGTAACAAATAACTTACTTATCTAATAGATATAACATGATAACGGTCGATAAATAATTCAAAGACAGTGATCATCTCCGATAGTCACACTAGTCCATGCTCTATGAAGAACAACTTCTAAGTAACGGAAGTTATTGAAGTAAAACTTCTGTACGCACGCTTGACTTGGGGAGTAAGCTGGTGAATGCGTGACGAGAGCGTTACGAAAAGTGTGGTCGGGCGAGGCGAACGGAAGTTGAGAGGGAGATATAAGTTAGTGAAGACAGAAAGAGAGAGAGTTACGTTTCGCATATTACCGTAGGGACAAGAGAGAGAGGTGCGAGCCCATATTTTCTTTCTCTCTTTCTCTCATAAACAATTATGTTTCGTATATCTAAGACACAGTGCAAGCTTATTGTCTGTATCTTACTATAGGAGCAAGAGAGAGCAGTGCGCGCACATTTTCTTTCTCTCTTCCTCTCAGAGCCAGTGTAATTAATATATATATATATATATATATATAGACATATATATACATATATACATTCATATATATATATATATATATATATATATATATATATATATATATATGCGAGTTTGCAAGCGTTAGGCGAACGGTGATTTTTTGATTATTTTGTAATTTCATTTCGTTCTTGAACAATTTTATAAATTATTATTTTGTTCAATACATTAAATATTCTACGTTTAAAGTGAATAAAATTATAAATTCATTTTAAAGTTCATATTTTGTGAATTTGAAGTTTTACTTCAGTTGTGTGGTCTAAAGCACACTCGTTTTTTTTCTCTCTCCTCTTCTTTCTATCTTTCAATCACATTTACCGATTTTTCATCATGTTAGTATAATGAATTAGTATTGTATGTTCATTACATATATGTATATATATATATATATATATATATGTATATATATAAATATATATACATACTCTAATCCAAATATTTCTTTAAACCCGCATTTGTTTCAAGAGTTTGAATTGAAGTTGCTCTCCTACAACTGTACCTAATACATCAGGAATTTAGAATAAATATATCGAATATTTAAGTAATAAGTTGGCTTCTGAATATTTGCTCGGGTATTTATAATTTCAAAATACAGGACATAATATATTCTTCTAAGGTTCATATTGAATTTTAACGATACATTAACAGTGAAAGTTATAGACGAGATACATACATTTTTTACCTATAACACAATAATATATTAATCACAACTCTTAACAAAAACTAAACAATTATACGTTACGTATAAAATGAGTTTTTAGATAAAGCCATATAAGCGAGAAAGTAAATTTAATACGTTTTAATCCAAGAGATCGCCTTTCTCATCGTTTGAGTGTAAACAAAACTATTCTTATATTTTCTACGCTGCATTGGATCCTTTAGAAATACCGACTACTCTTTTCAAAATCAAAATCAACTCATCAACAGTTGCGTAGTCAATTGCAAGCAACAAACAGTTGCAAAAGAAAATGTCCAACAAAATCACGCAACCAAAATTAACACAAAGGTCTGGAACTCGACCTGTCACACAGCTATATTACCACATTAATCATGATGACCATACTCGTTTTTATACTACAGGTGCGCGGTTTACGAACATATTTGCATCGAGCTTGCTAAGAATTTCCAGCATATTCATCATAAGTGTCATAGAAAACAAACTTTGAATAAAGTATCGAAGGGCTGTGGTTTACCGTCAAAGGGTATGTTATTTTCGTCCTTAAATATGCAAATCGGAAAATATAATGTTAATTGAAATAATGATTATTATTTTTCTATACATTTAATTTAAATATAGCTGTCTTAATATAATATAATTAACAAACCAATAGTCGCCTTAAGGCTATTACTAAACAAAAAAGAGAAAATCACTAATTATGAGATTTCAAACTTAAATTAATGAATATTCACAAATAAATGAAACTACGTGATGTAGTATTATTTCTACTTTCTTTAATTTACTTACCACGACCTAGGTTTCGTTGTATTACAACTTCTTCAGGTGGGTTATTAGCAAAAATCAATGGAATATTAGCAAAGATCAATCTTTGCTAATATCCCACCTGAAGATGTTGTAATACAACGAAACCTAGGTCGTGGTAAAGAAATTAAAAAAAGTAGAAATAATACTACATCACGTAGTTTCATTTATTTGTGAATAATGAATTTCTACAAAATTAACGCCAAATATATTCAATATTTAATGAATATTGAATATATTTAGCGTTAAGTGTGTAAAAATTCGTTATCTCTTAATTTTTATTAACAAGTAAATGAAATTTCCTGATGCAGTCTTATCTCTATTTAATTTAAATATACCTTCACTACGAAACGTAATTCAAGGAAATTTTGAAGCAAATCAATTCTGTCCATAAAAAATAATAACTTGCCGATGTTCTCGCTTAAACCATGCTTTGACAATTTATTACTCAGTTCTTTTGGCATCTCACACTTTAATGCCTGTAAACTGTCGTCAGCTAATAAAATGGACAAGTTAATTATCGCAATTTTCGTTTACGTATTTGCCCTTGGAGCTTAATTTTATTTTAAGTGAAAGCTTGCTTTATGATTGTGAATATTTATTTATTTTCACGTAAACCTTAGAGCAATTGTATAAAATTTGAATTGGAAATGACTTTAAAACATTCATGTAATGAACACGGTGACAGTAACAAAATGACTGATGACATTAATTAGAATTGGGAGTTAATTTCAAGTATGTTGATTTTGATCATACTTTCCTAACTATATTATAATTAGTTTTCCTATTAAGTAAAACTTAGAAAAATATAAATTAATAGTGTTATGTACCAAAAATATTAATTCTGTTTTGCTTTATTTACGTTTAAACCGTGTTACTGAGTAAACTTTCGTTCTTCGTACCTGACAATTTGCTTGCTTTCACGTATTCATGCTATATCACCCTCTAGAACAGAATTTTATCTCGAAGTATTCAACTGCTCAACCGACTGATCGCGGTCACGCTAGATTGTTGTTTGTTTATGATGAGAGAAAGTAAATTTGTCGAAATGTATCGTTATCTTTTGTAGTTCTTATGTACTTTTTTATTCATATTTATTCCAAAGTTTAAACTAGGTTAAACTGCTAATTTTTATCTTTACTTATAGGTTACCTGTAATGTGTGGATAAATGTGTGTGTAAATAAATAAATTTGAAATAACGGAAGTTAAAACATAATCATTTCTTATGTCCAAAATTATTTTTATTTAACAAACTACAACCATAAAAAACTCAAGTTTCGAAACTAAAGGTAAACATTTTAAAAACACGCTACCAAATAAATAAAAACGGTTTGAGGCCAAAATATTATCCACTCTAAGACAACGACAACAACAAAAAATTAATGTATCTTACACGGATAATTTTAACCTAAGACCGTACACATTCATCTTTTTAAGACTTCTATACTATTCTGAGGGTACGCGACCAAAAAAAATTAACATCGAAACTCCCCAAAACACGCTCACCCAGATCTTCAATAAATTGCTCTTATTGTCATTGACACATTCATTATTATTCTGATTATCATGGAAACCTTCGTGATACAAATTCACTACGAGTTCTTCTCCATCTCAGCATTATCTCATTGTAAACAATTTACATATGAGTATGTATGCGTAAGGAAATTATTAACAAGTTCTTCGAAAATATTGAAGAAAACGTTAACTTTTGAGCAAACGGTAGTAGAGGACGAAAAATTAGTCAACTGTAATAGTAAATCCATTCCATCCTAAAAAATAAATCACAGACAAGAAAATGTAATTAAAAACAAACACGGTTTCCAAACAATTTAACGGAAGACAGATGGATTCTCTTTTTTTCGTATCCAATTTTTATCATGATTTGTCTCATAGTATTTTTCAAAAGGAAGTGTACATGCACTTATGGAGTGATATTGTGAGCTTAAAGATTAAAGGGAATGTTTACATAGACCAGCTATAATGTTAATATACTTTTACGGTTTTTTTCACAGTCGCATATTTAAAAATCATTGCGTTAGTTTGACACTGTTAATGATTTTGATTCGTCAACGAAAAATAACTTTGACTTTAAAAGATTCTGCAAAATCTATCTCCAAATTATTTATTGCAAACTAGCTGTGCCCGTGACTTCAATCAAAGGGATCTACACAATATAGTAAACTGCAAGATGAATAAACGTCACGCCCATTTATTACAATAATTATAAGAGTAAACTTTTTTTAATACATTGAAATGTCTACAGCATTATTCTTCTTTTCAGTTACTCGATTGAGGAATGTGGCGTATATATTAAATAAGGATTAACATTTAAAACTTCTACGAAATCCTTTTAGTCATTCTTAAATGATATGCCAATAAATAACAGACATATGGATAGATAAATGGGAAAAGGTGCAAACGTCCGAAAATAATATTTTTGAGTTTTGTCACCTTTTTGTTTCCCTAAATATTTTTTACGTATATAAAAAAAAACCTTCAATATAGTGACAGGAAAATATAATTGTTCAATAGTGTGCAGGGTTATTATATTCACAGATGTATAGATAACAAATTACGTTACAACTAAATTTTGTACAGCCTAATACTAAATCTACCGAAGTAATTTATCATATTAGCAAATATATTATATTAACAAATACTGAATACGTAATCAAATTTAAAACAAATTGAGGAAACAAAGTAAAACGAGTAACAACAGCTTTTACCCTTAAGCGTCCCCTGCATTCGGATTACTTACTTAAGTCTCTCTTCTGCACCACACGATACTGCACTGCTAGTCATGCCCATTTCGTCAATATATGTCGGGTCGTGAAACTTAATTGTACGTTTTAAAATACACGTAACACATCGATTTATGTGCATAGGTTCATTACATATTTTTTTAATTACTTTGCTTCAAATAGCTAGGTACTTCTTTGTTGCAATGGTATAAATGCAGTTTAAGTTAATTTTTGAAAATTTGAAATTGACTAATTAAAAGAAAGAGTTAGAAAATTTTAAATTGACTGATTATTTAATTTTAATTAAATAGTTTCTATGAAACTATTTTCATCTAAATCGGGTTACTTGATTTTAAGTTATGCATGTTAAAATAAACACTACTACTACTACTAGCCAACGCCCACCCTTGGCTGTTGAGCCATTTGGTGGCACGCCGACCAGTATAGATGAACATCTTTGAATGGGTCATCATCGTCCCCCTGGCGGTTGATTCCACTGCAATCCGGCAGGTGATCCGCATTCATTAAATCGTGTCCGCACAGGGGATATTCAGATGTTGGGAGAACACCAATGCGGTGTAGGTTTGCTGCGAGGTAGTCATGGCCAGTCTGCATTCTGAACCTGGCTACAAAAATAAACAGAGAGATAAAAAAAAATGGGGACTAATATTTATGCGTACTATTACTTTTATTATGCAAATAATTTTATTCATAAGTATCTGCAATGTACGGACAAACACATTCTGCGATTTTATTATATGGATGACGCGTGTAGCTTTTTCTAAAGTAGAAAATATGAAGCAACAGCAAAAATTAAAGTGGAACGAAAGGGTTTATATATATATATATATATATATATATAAATATGTATGTATATATATATATATATATATATATATATATATGTATTTATATAATCAATTAAAAATTGTACACGCACACACACACAAGAACCCACATTAAGATTCCGCAACCAAATGGCAAAAACGGAACCATCACGATTTAGTCCTGCCAGTCTGCCAGTATGTTACAGCCATTTTACGCGGAAATTGTTGGCCACATAGATGAAGTTTCAATGGTATGTGTCTTCTGCTTTGAAATAGTGGAACTATAAAAAATTAATATTAGGGGTGGTACTCCATACATGTATTATAGTGATAAAAAAAATTCAGTGCACATAGGCGTATGGGATGAGGTTCCAAAATAACTTTTTTATTTAAATCAATAGCCTAAATTCTCAAAAAGTGTAAGACCGCCCTAGAACTTTTCAAATAACGTGTGTAAAATTCTGAAAAAATTAAGGTAGTGGAACTTAAAATAAACTTAAGACGAAAATTGATTTGAAAAAGATATGTTGTGTCGTTTTTGAGATATGGGATATGTTTGGTACCGACCACAGCAATGACTTTGTTTTTCATAGTGTCTTTGAGAAATACGAACTTATAAATTTAACATTGTTTGGCGATACAGAACACTTCATGCGCGGTTCTGACTCGCACATGGCCGGTTTTATTCAAGTCGTTTAAAAATAAGGTACATAACACGAAATTCTATTTCATGTTATATAGTTCTAATTGAATTTAAACATAATTATTTAGAACCTGTAATCACAAATAAATACGAAAATTGCTTTCCGCCAGTTTTACAGTCCTTGTGTATGACGCATATCATCGTAATATATTTACAGTCCTGGTGTATGACGCATATCATCGTAATATATTTACAGTCCTGGTTTATGACGCATATCACCGTAACATATTTACAGTCCTGGTGTATGACGCATATCATCGTAATATATTTACAGTCCTGGTGTATAACGCTTATAATCGTAGTATATCATTGTAATATTATTGATCCTTTTGTCTCTACATCAAGTTTCATCTAAGTAGACGATAATTTAACAGTAAGGGGATAACGTAATGTCATATTCCTGTATTCCGATGTTCCCGTTTGCTTCATTGATTAGTATATTTAAACCCTCTTTCAACGCCGTTTCAAAAATTTAGTTGAAAAAAATAAATTTCAGAAAAATTCAGAAAAGGCTTTCAATTTTTACATAGAGAACGACTAACAACAAGACGAACTACCCGTGAGCAAGAATAGGGAAATCAAAAAAGGTAACAAAAAAGAATTAATGAACTGAACAATAAAGAACTTATGAATATATCTCATGTTAAAGAAAGTATCAAGATAAAGAGTCTAAATTTTTCCTTTTCACTACATTAACCTAAGTGCCACCCATTTTCTTAAGATATCCAAAAGAAAAACGTAACAATTCGGTTATCAAACGAAGACTTCCTCAGAAGAACTTTTCATATTACATTTTTGCTTTCATAACAGACATTTTTTTCACCAATTTTAAAAGTAGAATAACGACTCACTAAATGAGCCATTATTAAAAGATTTTGAGGAAAACTTGAAAAGAAGTGTTTACACAAAGCGAAAGATCTGATTCAATTATTTGGATATGGAAAATTAATTAAGCAGAATGTTAAGAAAACATGATTTTCTATGTGGCAATCCGCGGACTCTAGTTCCCCGGACCATACTGTTGATAGCCAGCTAGCGAGACGTTAAAAATATCAATCATATCAATCGGGTTAGTTAAGCCAATTAGGAAGTCGAATTAATAGACTCAGTCAAGTCAGTCGGGTCAATAAACCCAGTCGAGCTAATTTGTAATTTTTTAATAGAACTTGCGCCACGAGAGTTCCGTTTAAATTTAAGTACATTTGATGTTTAAATTTTTTACCGTTTAAATTTAAGTACATGAATTATTTTATGGAAATAATTATATGAAATTCTTATAAAAATTCTGGTAATAGCCAAAGCAATTAGAGCTTCGGTGAAACATCGCTATCGTTTATGTTTCAAACCATAATGCAGGCTTGAAAAGTAACATGATACTTCATTCGGTAACAGAAAAACGTTATTTCTTAATCTATTATTATTTTTCCTCTAAGACCCCATCCTTTTTTAGTTCAACTTGCTTCCTGTCAGACTTACTATTAAGACTGGCAACTCACTCGGCAGCGGTTTTTAGCCGTTCTTTCATGGCACAAATATTTTGAAACTATTGCTTCTTTGTATCCAAAATACCATCTTGGCCATTTTCAACAAGAGTACAATTTAAAACTTTGAGAAAATAATCCTTTTCTTGTCGTTAGGAGTACATAGATTTCTGCTTATTATGACATACATAAATCGGTAGTAAATGCAGACTTTCCCAAATTAATAGAGCTAGGGTTAGTTGTGCCTTCTGAATACTTACTTGTATTTCCCAAGAGTGGTAATCAAGTTTTGTTCAGCTTTTCTGATTACCATCCATAAAAGAAAGGAACACAAATTATTGACAAGTAGTTTATTTTGACAAGAGCGAAAGAAGTATGTACGTACAAATCAGTAACCAACCTTTTACACTCCAAATTAAGGCTGGAAACTGCAGAGTTTGGCTCTGCATTTTATTTTCGGGCCGGTTCAAATGGCCACTCACGAAGTTAAATGTCGTAATTTGATACGAAAATTGTTATTAACGAAACTTTTCTCGAAGTGTTGATTGATATATATATATATATATATATATATATATTTATATATATATATATATATATATATATATATATCTATATATATATATATATATATATATATATATATATATATATATCTATATATATATATATATATATATATATATATTGTGTTAATCATATAACGTAATAAAGGAAATTTTGAATTCGTTTACTCTCATAAGAATTCTGAGAAATAAAGACCATTACAGGGGTTAGCTCGTCATTATATTGAATAAATTAGACGAACACTTTGTTATGACTGTCCGACCTTTATTACCTAACTTTCAAGATTTTTGATACAGTCGAATTCTTTTTGAAGTTGTTGATTTTATTGCTCTACTTTGGTGTTCTCATTTCAAGGATAATATTAATTTTATCTTCGATATTAAATTTGAACCCATGTTATCATAACCCAAAAGAAGCCAAATTGCCCATAACTCATAGTTATGACCGCGATTGTAGAAACTGCTTTTTATATTCCCACAGTTTATAATACGCAAAAATACCGGATTTTCAAGTATGTAAGTGTTCCTATAAAAATGTATACACAAAATATCGCCTCTCGAGACTGGATATTTACTAATCGTAAAATACTAATGCACGTGTAGCGATGCCGCTTGTTGAGATACAACATATTTAAAGTTTATGCGCCTATTCTTGTCGTTTATGGTATATTATAACTACAATAAAAATATGTAAAATACATATTTTTGCAGTATTTTTAACAACCAGATTGGTTTATTTTGTTCTATTAAATTATCATTTGAATAAGAGAACTCCGATAACCTCAAGTAACAAGTTTGATTCTCTGTCTACCAATAAATTTACTTTTATCGTTTGTTGTTTATTTTAAAATTAACAGATTCTGTTTAGCTTGTGTATTAAAATGTCTTTTGAAGGTTAAATTTCGTAAGTTACAGATAGGCAAAAAATGACGTTTCTTGTGAATATGAATTTCGTCTTGAAATTAATGCAGCATAGACAATTCAACGAAGTGATTACCAAAAATATAGCTTATGAATGTATTGTAATATACATGGATGGCTGGATAAATTTGATCCTGGCGATTATGATCTTCGAAATGAACCCCTTGGACGACCTGAGAGCAGGGTTTATAATGATGGACTAAAAGCTGTAGTCAAAGCGGATACATCTACATATACACGTGAATTGGCAGTAAGATTTAACGTTACTACTCAAATAATGTCAAACCATTTGAAAAAAGAAAGGTGCGTGTACTTATGTACGCGCGTGAAAAGTTATACTTCTTTGGCATCATTAAATAATACATACAGATAGATAACCTCAATTATATTGGAGCACTTGAAAAAGTCTATAAACACAATTTGTTCACTAATATTTACGAATAGTAAATATATTAATCAAAATATTGAATTTAAATCACTACTGAATATAATTTATCAGCACATATATAAATAGCACTTATATGAAACTAAAACACGTGTGTGAATGTAGACACTAGAAACATGTGGATAAATACTATGAATATGAAAACAGTGAACAGAGGCGACGATGGTGTCAATAGCTTTTGTTTCGAGACTGCAACCGCTGCAACTTCATACTGTAACTTTCGTGTGACAAATCTTAAAATTTCACTCTCATCATTTTTTCATAACGCGCCTAAAGAATTATAACTTCAAAAAAAAATTAGGAACAAGTTGGATAGATAAGTTCCGCATATATTAAATAAGCGTCAGCGGAGAAATTGTTTCGAAGCTTGCTTGGAGTTGCGGCATATAAAAGGACCATTTTTAAATTCAATGGTCACTTGTGATAAAAATGAATTTTTTTCGAAAAATTAATCCTTTTCACAAGCACTCTGCACAATGGTTGTATATAAATAAAGTTCCAACACAATCCAAAGCCAAATCTTCACAAAAAAACGTAATAGTGCTCCAGCGCTGAAGTCATTTACTATAGCTTCATGATATCTGATCAATCGATTAAAGAAGATATCTACTGTGACCGCTTAGACGAAATGATAAAGAAGTTTGTGATCAAGAAGCCGAGATAGGTGAAAAGAAATAGGCCACTTCTCTTAAAGGACAATGTTCGACCATATGTCGCATAAACAAGGTTGCTTTGAGTACAGAAGCCAAATCGCGCATCTTCTACAGATCTTAGAATACTTTTAACAAGGAAAAATATTCGATTCTCAGAATACGCATTTCACCATTTTATCATCACTCTCTCTCCCAGATTCTTCGTCGCCGGTATCAGCATTCTACAATTAAGATAGAAGAACTATGTCGACGGTTTAGGTGTACGCTTTCATTAATTGTACCGCTTCCTCTTTCAAGTTTTCATTTCGAAATTGAACATTTCATATTTAACGACTTAATAATATAATACAAATATATCTATCGGACGAACGCATTTACTAATAATATTGCTGGTCAAAATATTATTCATAACATCAAATGAGAATGACAAAACAACAACGTCGTAGCTTTAATCGTCATCGCTACTTTTATAGTTAGTTTTATAGTTATCATTATTATTTATCATTAAAAAAGACATCAAAAAACTATTTCGATAAACTTATGACATATATTAATATACGATATATACATTAATACGTAACAACTCGTAATGTAATTTTTTAACATATTTGAGTATGCTTTTTTGCATTTATCCATTTTAGTTGATTTTTTCCAAGCGAAAAACTTTGAAAGAAAATTCAAGTGGCAATCAAAAATGCAAAACAAGTATTACATAATAAGATTGCTTTCTTTATTTCCTTGGTTACTAAGTTTTGAACTAAGCTTTACCACCTTATCTCAATCTGGACATGATATATCTTGAAGTATGGAAAAATAAGAAGAATGAAAATTATCTGAATCAATAAAACGTTAAGCATGTTTATGTAATTTCACAACAAAATTAATAACAAAGTTTGGAACACAAATATATTTAGTAAATGAATATTTAAATAACATTAATATTCTATATTAAATAGTACGTGCGGTTTTTAATTTTGAAGCATATACCATTTATTACAAAGTTATGTAAATTACGTGCCGCTGGTAATAAGAAAGAATTTTGAAAATGCGCAATTTATTTCAATTTCTTCAAAAAATTTCAAACGTCCACATTTAGGTCCCAGCAACGCATTAAATAGTATCTTGAACAGTCACAAATAGCATTAAAATTTTTAACGTGACTTTTTATTCAACTAACCTTTGTTCAACTTACCAAAGAAAATATTTTCATTCAACATTACACAAAAATTCTTCTTTAAAAAATCCAAGTTTGGTTTGATAATAGTCACTGTGAAAACCAGGGAAATTTTATATGTTGCCAAGATAAACAGACAGTAATTTTGAAATAATATCACTATACTTCTTGTTTAGCGTAGGTAAGTACGCTTTATAATCGGCATACGAACACAACATCGTACAACAAGTTAACTCCTAATTGAAGATGCCGCTACATTCTAATAAAAAAATTAGTAAGTCTCTCTAAACAGTATTGGAAATCAAAATTTTAAGATAATGGACATGTTCAACAGTGGTACTTTGGCGTTATTAACTAAAACAATTTTTTTTATTTCACAAATCCGTCTAGTTGATGACTACATTCGGCGGTAATTTTGTAGAAATTCATTATTTACAATTAAATGAAATTATGTGATATAGTATCATATCTACTTTCTTTAAGTTCTTTACCACGACTTAGATTTCGTTGTATTACAACATCTTCAGCTGGGCTATTAGCAAAGATCTTTGCTAATAGATCCCACCTGAAGATGTAATACAACGAAATCTAAGTCGTGGTAAAGAACTTAAAGAAAGTAGAAACGTTACTACATCACATAGTTTCATTTAATTGTGAATACGTCTAGTGTTACTTGATTCTACACTTTTAATTTATATTAATTTCTTCAAACTGTTAGGAAAATTGCGGTAACTTAATGGATTATTTATACTGCTCCAAACATAAGACCGTATAAATTTCCTTTATTTGATAAGAGATAATTAATTATCATTTCACGTGAGTCAGCTTCAGATATTATCAGAATGAAACATTATTGAATGCAGATATATTAGCTAACATTCGTTTCCACACGTGATACCTGTTTCCATATCTTATATTATACCTGTTTTGCTTGCTCTACCGTCTCAACCTTGAAATTTCAAACGTATCCTAAATTGACTCAGCGAATTTCGAAATTATTTTTCTATCGATAACATCTACCTATAGTTAGGATAATTAGTAAAAAAATTGTCTTAAGCCTCCAGTAAAATATTTCACGTAATGGAACTTCATTGATCAAGGCTTGATATTTATGATAAATCTATTCAGGAAATTATCTGAAATATGTCAATCTAATTGTAAATATACTGCTAATAAATTTAGAATCGCGTTCTGTTTTGTCCAATTTATTATTACTAAAAAGCCCTTTAGCTTATTTAGGATTCTATATCTTAAAAGGAAAGCCAGAAGCTTCACAAGATTTCCTACGTATCCATCCGTCTATCCACATCTCACAGCCGCGTTTCTTATAAAATTGTTTGACGAAGTAACTTAACATGTGAAGTAATAAAGTGTGTGAATTTGCAAATAACTTAATTTAAGTCAATTAACTCTTAAATAATATTCACGTGGTAATTATAGAGGGTTGCCCCCTGTAAGTGCTAAGTTTTTATTACTTCATATCGTGGGGGGTATCGTATGGCCAACCAATAGAATGCGTGATATATAAACATTCTGAAACCATTTTTTCTCTAATTGTATTTACATTATTTCTAGAAATATTACTAAAAACACTCAAAATTGACATTTGCGAAATGCAGATTTTGATACACACAATTGAATGATAAAGTATATTAATTCGCATTTATCTTTGTAGTTCATCTTCAAAAATATTAATAAAAAGTTTTAGGGAGGTATTCCTAACTCCTCTCCCAAAAGAACTCAATATTATTAAACTTCGTGTCAAGTGTATTATAAAGTGGAAGATTAGCTTATAAAAATTCGTAACCTTCTTATCTCCAAAACTGCAATGATCTCTTAATAAGCAAATAATTCTGATAAAGCGGCGTTACTCAAACTTTCGTAACTCCCACTGGAAGACTATGCCGATGATTCTAAATCTCACAGTTTTCGAGAACGCCTGTGAAAGTCGTGATGCCCAATATATTGATACCATGATATTGATAGTAATATTGATCTATAAGTAGTTTAATATTGATCTATAAGTTGTAATATTTATCTATAAGTAGTTTAATCGGAATAATATATACCCTAAATTGTTTATGAACATAAGTTTGTGTACAGACATCGTGATGTGAGTTCAACTTATACTCAAGAAGTTTTTTAATTTATTTCTTCCTCACCTTGCTACAATCTATCCATTAAGATTGTTAACGATTATTGCACTTATTTTTTATAACTTATGTATATCATGGAACTAACTGAGATATAATAAATTATTTCATTTCAATTTGTTTCCTTCAATTATTTTATTTCAAATTGATTGTGTTATTCTATTATTGATTGTTACCTTGATTGACTAAAATTAATTGAATTACATAAAAATGAAAAATATGTAGATTTTATGTCTAATAATACTGTAGTATAATGGCAACATTTAATTAATCACGCTATGCCGACTGTTTTCGATGTTGTCTAAGAAATAAATATGTATATAATTATGTCTTCTTTACACGAATTGTAAAATTGTGATATTACTGTTTGTGTACCAATAAAAAATAATGAAATAAATAAATAAAACATCACTTTGTATCATAAAATGGCAGAAAACTAAGTTATCATTCAATATTTTGTCATTTTCGTATTTCGTTGTTTATTTCCTTTTTACTATAAATGTTTAATAATATAAAACATTATTGAAGAATGAAATTAAAAAATTTTTTTTATTAATATGGGATAATATTTAGGGACTCACGAAAGGTCAAGAATTTAAGGATATGGGAATATAAAAAGTAATATGAATTTTGAAGAACAAAGCGGAGAAAAAATGCAGGCAAAAATTAAAAAAAAGTGTTCTCTGCTTGTTTATGATCAAGATATATGGATAGATAGCTTTTATACTACAAATATTTTGTTTTAATTTCGATTAAAAATGGTATACAAATTTAATTTTACTTCTATTTCATTAAAGAATAACCTTATTAAGACTTAATTTTCACGTGAAATATAAACAGACTGAGAAAAGCACGATGAAGGATTGAAATACTGTTTTATAAAAAATGTACTTATCTCTACTTTACCATAACAAAGAAATGTTTAAAAATGCAGTGTCATAATATAGGAAGCATGATTTAGATTGCAATATTTCATTACGCCTTGGATAAACATGAAATAGTCAGTGTAGCGATCCGCTGAAAGAAAGGAAAATCGAATGATCTAAAGCGTAATAGACGTTTATTTTTTCCACTCCTTACTAACTTCACCCTCCATTGAGCCACCGACCCTGTATCCTTACAAATTAATATCGATTGCGTTTCCAGTAAGCTTGTCGTCTAATGGCGAGACGGTTATATATCTATGCCGCCTATTTATTATATAAAAGAAATTTATTATATCGCATTCACTTAATGGGTTTTTCAATATATAACGTTTTGAATGATAGTCATTACAATCTCATAAGATGTGGGGATTATTACTATATGAAAAACTGTGACTAGTGAATTTACTTTAAAAGCATTTATCTTAAAAATCAGGCAAGATTTCTATTAAACGTATCACTTAGCTCTTACAGAATAGTGCGCATGTCATTTTTGTTATTTTAATAAGACACATCAAATGTGCAATAGGATTAGCAAAGGAAAATTTAATTCATTTGCATGATGATTTTTTTTATTAATATTGTTAAGTGTTTCAGGATGTTTGTATCACATATTTAACATATTTTTATATTTAAACTGTTAAATAAAAAAAAATTCTTTTAATTAGATTTTATTAATAGAAAAAAGTGACCACATACCATGAATAATAATTAAAAGTATATTTTTTTCACAAACAAGATGATACATTTTATATCAACTTATACCTTTATAGATAACAAAACGTAAAACAGTACAAACAGAAACCGATTACAACATATTTATGCTGTAATTATCGAAGAATGAGTATAGATAGATATTTACAAACAAATATATCATGCTTTATTTATTATTTCTTTACTTATATAAAAATGAATTTGTTTGTCTTCAATATTTTTAATTAACAATTTTTGAAACTAGAAGATAAGGTGAACCACGTACATTTTTACAGTTAGAGCGAATACCAGTGAATTATAACCAAAATTTGTTTCCCATAGGATACTCAATAATTTTTTGAGAAATGTAATTAAATGTACTTACGCGTTAATTTGAAAACTCTATATGGAGAAACCCAAAAGTCATAAATATTGGAAAAAAACAAGCAAAGAGTTTCCAATAGGTAATCCCACTCTTAAACGTCATATAATTTATATTCCATCTTTTCTACCATATAAGCTGAAACTGTAAAGTCGAACTCTAGAACATGCGACAGTTTCAAACTATGCAAACTAAATTATATGTGAGCGTATCCGTCGAGTCTCATCTCCATTGGCTTGATGTTAATTTTTTGATACTTTATGAAATAGAACTTATTTCTATCATATAATTAAAGGAAAAACCGACAAGCTCGAGTGTAATTCGCACTACGAGGGTTCTAAAAACATTTAAGTATTTATAACAAAGAAAGCGTACATAGGATTTCTATTAAACTATTAACAACTCTTATCTTTCACAATGTCTGCAATATTGCCTACTATATCTTTCACAGGCGTAAAAATATGTTGGATATTTAAAAAATAATGAAGTCGGCAATTATGGCAACAGTTTTACTATAACTTTAAGACGTCTTAAAACTCAGTTTTTTTTAAATTTTTGGTTTAATCGTCTTGGGAAAAAGGTTTGGGTGGACTTTTTTTTACATTTATGAGGTTATATTATTTATAATTATGATATTTTTGAGACTCATATAATTAGTTCTTAAAAAAAATCGACTATACAACCCCACCCACTAAAATTCCATAAGAATATTTTTTTATAATAAGTTCTACTCTTATGCCAGATTTCAAGTTTCTACTCAAGCGTTTTCTGAAAAAAAAACAACTGTGTTAGATCGACAGACCGCGAGTGATCTTATAAAGGTTCCGTTTTTCCTTTTAAGGAGAAAAGTGAAAATGTAATGCAAAGGTTTATAATTGCATTTTAACTCTTCTCCTGATATTGACTTCCTTAAATTGAATTTGGTTCTAATTTTTAATTAACCTTTTACATATAATATTTCCTTAAGAATTATCATTTAATCTAAATACCATGCAAAGTAATTTAAGCATGAAAACATGAAGATGTTCTTCCACCAAAATTGACTAATATCAATTATCCGCATTGTATTGGTATCAATAAATGAAATTATAAAAACGTATAGAGTTTCTTCATCAAATGGAATTTCATTTAAATGTGTCGGCACAATAGCAGACTGCCTTCCACCTCAGATGGAGTGAGGTGAGATATTGATGGGAGCGTCTTCTAGATTGATGAGGATAATTAATTCAAGAGAGCGATTACCTCCGACGTGCGCTTCTCTGGCTGTCACGAGCCCTGGCTATCAGGCAAGGTCGAGCCCGGTGCCAATAAAATGAATTAAATAAATTCATATATTTCCCATTTGATTCATTGTCATTTTTTGCGTAATTATTTTATGTATCTATTAGAGATGTTTATAAAGTAATTAAGTTGTTTTCTTAATTATACTCTATTAAGTGATATTTAATTGAACATATAATACATAAAGTAGCTGAGTGACCCGTATCGCATAATAGCTATTCCCAGCCCATCACCAGAGTTATCTCAAAGCTACTTCAGGGATCCCTAACGAATTGTATCATGTCACCCAAATTGACAAGGATCTTCAAAGGTCAGCATAAGTGTTCCATATCATAACGTAAAAAGCAAGATGTGACCCGATCCCGACCTAATCCTGAGAAAAAACTTTTGAGGACAACCCTAGCTTATCCTTAGTCCTCCGGTCAAGTATCCTGGCGAGTGACACTGCCAAGATATTTGACTGGGACCGATTACCAAGATACTTTACTGTGACTATGGAATATTAACTGATGTTAACATTTTGGCTATGGCACTTAGGTCCTATTAAAGAAATGAAATTAAAAAAAAATTAAAAAACAAGCTAAAAGATTTTGAACTTTGTGAAAGGAAAAATATTTTTATAGTAAACTGTCCTCATTAACATAGGCAATACCTCAATTAAATACAAATTCACTTTAAAATACTTAATAAGTAACTAAATGTGACTATAAAACCATTTAGTCAAAGTTGTTAAAAAGACTGAAACTTTTTGCAAACTATTATACGATATTAGATAAAGTCCATAGTTCATCAAACAAAGGTTATACGATTCCTGTAGGTATTAACACTTCAATTTTCCAGGTACAACTTATGTTTTATATTTATATATATATATATATATATATATATATATATATATATATATATATATATATATATATATATATATATATATGGTCTTCGGATAGTGACCCAGACTTATACATAAATTATAATAAAATGGCCCGAATTTAATTTTACTTTAAATCCATTTTATTTAATTCACACAAAACTTTTTCCATTGAGGGTCAGTAACTGTAAGGACTTCAGCCCATGTAATTAAATATTTGAGAACAATTGAAAAATTTCTAGAGACTATGCTACTTTATTGCTAAAATAAGTTTTAATGTTCATTTAGACTTAAAAATGAAATATTAGTCACATTTGAAAAAATTATTTCGAGCAATTGCATATAAAAGCTGATTGTATCAAGAGTTTTCTCAAAGCATTAAAGATGGAACTCAAATTTATTGATATGTGCAGGTATTATTAATGAAAATAAATTGAATAAATTGGTATGGAAAACTTATCAAGCACGATTAGAACTAGCACTAATGTTTCTATTAACCACATACAAAATTTTATTTTTTTGGAAAGTAAATATATTGACTAGTACAATTTTTTCCCGTAGTATAACTAAACAATACAATTACTTTCTAAAGTAAACGTATTGTCTAGTAATCTGTAAGTAACTATGAAAATTATGTTTAAAATATCCCTGACTGTCATTTAATATACTGATACTTTCTTTAAATGAATTAAGCATTTTTATAAATTTCAGATCTTTGTTTCGTGACTCGTCTGAAATTTATAAAATGTTAATTACCTTTTGTAGCTTTTATTTTAATTGGTCAAAATGAGATATTCCTCACAATACTAACTTTAATTTCTTCGTGATTTAAATCTTAACGCGTGTGATAATTGGATAGTGTGGATATATATATATATATATATATATATATAAAGAGATGTTCAGCCACTTATACGACAATAATAAAGCACCGCCAAAAATAGTGAATGAAAAGGATTTGCCTGTTTAAATTAATTGTTGTAATAAATAGATGTGTATGTATATGAAATGTAGAAAAAATAAAAGAAAAATACATAGTTACCATATTTCCCCCAACTTTCAATCTACAACTGCGCCGCTATTACACCTCTTTGATTTTGTTTTTCTTTTTTAATTTTATGTATCCCTCAGCTACAAAATGCAGAATGAAACTTGATTTTAAACGTTAGTCGCGGGTGATATTGATTCACCCTAATTATTCGACGACTCTAATGGATCATTACAACTATGTCGGATTAGGTACTGTTCAATCTCTTTTCATAATTTTATTTTTTTAAACATTTTATAAAATAGAATTTTATAAAATAGAAAAAGATTTTAATAAAATAGAAAAGGATGTACTTAATACGAATAAATTATGCGTATCAAAGCATAAATAATCATTTTACTAAGCTGAATACCGAGCAAGTACATGAGTCGTTGTAACAACACAATTCAAGTCGCAAGTCATCTTTATTTGTTACGCCGAAATCAAAGAAACAAATAAATCAATAAGATTTCAAGTGAGTCATTTAGTTACATGAATCATTACTCCCAAGCCTATTTAATATAAGTGAGACTACACGATCTATCTAATTACATTTTCTTTTTACACATTTATTGATTTGTTGATTTTTATTTATTTTCAATAATATTAGCGCTCAAAACGAGATGAACTGAAATGTAAAGCGGTAAAAATACAGTACAGGAAGCAGTGGAAAGTATTAAATAATGATGACAATGAAATACTTATAGATCTGTAAATATTTGTGCCTTTTTGTAATTATATACATAACTTAAATATGTTAATAGCTTCGGTGTAGTCATTATCGTTGGCTGGTCATTATCGAAATTGTTTATTTCGTAGCGTTCCTTCTAGGTAAATATTCTATTTGAATTGATAGAGCAAACAAAATTGTCTCCTATTATCTTACGAGTAACGTCAATGAATATATCAGTATTCAGTAACTTGTTGGAGTCGATAACGTTAAGAAGAATATCCTAAGATCATCCTCGTGAATCCGCTATTAATGAGCTGGCAGTTATCGTAGCTAAGGGAATTCTAATAAAAGTTTTCCTGGAGGATAAAACTTCTATTAATAATACTTCAGCTTCAAGGATAATAAGAGGTCACTTAATATTAAGTTAGTTGAAAAATAGAAAGAATCGAGTTTGTGTGATTTATTTATTTATATTACTTTATGAATTGTTTCGTAAAAGTAAATCAGTAAAATTTTGGAAAACCAATAGTACCTTTAATGAGGCCTGAACTGAAAAACTCACAAATTTATATCATCTTATTATGTTGATTAATTTTTTCTGCCATAAAGAACATTTCGTTAACAAATTTTGTTTAGCGACTCGTTTGAAATTTATAAAAAATATGACAAATAGTCCTTTTAAAAGAAATGAATTTATGTATTAGATCTACACGTAAATTCTTAATAGTCATTCGAAATTTATAAAGGCTCCACGTTGTAAAATGTTTGAAATTTGTCTTAAAGCAAGTGGAAATTTTGTTAATGGGTTTTATGAAATCAATTTAATAATGTTGGGTTATATTCATTACGTGAACTTTAATATATGATCCAGTATAGCTTGTAACTTGAAGCTGTATTGTCTCTCTTTTGTGTAACTTTCCTACTTATTTTAAATAACAAAATGTGAAGCAGATTACATATTATATAATATTATTTTTTTATATCTAGGACAATGGGTATCAATTATAAAAGTTCACTTAAAACTTTGCCATTTTATTCTTTAATGTACAAACGAATAGCAACAACCGCGTATTTCCCAATACTCGATAGATTGACCTAATCCATTTTCTCTTTAATTTTTGGTTTTTCCATTACGGGAGAACTCCTCCAAAATTCATTGTTAATTAATTGATTGTTATAAGTAGTTTTTTAATCAGTAATACGTACCATCAAACTTGGTATATTTCCCTGCAAAAATTAGCCAATATTAAGAAAAATACATTTTTTTAGAAACTTTATAAAATTAGGGACATTTTACATTGCGTGAAATATAGCCCGCACATTAAATTAATGACGATAAGAAACTGAAAAGTTTGTATTTGCTTTATCCTTCTAGACACAGTTATACATTTAAAGATTTTCCTTAAACTGTGATCCACATTAACAATTTTGGAATAATCAATATACATGATGTACAGTGGCAGATTTCAATGTTTGAAAAACTGTAAAAAACAAACTACACCTCTAATACAAAGTGGGTTTATTTTAACTTTATAACAACAAATGCGGATTTAATTTTTTAAAAACCACGTTTTCACGTAGCACGCCTGTTTTCAAAAACGCGTTTGCAGAGCGACTGGGGTATCCTACTGACCAGCTCGAATATTTTCTTTAAATTGTAAACAACGGATTTTAAGTATCCCCAAAAGAAAAAGTCACATGGGCTTAAATCGGGTGACCTAGGTGGCCACGGTACGGTACCGTTTTGGGATATGTTTTTTTCTGGAAATAACTGCCGCACTGCATTCATGGACACATTAGCAGTGTGAGCTATGGCCCCGTCCTGCTGGAACCATGTGTTTTGGTTGAAGGATGGACTATTCTGTAGTTCTACTCTGAAAAAGACATTTAATATCTGGGCATATCTCTCCGAATTCACAGTTACAGTTGGGCCACGTTGATTTTCAATAAAATAAGGCCCTGTGATTGCAGATGCAGACATGGCACACCGGACTGTTACTTTAGGCTCATGTAAAGGCTCTTGATGCATTTGTCTTGGGTTGTGGACATCCCAGTAATGAAAGTTCTGCTCATTTACATATCCTCCAATGTGAAAGTGAGCTTCGTCACTAAAGAATATGTTGCCCATCCGGGTAGCAATACGAAATCTCAACAACATCGTGTAAATCTTGAACAATTTGAATGTTGTATGGATGGAACTTGAGCTTTTTTGCATTATTACCTGTAAAGTTGATTTCGGAATTCCCAATATCGATGACCATGTACGCAGTGATAAACAGGGATTTTCAACGACAGAAACCATAACACGCTCGACATTTTCATCCGTGGCTACCAATGATGTAGGTCCTGCCTGGGCCTATTTAATGTTGATCCTGTAGCTCTGAACCTTGCTATCCATGACTGAATGAGGTTGATCGATGGTCCATCGCGTAATCGATAAATACTGTAACGATTATTAAATCGACGACGTGCTACAGACAGCGAAAATCCACTCGAAATGTAC
Organism: Druceiella hillmani; assembly: GCA_039881145.1. Lineage (NCBI taxonomy): Eukaryota > Metazoa > Arthropoda > Insecta > Lepidoptera > Hepialidae > Druceiella > Druceiella hillmani. The sequence goes on along the minus strand of JAYKKI010000010.1, from coordinate 9,460,527 downwards.
GCCTCGACGGCAAAAGCGCGGTGCTCTCTACTCCACTGTTCCATGGCTACTAAAACATCCGCACCGCTTGCGCTTCTAACGACGCCCCCGCGCCCCTCTTATGTGTTGCGTTCAGAAACTATGTTTGTTCAAACTTTGAAATCTGCCACTGTATTTTTACCAATATTTCTTCCAATTTTATTTCACGTCTCGTCTAAAATTTACAAAAAATTTACTTACCTGCAAAGAAAAAATTTAAAAATTAGAGTAGGTATAGAAAATATACCATTTGAAAGTATGTAAAAATTACACATTTAATAGTATTTAAAAGTCTAATTTATTCGTCTGCTGCATCCCATTGGGCAGATGCTGCTCAATATGGATAATAATTCTTTATAATAAAGAATCTTTTTCGTGCAATTTCTATACACAATTTCTTTGTAGAGGGCGACCAGCTTTTACATTGACACACGGTAATGAAACATAACTTATAATATCTAGTTCACCTGCAAAAGATGTTTATGATTGAATAAGTATGGACGAGGTTATATGAATCAATAATGTTGCAAGTTGCGAGAATTTAGACGTATTTCCATATCAGATTCAGTAGTGAATATTATGTTAGGATCTGTGTATTTAAACGATTTTTAGAAAGTAGATACCGCTAGAAATATAAAAAATAATAGATAATAAGCAGAAGTAAGTCGTAATAATATTTAAAAGTAATGAAACTGATGTGTGAATTTTTTCTTATCTATGTTTGTACGCTTGGTACCACACTGTAAAACTGAACACTTTTCCTCGGAAATTACCCATCTCGTGATTGGCAATAACTTCTTGCTGCAGCCTTCATTGCAGAGGGGGTATGGAAATGCAAAGAAATTATGTGTCTTCTCTAATAGTGATTACTAAATTTATAAGAACCACATTTTCATCATATAGTGCCTTTGTGAATATTCTTCATCATCTCTCTAATACCACATTAGTGATTACCAAATTTTTTCTCATGACTTTGCTCTCACATTATTAGGAAAATGTGGAAACCTTTATATTCAAAGAAATTTGGCAATACACTAATTTTCTAGTAGGAAAATTTACATGTTTTCACAGTAGACATCTATGAACATGATTTTCAGCAATAATACTTTTCATTTTCATTAAAACGCTTATTTTTTAATATCTATTAATCATAGGTATATGTCATCGCGAATTTTCTCTTGCAGCATATTCATTTTTTTGAGCAGAGGCATAAATTTTTAGGGTTTATGGCCGCTGCCATTTTAATGTGGGATGTAATTTAGATATGTGCAAATCTTTTTTAAATCTGTTGGGTCTTTTAAAGAAAGACAAATAAGCACATAATGTGAGTAGACATTTTTAATTCAGTCTATATAATTTCAAGCTAAATACAAATATGTTCAAAAACAATTTTTTTTAATTTAATGTTATATTTTAATTTTTATTTAATATAAAATTGTATGTTCTCTATTTTTAAAAAAGAAATGCGTCCACCTAATATCCGTCATATTATCTTACCGTACTAGATACAGAAGGAACTAGAGACTATATTCGCTGCATGGATCATCGAAGCTACGAAGGTCTTCGTGTAGTTTTGCCCCTGTAACAGTCGTGGAAAGAGACGTGGAAAATCAAACTTAAAATATTCGGTCTAAAGTCAAAGTAGTACTTAATATGTGAAGTTCGGCAATCCCTATCTTTTATATATGTTCTCCGCATATTTATGTTCGAGAAGTTATCTAACGAAGATCTGTTAGAATTATGTATGGTTATTTTAGTCAATCGTTAACTGAATTGCTCTAATCGATTCTGTATTGAACTCATCCTTATTCTTGAAAAAATTTCTAGATTGGAAATTTAAAAAGAAAGAGGAAGCATAAATTCCGAAATATACCGAATATAATGGCGGAAGTAGGAAAAGACCGTAGGATTTGAAGTGAAGTCAACACGATGCGCAGAGTCGGTGAGTATGACGGAGCACGACAAATGCCTGTCATAGAGATAGGGAAACAGAAAATGAAAAATTGTATTTTCATCCGAACCATGAAACCGGTGCGATATTGTAGATTAAAACTTCTCTCCCTCTCTCTTTATTTTTAAATTATTTTGTTCAGCTTAAATATGTTTAAGTAGAACTATAAATATTAGCTTATCGTATAATACAGAGCATCTATTATTATATGCATAATTGTTTAATTAAACATGTTTTATTGTTTGTGTGAAAAAAATTGATGGACGTAGTAATAAGTCGTAAACGTATTATCACGTCTTTATAATAAGTCGTAAACGTCTTATCACAAAATTATACCTTAGGCGTAACCCACAAAAAAGAGTTAAGTTATGAATTATGCTTATAATATTACGAAATCTATACCCAGTCGAACATCCTTTTTAAACAGATAATTATATTGCATAGAGTATTTGTTCAAATTTTATTCGGGTTAAATTTTCAAAAATACTATATATAGATGAAGGTCAATTATATTTACAAATCTCCTTAAATTTAAAATAATTTTTAAATAAATAATCACAAGTTGAGCAATCACAAGCATATTTTACACCTATAAATTTTCCATTAAAGAACTTGGCATATTTTTTTTATAAATGCGTGCATTCAGTAAGCCAATGGATAATTGTCATAATGTATTACGTGATCCATAAGGTTATAGTAACAGACCCACCTATATTTAAACAACCGATGTTCAGTAGAGTTGATATAAGACCGCCGTTGCGACGGAGGAGAATATTAAATGTATTTTCACTAGTCATCACTCTCAATATTTTTCGAAGCGTTATCAAACTTGGCACGTTAGACAAAATAGGTTTATTAATTGACGTTTGCTCCTGGATTGATGGGCGGCCCTTTAGTTCACTTTGTCACTTTGACAGATCGTTCGCCCTCTCTTTGCTCAGTTCACACAACCGTCAGCTCTCATAGTCGTCCTAAGCGTGGGCTACAAACTGTTGGAAATTTCATTTACGCTTTTCGACTACACGTCGCAGTTCTATTTTTTTAGAAATAGGGTAAAGAATATGTCAATAATGTGATAAATCATTTGTGTTTATTAATCAAGTAACTCTGTATCTAAAACTAATTTTACTACTAGAATTTCTTAACTTTTGTCACCACTAGTATAGTACAGGAATATCCATAGGGGAAAGAATTATAAATAACCAAATAAATTATTAATAATTATTTTAAAATTATACTAGTAATGTGATTATTAAAACTACTAGCATTAATAAAGTAATTATTATCAAAATAGTATATCTACCTGTTAGTCTAACAAAGTTCAAGGTTTTAATTTTTTATAATTATTTGGATAGTATAACAATATCCATAAGGAAAAAGGATCTGTAAATAATAAAATATTTACATTTATTATGCATACTATTTATGATTATTTACAGCCAAAATGTAGCAATGATATTGCCAGTAAAAATAAAACCTTAATAAAGTAACTACTAACTATTGTTGAAATAGTACTTACATTTTGTAGTATGTCACAGTTCAAGTTCGTGAGTAAAAAAAGTTTTACTTTTCGTAACCGCTTGGATATCACGCTTTTTCTTTTGCTCTAAAAAGCTGAAAAAAATATTGTCAACGCGGATATCGAACTCGGCCCCGCCAGCTTGCTGTCAACGTAAAATTCGATTTGGGTTCAGCACCACTTCAGACCAGGCTATAAATAAAATCGAATATTATTATTTTTCAATATTTATTTCTTCAGGAATTAAACAATTAAACATTTTTAATTGCTATATTTATAAAGTCAACTTTTATTTAAAATTTGTAAATATAGGAACCCTAGTATCTTTGTGTCTGAAGTTCGATGTGAATTTATTGTTATTTCTGCTACGACTACCATGACCAATGGATTGCTTTTTTTTCTATTTTATTAACGTACATTATTGATCCTCTCAAAGTTTTTAGAAATTAAAATTTTAAAATATGTAGATTATCACATAAAATGGTTTTAAAGTAGATAAATAGCATTGTTCTGGTAATATAAATTTCCTCAAATCTATTTAAACTTAAATTAACTAAACTATTTACGAATTGTGGGATAAAGAGGAAGCTAATAGAAAGCGCACGTGGACCGTTAAGAGCGCAGGAAATAAGTTTTAAGTACTTCCTGTTACGAATAATAAAGGTTGAGTGTATTCCAATTTAAGTCCTGAAATTAAATAAATTCTCCCATATTCAAAGTTCCACATATAATGAATTCACTAGTGCTAGCAAGTGAACATCCGGTGGAAGTCTCTACGATGTGTGAACGTACGCTTTTAAAAGCTCAAATGTGAGATCTACACGTGGAAGTCATTTTAAGTAAATACGTCTTGTGTAATTGAACAGAGTTCTGACATTAGATTATAATATTTTTCAAACTTTTTCAAATCTGTGCTGACTTCTAAGAATATCATAATGCTCTTCTACATTTGGAATAAAGAAATGGTTTCTTATTTCATTATTTACGTTGTAATAACGTTAAATTTTGTGGCTTTTAATAACGTTAAGTTTTGTGGCTTTTATCGTTCAAGTTTGTAATGACGTTGTAATAATGTGGTTTTATGGCTTTTATTGTTCAAGTTTGTAATAACGTTGTAATAACGTTAAGTTTTGTGGCTTTTATTCTTCAAGTTTTGTTCTAACAAAGAAACTGTAAATTGTAAATGTAATTATCGGTTTAGAGATAAATAAAACCTTTAATGCTTTTTTTGTAAAAATCATAATATTTTTGATTTTGTAAGTCAGAAGAGAATGGGTAGTTTGTCTAATTAAAAAAAAGTTCAAGATTTCCAAATAAAAAAAAATGTGTGTGATATCAAAGCATATACATGAAATTAGATGCAAATAATATAAGCTCACATTATAGCTTAATTGTTAAAAATGATTTTAGAATTATCCTAGTTTAAAATTAAAAGCATTTAATTATTGAACGGGAAATGTTGTTTTGATACAGTTATCGTATTGAATATATATGGCGTTAATTTTGTAGAAATTCATTATTCACAATTAAATTAAACTACGTAATATTGTATTATTTCTACTTTTTTTAAGTTCTTTACCAAGATCTAGGTTTCGTTATGTTACATCTTCAGGTGGGCTATAAGCAAAGATTTCAGGAAATAGTTATCGTAAAAAAGTTTAGTGGCAATATTTATTTTGAATTTATATTTATTTATCTTTCTTGGCACTTTCTTTCTAGGTCCTTTTCAATTAACAATTTTAACCTATCGTTACCAAATTCCACTGGTCGACCAAAGCGTGGTTGATAACTCAAGGAATAATGGCTGCTATAACTGCTGGAATAATCGTTTTGAAGTAGCATCGGATATTGCTTCAGCAGCTTCGGCAGTAGACTCACCAATTTGGTAATCGTAGAATAGATATTGTGTCACATACGTCCTAATGTCGTCCATATTTTACGCGTGTTAACAGTGCAGCGTCTTAGTTACTACTGAATTAGTGATAGAGTACCGTGCCATTTATATATCTTCGATCATGGAAGCTTTTAGAACGTTCCCATATTTTCTAGATAATTTTAAAATCCATAATCGATATCGGTTTATTTATTTTATTTGCTTTCTTTATTTTATTCTGTTCAGTGACACATGACTTATGACTTATGACAAATAACTTATTGACTCCAATGGATATTTATAGATATATCAAGATAACTGTCTACAAATATTTCTAAGACAGTGATCATCTTCGATAATCTTATTCATCCATACTCGCAGAAGAACAATTTCTAACTAGATGGAAGTTATTTTATTACATTACAATAATACTTACCGATTTTGCGACTTTGCTTATATTTTAATATAATAAAAAAAACTCGTTTTGTTGTTGAAAATGGAACTAAAAAGGTATTTGTGGCTTTATTTTAGTACAAATTTTATCTACAAAACACACTCTTAACAATAAAGTAATATTTTTACTTAAAATATCTTTAGTAAAAAATAAGAACTTTCCCTTTTTCACCAGCTAAATCGCTTTACTTAAAGAAATATAACGTGAAATATTAAAAAAAAACACTAGAAATTTGGATGTTGTATATTTACTTGAAATATATATTTTTTCACTGCTAGCCAAGCGCAACACCTCACACCGATAGCTACAGATTTACTGTCAACATTAGCACGTCGGTGACGCGAACCCGTAAGGTTTCTCCCTAACAAAAATCGCTTAATGCATCTAAAGAAGTTTTCATTTCAAAAAACAAGACGAAAAAGAAATTAATCTAACTAGTGATGAGAATAGAAGAGTTGTGAAAAGTGATCTATTAACATGGCATTTGGATAACGAAATATGGCAAAGTATAATCATTGTCTAATTTATTTGGACGGGCAAATCTTAATGATATAAATGTATATACAAAGAAACGATGTTGAGAAGACACAACGGAAAATTATTAACACCTACGAGTTAATGAAGCGGAAAGTTCTTTTCCAAGTTAAATACGATGCTAAAAACTGGCTGGATAGTATAAAATTCATGAGAGTATTCGCTCTTTGAATTTCAATGAAAGAAATGGAGCAGAAGAAGAAACTGGTTATAAATAGAAATTTAAATATCGCGATTTTCTGAAAAAGGGCCGCGATATTTGAGGAAAGAGGAATATTTGTTACGCCGGAAGTAGGTATCCGTCAAATAAATTCATATTCGAACGGTGCGTTCTTGTAATATGTCCAATCCTCCTGAATTTTCAGAACTTCCTCTGTAACGTAAAATATCAACAGGTTATATTATTATAAAACCTATGATAAGTATGAAAATGTAGATATCGGTATGGGTACAACTTGATAAGGCCAATAATTATGTACAGATAAATACATATAACATTATGTGGGTTGACTTATGAATATGTGGAACTTCGAAGTGTTTGTTAAAATTCTGTAATTTTTTCGTACATCCGTTTTGAAATGATTTATTTTTATTGATACGATATAGAATTTTGATGTGCAACCTATATAAAAATGGGTTCATATGAATATAAAACTAATTTTTTTGGACGTATTTTTCTAATATGGCATAGTGTTTCATTAATATTGCAATTTATTAGTTTTACTTAAATTTATTATAATCAGCTTCTTTTTATAATTTTTTATAAGTTTTTAGGATTCCGTACCTCAAAACGAAAAAAAACAACAACCTTCTTATCATTCTTATACTCAAGTGTCTCCCTATATGTCTGTAACAGACAATTTTATTAGATATTATGCAACGTGGAAATTTGAAATTAGGAGTAATAATAAATCTCGTTAATGTACACATTTTGCACTAATTAACTTAATATATATATAAAATAAATAATAAAATATTCATATAAGAATTAAAGAGCGGGGTAAGTACAGTACTAATTTTTTGTGGTTTTATTTATCACTCTGAACGTATCATTTCAAAAGGCTTATTATGTAGAATAATATAACATTTTTTTTCATAATTTTAAATTGCATGTTTATGTACGTTTCCTCCCATTAAACAACATTGATTATCCAAACTCTGTAATAGTCTTAACAACGGCTATTATGCGAAATTATATCATTTTTTAAATATGCACCGTGATTTCTATTAAAGATAGAGCAGGCAATATATGCACACATATATATATATATATATATATATAAATATTTATATATATATATATATATATGTGTGTGTGTGTGTGTTGTGAAAAATTTATATCTATAAATAGTTGAATAGTAATATTACATATCTATTCTTCAATGTATAAAAGTGGATAATATGGATACAATTCTTATTGCGTGTTCATCATACTTGACCAGTTTCATAATTTTAACAATAAATCGTTTTATATAGAATGTCTTTAATATAATAAATTAATCACTTGTTTTTAATTTCATCATGAAAGAAATAACTCTTGTAATTTTTCTATGTGTATGAAATGTTTCACACAGATGTCTCACTTAATACGAATAAAAATTTATAAAAAAGAAATAATTTTTTTAAAGATATCATCAATTTATATCTGAGGTAGATAACTTTCATATACATATGTATAAATAGAGTAATTTACTGGTTTATTATGAAATTGGGGTTTCATTTTACATTTTTCAGTTTTAAGCTCCGGTTCCCATAGTTCGAAATCTCCAAAAGTATGTGCTGTCTCCAGTCTCATCTACCCACTTTGCACTTTAATTTTTCAATGATGGGTTTGAAATATGTGCAAAGAATTCTTAATTAAAATTACTAATAGTTTTATTTGAAATTATTTTAATTAATTTTCCTTAACTATTTCAATATTATAAACATATACAAAACCCAATTTTTTATGTGTTAATAATTTTTGTATTATTAGTACATATAGATGAATTAAGAAATATTTAAAATGTAATATCTATAAAACTTTAAGGGTTTAAGATGTAGCGATTCATTAAGAGCAAATAACGAAATATATTCGTGCAATTTTATTTTTAACATATGAACCCAATAACAGTAACAGTAATATAACGTTTCAAAAAGAATTTTGTTCTATGAAACATACGATTTAGTTTTCAAATATACAAAGTGCTATTTCAAAAATTACGTCTTTTCGACATGTTAATTACATTATAAAAGAGCATAAAAAAGAAAGACTTCAGTCAAAAAACTTTTCAAGGTTAAGCAAACTATAATAATAAAGTCATGGTGGATGAAACTTTGATGGAAGAATAATTCTGATAAAAATGATGATATAGTTTTTTTATTTTAGCTGCAGCTAATGCTAATACTATTATTAATTTTGATGTATTTAGTGCGCTGATAAAAATGGCATGATTATTGTAACCTAATTATTTCTCCAGCAATTAATACAAGGTGGCATTGATAAAAACAAATTTGTTAAAACATAATGATGGATGTAAACTAAAGCGACAAATTACTTCAGTTTAGCGAAATAAAAAAATAAGGAAATAAACATTGTATCAAATTCTGTCGGATTCAATTCCTGTTATTTTATATTCGTTACATCTATACTCTAATCCTAATACTTCTTTAAACTAATTTACTATATTTGTAAACATATATACGTTGCTATATTTGTAAAAATACCAGGAATTTAGAATAAATAAATTGCATATCTAAATAATCAGTCGATTTTTGATTATTTGCTCGAGTATTTATAATTTCAAATATAAATAATAGAATAAGTTTTATTCCAGGAAAGATAGTTTTTCATATCCACAAAAAACACTCTTTTCTCGTCGTTTGAATATAAAAAAAATTATTGTTATATTTTTCACGTTGTATTGGACTCTACAGATGCAGAGTCAAAATTAATTTATTAGCAATTGTGTAGTAAATTGCAAGTAACAACCAATTGCAGAAAAGAATGTCTCAATAAAATCACGCAACCGAAATAACACACGGGTCTGGGACACAAACTGTCAAACAGCAACATTACCATAGTAATCAAAATAACCATAGAATTTCTGACACATTCATCATGAATAAATTGGAAAGGAAACTTCTGTTATGGCCTGGAGTACTTTTTGGAAAAACAATTTTATTATTAATATTTAATTACTCTTGTTCGCTTATATATATATGTATATATATGTATATATATATATATATATATATATATATATGTATATATATATGTGTGTGTGTATATATATATATATATATTCGATGCAATATATATGTATATATATATATATACATATATATTGCATCGAACTTGTAGGAAATGTCGAGCACATTCATTATGAACAAATTGGAAAGGAAACTTCTGTTATAATAAATGCTTTGGGGTACTTTTTAAAAACATGTTTTTGTTTTTGAAATTATAATTAAGAAAGAATTGGACCGATGGCTGATGTGAACTGGGATTACGGACTTCTGAGTTACGCGGGGCTTGTATCTAGGTTTATAAATAGTAGAAATGTTGATGCATTGGGGAGAGTTATTTGCTGAGGCTTCTGTGAAAAGGGATTTTACCTGAGGATGTTTAACCGTTGGGGACAGGTTGGTGTTTGTTAATATTATACCCTTAGGAGCGATGCTGAATAAGCATTATGATTGGCTAATCAGTTTATGTTATAGATGTCTTATTTCTAGGCAAAGGAATTGGAGAATTTACTATATCAGTATCAGGAATAATATCAACATCTATGTTTTCATAATTTGAAGATGATTGCACTAGACATCTTCCTAGACGTTTATAGATCTTATAACGTGTGTAAAATATAAAGCTTATTATATTGATAGATTTTATAACGTGTGTAACATATAATGCTTGTTATATTTATAGATCTTATAACGTACGTAATATATAATACTTAATAATATATATACGGTAGCATTTGCATAGAATTTACCGTATTCTAATATATGAGGTTAGTTTAGAACTGACTTTACATTGTGAGCGATTTCTTTAAATATATTTTCGTTATCCTTAAGGAAATATAAATTAAGGTTTTTGAATTCCACAATAGGGCTACCAAACATCAATTCCTCGAATTTTATAATACTGTAATATGCATGATTGGTAATGTAAAAATTTGAATTTACCGAATTTATTTTGATTTCAACATTAGACTTGGAAACTAGTTAAGTTTCCTTATAGTAAATAGTACACTCCACAGGTATATTCTAATTTTATTATTGCTAATTTTATTTCATCATAATGATGGGCTATATGGTATCGGTTTATTAATATTCAGAAAATTTTGCCCATTTATTTTGACAACCTTATAAGGAACGTTCCAAATGGGAGAAAGGCTTTTTGTAAACTTAAGTGATTTTTAGGAAAAACATAGTCTCCGGTTTTGTAATCTACGGGATGTGAATGAGGATGGTAATATGCCTTTGACGTTTCTTTTGATTTTGCTACATTCTTAACAGCTTTCTCTCCACAGTATTTAAGGTGACGCTGAATCATTTTGATATATTCGGGGTAAGCCAAGAGTGGAGTCATAAAGGAAATTGGTATTCATTGTTTATGTCCGAATCATAACTCGTTTGGAGAGTAGTGTGTTATTGAATGTATGACAGATTTATATGCTAACATTGCTGTGTAGACATATTTTGATCGGTTATCTTGATTTTCGTTAATGTATGATCTGAAATACTGCTTAAGAGCAGAATGCCTATATTGAAAAACTCCCTGCTATTGGAGATGATATGGTGATGTTAATAATCGTTTAATTTTTAAAAATTGACAGATTTGTTTAAAGAGATCTAGGATAAAGTTCGTGCCTTAATTAGTTAGGGCCATTTTTGGAAAGTCAAATACGGATGTGAAGGGAATTAGACACTTACTTGTTTTTATCAGCTGTAGTATTTTGAATAGGTTACGCTATTGAAAATTCAGTTGCGTCATTTTATGCGAGAATATAATGAATATTTTAACTTCTGATTTCAGATAAGGGTTCTAGGACGCCTAGAGTGACATGTCAAAATGGGGCGGTGGATATGCTTGTTATTTGCATGTAGAGTAAATAATCGTTATAAGGACTTTATATACGTCATAGGAATAATTTTTAACGTAGTTTTCAATATCTGTACGCATATTTTGCTAAAAGTATTATTTCTTTATTCTGTCATACATACGGGATGAATCTAAATGTCCAGCAATAAGAATGTCCTGATTATCTTTTAAAATTTTAGGTATTTCTTTCGATGACGGGAACATAACTTGATTTTTGTACATGTTTATTTTAATATATAGCTATTGTAAAATAAGTACGCAAGGATGTTCTACATTTTTATGTAGGAATGTTTGTAAAAAGATTTTTAAAATCTGAAATAGCCATTTCTTTTATCACTTCACTAAGGCATATTAGTAATTCATTTCTTGGGTTTTTCAGCTTATTAAATATTTCGGTATTACATATTTCGGTATATACAAGATTCAAAATGACAAACTTTAAAGATTCAAAATGACAAAATTTAATAGGTTTTATTATTTATTTCCCACAAGGTATGAGAATGGAGTACCTTTTCAAACTCAATAATTATTCAGAATATTGGTAATTTTTCAGGATTTATTCAATAGAAGTTACGGATTCATCCAAGTCTAGAGTGGGCCTTTAATTTAATGGGATTTAGTGAGTAACGAGAAAGGGCATGGTCGCCGAAACGAAGACATGAGCGGAAATCAATTTGGTTTCAAGGGTCTCGAAAGCAAGTTTTTGCACGTTTTCTATGAAAACGGTACTTTTTTAAGAAAGATGTGAGTGGTTTTAATTATTTTGAAAAGTCAGGGATGTATCTACGATAACATGATATGAGACCGTGGAATGATTTGATGTTTTTAGTCGTTTGTTTTGACATCTTTTTCAGTGATTATATGATCGAGGTAAACGAATTCCGTGGGTAAATTCGTATTTGCCGGGTTGGAGTTTTAATTTAAGGTTTTGTAACATTCGAAAAACAATGGTATGGTTTTAAATCATGGGAATAGATAATGATGTTGTCCAAATAAATAAAATATTTAATGCCTTGTAGACCGGAAAGGGCCGAATTCATTAGGTGCTAAAATGGGGAGGGGTATTTTCTAGCGTAAAATGCAACGTCATAAATTCAAAATGTCCTTGTAGAACTTTGAATGCAGTTTTTGGCCTGTCGTCTGGGTATCTGATGAAATTCTAAAGCGAGGTGCAGAGCAGAGAAATATTTACTTTTGCTTAATTATTCAAGGACTTCAGAAATAAAATTTTCAGAAATACCTTAAGGTGTTGGGTAAGGGTCACCGCTTTTGGATATTATTTAGTTTTTTGTAGGCGATAATTATTCACCATTTTTTTTCGGCACGTAGGATATTTGCATTCGATTAAATTTTAATCGTCTGTACAGTTTGCTATAAGGGAAAATTTTGAAATATGTTGATAGAATATAACACCTTGTCTACTTTCAGGGTTTGATAGCGAATAGTCAATTATTTTTTCCCTGGGTGTTGAAATAATGTATACACGTGTAGTAAATGGTAATTTAAACTGCAAAGTTTGTAAACTCAAAAATTAGTGTTATAATCAATAATGCATTATAACTCGGTTAAAAAGTCATTGGCTATTTTTGGCTATAATATACAATATCATAGACCCAATTAATTTTATTAAATACGTCAAACTTGTATGAAATTAACGATTGAATATATGAGAACATTTTAAATAAAATGTCCGAAGGTTAGCGGGAGATTCATTACCGGCGTCAATGCTCTTTAATTTTATTTTAACTAGGATTAAAACGGGCATAGTTTGCATTGGTGATTTTTTTATTGAGCTTACAGATGGACAAGTATCAACCAAGAATGGCAAGGGGAAGGGTTGTTTTTAATATGGCATTTAGATTAGGAACCTTTTATAATAGAGGTTATTTCAAACATATTTTTGGAACAATGAGGGTTTTGTGTTTGTAAGACCTTTTTTTGTGTTATTTTAAAGTTTTCATGCTTTTAAATGTTAGGTCGTTCAGCCATATGAACTGTGAGTTTTATTTTTGTTTTATTCTGGTTACTCATATAGACTTGTATTTTATATCGATAGGCCGTGAGTTTGGGGCTGATTACCCTGTCCATTGGTCTTATTAAATTATTAATAATAGTTTTGGATTTATACAAAGATAGTCTCGCACGATACCTGGTCGAGACATTTATTCGTTTAAACTATCAAAAGGTCCGTATCTTTCATTGGGATTTTCTTTAATATTATTTTGTTCAAGACAAAGTCGGGGTATCAGATTATGATTAGACCTACGTCCGAAAGTGGACGGCCGTCACGAATTAAAATGATTGTTGGAACTAATTTGGAACTTACTGTTTTTATATTTGCATAAACGGCATATCTCGATCGTATGATTTAGTTTCTTACAACACCAGCTTACGGGTGAATCACTAGAGGAGTGATGATCATAAGAATTATCAGGCCTCGATAAACAGTTTTTAAAATTGGGATATTTCTTCTTGGAACTTCATCGATTTGTTTACTTTTAGAGACATATAGTCTTTATGTGTAGAGAATATGATAAATAAGATGGGAGCCTTTTACTATGGTAAAACGATTATATTAGCAAATAATTAAGACAAATTACTTTGAAGTACAATCTACGTGTATCATTTGGGAGAGAGGACTGTAATGTATGAAAAACAATTCGGATTGAAATAAAATTTAGATACAAATGATTGTACAATGAAGTAAGCAAATTAAGTTACACTTATTTGAAACAATTATTTGAAAGAGTATAAGATTGTTTGTTCTCTACATTGCTGGGGTCGTACAATGCTGCTTTACTCTAAGGGTCCGAAGCTGTTTTTTTTTTAAATCCCTTAATCTGCCACCAAATGGTAAAGTGGATTCGTTGGTCTATTTTAAAAAAGCAATTTAAAGATTACTATTTAATTAATTTAAATTTGTTTTAAAATAAAAAAAACACGTTCAAATGTAAGCATTCCAAACAATATAATTAGCAATGAATTGCAACAACGACTGACATGAACTTGGATTATGGACTTCTGAACAATGTGGGACTTGTATTTAAGGTTTAAGATGACTAGAAATGCTGATGCATATGGGAAGATTGTTTGTTGTGCATTATGTAAAAAGAGATTTTATCTCAGGATATTTAGACATTGTGGATAGGGTGTTATCATGTTAGCATGATATGCTAGGGAGCGATGCTATATAAGCATTATAACTGGCAAGTCAGGAGTGATTTATTATCGCTGTGATTTATTATCATTAATATTATTAATACAATTTAGTATTGAAACATATAATTTTTGCTACTCTGTTTTCTTATTTAAACGTGCAAATCAGAATATTTAATGTTAATTGAAATATTTTGCATTTTGCACATTTAATTTAACGTTCAATATTTATATATTAATAAACTAAAAGTCGTTTTAAGGCCATTACTAAACACAAACGTAAATGACGTAATTTTAAACCTCACCTTAATCATTAATAAGGAAAATTCAGGGTAATTTTCAAGCAAATTAATTCCATCCGACGATAACAATAGCTTGCTGACGCCCTCGTTTAAACTGTGCTTTGACAATTTATTACTTGTTCCTTTTGGCATTTTACCAGCTATGTTACACCATTAAGTCTGTAAATTGTCGCTAGCTAATACAATGGACAAGATAATTATAGCCATTTTCGTTTACACTTTTGCTTTGGGGCTTAATTTAGTTTAAATTATAGCTTGTTTCTTGGTTGAAAATATTTACTTGTTTTCACGTAAACCATGGAGCGTTTGTTTAAAATATGAATTCAAAATGAATTTAAAACACTGATGTAACGAAAACAGTAATCAGAAAGATAAGATCAATTAGAACTCTTGTTTGGAAGTTCATTATCAGTATTTTGATTTTGAGCTTACTTTCCTTACTAAGTTATAATTAGTTTTCTCCTGATAAAAGTTAAAGTCTATCTAAAAGTTAAAAAAGGTAACTACCTTATGTACCAAAAATAATAATTTAATTTTACTTTATTTAGTTAGAGCCCAGTAATAAAAATAATAACCCAGTAATTTATTGACATCGCAGTGCTGTTTCTAGTTTGGATAATACTGAAAACAAAATAGTAACGAAAATAAATAATCATTACCGAAACTATCATTCAATTTTCAAGATATTTTTCACAAACCTTAGACTGAATTCACACTCCAAAAAATAATAATGTGCATTATTGTCCACATGCCGTTGTGTAATTTATATTATAACTATATTTAAACTATTACGCTAAAAGTTCAATAAAATAAATACATGTATGAAACTTTTTATCATTTCTCCACAGAAAACAAAAATAATTCGAAATTCAAATAATTATTATGTAAATTGTATTTTATGTACGCATATACAAATATAACGATCAAGATGGGAACAGTCGATTATTTTTTCGGCACTTCGCTAACTTCACCGTCCCTCTGAGTGCCGTTTTGCTAACCATACAAATAGTTATTGTTGAAAATATCTACAGAACTGAATTCTTTGTGCGAGATCTCCATCTTCCAAACTTTGCACACTTATGCCGTAAGAGGGATATTTCCTCACTCGATGCATTGTACCCTACACGTTTCATATTAATAGGTTGAGGTTTCTAGCTCGTACGACTCTAATGCTCGTAGTAGAATCCACCGCAAATGCTTCCATGATATCTTCGTCGAAATTCGGTTGATGTCTTCCTGAATTGATTCTATATTCCGGGCGATGAATTAAAATTTCAACAAGCCTACGAAATTTATTTTTAAATTTTTTAACATTAGGTAGCCTCCGATGCCGATAACACTCTTCGTACAACCTTTGTGCCAAAGCTCCATTACCGTTAGCTCTGTCAAATATGAAGATGATGTTGGCATGTTATTCGTTGGAAAAAAAACCAATGTTGACAATAATACTGTAATTACTGATCTATCTGCTGTACATGAATTTCACGTAGTCTGTTCTTTACATCCGATCGAAATTAGGGGCGCGGACTTGCAAAGATGTCAAGTGTCAGCAAACTCTTTATTGTATAAATCGCACAATTGCTGTAGCGATGCTCTGACACTGGCGTTTGTTCATGCATTATCGACATGAAATAAAAAATGGCTATAAGTTAGTTTGGGAGTTCGAATTTTTATCTGACTCAGTAGAGATGAGCAGTCATAATTACCTTGATAGACGTTGAACATAATCATTAATTCTAAAAATGAACGTCTATGATAGAGGGCATCACATTTATAATTACACTATGCAACAAATTTGAAAAAAAATATTTTCACTGAAATTACAGTATGTAATTATGACTAATTACCTTAAAACTATTCGAAATTTATAAATAAAATTATTACATCACATCAGATTTAGTAGTGAAAGACATTTATTGATTTTAGTAAAATTCGTATGAAAGTGTGATATAAATTTTTATTCTGCATTAGCAAACATGTTTTTTTTGGAACGTTTGACTTTTTTCTTGTAGCCAGTAGACACCGTGTCCCTCTGGAGGCTCCCATCTACCCAGATAACGTTTCTTATACTCTGCAATCTCTTGATGAAATCTTTCTCCATGTTCATGGCTCACTGAACCCATGTTTTCTGGAAAAGAACTTAAATGGGAGTGTAGGAAATGGATCTTAAGCGACATATTGCATCCTAGTTTGCGATAAGCATCCAGCATTATTTTTATTTTTTCATGGAAATCGAGTGATTTGTGATTGCCGAGAAATTTTTTTGTGACATCGACAAAAGCCAACCATGCCTGTCTTTCAATGGGTCTGAGGCTAGATAAAAAATCGGGATCATTGGTTAATTTTCTTATGTCAGGTCCAATAAAAATTCCTTCTTTAATCTAATTGCCTCACTTAGCGTAGGAAATTTGGTTTTGAGAAATGAAAATCCAGATCCGTCTCGGGGAAGTGCTTTCACAAAATTCTTTATCAAACCAAGTTAAATGTGTAGCGGGGGTTAAATGATTTTCTTAGGTGATACTAATGGTTCATTTTTTATATTTTTCTGCCCAAGCACGAACCCAGTTCTTAGAGGCCAGTTTTGTTTTGTGTAGTGATCGGAACGCGCTCTGCTATCCCATTCACAGAGAAAACAACAATATTTTGTACAGCCAGTTTGCAATCCTAAAATTAAAGCCACTACCTTTAAATCTGCACATATTTGCCATTTTACATAATCAATTTCTTCTAGAATTAGTTTAAAAATATCGTAGGTTTCTTTTAAATGAGCACCGTACGCTACAGGCAAAGATGGAAGTATGTTGCTGTTATGAAGTAAAACTGCCTTTAAACTTCGTTTCGATCCGTCAATAAAGAGTCTCCACTCTTATGATATGTGTCTGTGACCTAATGCTGACATTAATTCATCAATATTATTATAGAACACTAATCCATCTGCTTTTGAATAAAAGGTAGCTTTAGAAATGTGACGTTTACGATAAGTTATAATTTTAACTCCAGCTTGCAATAGATTCCATTGTTTTAATCTTGAGCCTAATATTTCAGATTTTTCTTTGGTCAAATCTAAATCTCTGGCAAGGTCATTTAGTTCATATTGGCTAATCAAATGTGGTTCTGTAGTTATTTGATCTTGAAATACCTCTCCATTACTAGATGAGCCTGCTTCGTCGTTTTTTTCCATAATCGACTGTTTTGATTTTTTTGAAAAACCTTTCAAAGTTGTCAAACAAAAGTAACAGTCGTCTGCGTGATTTTTGGGTTCATGCCACTGCATTGGTACACCAAAAGGCATTTGTTTTATAGTACCCTTGTGTCAACTCGTCAAATACTTATAGCATCTTAAACAAGACACTTTAGGCACCCACGATTTATCTTGATTTTTAATTGTAATCTTAAAATAATCTTCATAACACTTCTCAAACAACGAAGAAATGGCCTTTTTTTCACTTTTAGGAGTGACTTCATCACAAACATAACAAAATAAGTTAGGAGAATTAACACAAACACGCGACATTTTGTAGATTAATGAGTAATCTTAATGTTTTGTTGACTTTTGCACCCAGAAAAGATATATTTTATGACTACCCGCAAAAAAGTGAAGCAGAAAGTAAAAAAATAAGATTCCCGTAATCTATTTTTTGTGACGTGATATCTAAATAAAAAAGTGTTTTCTGTATTTCACTAAGTATGCTTTATACGAGTTACCATTCGGGATACCAGTGATTTTTTTGTGTTGCATAGTGTTATTAAGTAATACTTTATACGATAATTTACAGCCACCTATACGAAGCTGAAGAGCTTTCAAAATTTGTTTTGCATGTTCTTAATACGAAGCCAAGCATTCTATAGGCCTTAGACATAGTCTGCTCAATATGCAAACTAACTTTTGTTGCTCACACAAAGTTGGCAACGCCATATAAGAGGTTAACTTTTATCAGGACTTGTTTTCACACAAGATGTTCAGTTTGTAAAAATGGGTTCAATTCTGCAAGAAAATGTGTCGTACTTCCACAACCGTCAAAACCACAACCATCAAAATTGTAAGATAGACGACAGTCATCTATCGCGGGACTAAAGTGATAGCATATACAAGATCTCAAGAAAGTTGTGCCTACTGATTGTTATAGCTTTTATGATAATTTATATTGTTCAATGTTTTATATATTTTCATTAACCTATTTTTTTTCGTTTTCAGAAAAATGATTTAATTCCCTTAAAGAATTTGTTTTGATTTCAGTGATATTTATTTAAGTTTTAAGAACAATGTTTTTGTTTTCTTGAATATTGTCTATGTTTAGTTTCGTGTTAAAGCTGTTACAGATTTGTAATATTTATTAATGGCAGTTTAAGATATATTAATAATATAGTTTCTCTAGAAAATTAAGGTGAAATAACACCTATGTGCTACGATTTGTTACATTTAAGAAAGCAACATCGGCTATATCACCTTTTCATTAGTTTGTAAGGATATAACTACTTTTAATATTTAAATATATGTTTAATTCTAATAAGTATTTAAAAAACAAAACTGGCCTTTATTTCGTTCTAGAATATAAATGGCATAATAATATTTCTGTATCTCATAAATCATTGTATAAATTCATATTTCTGGTCTTTTAATATAAGCGACGATAAGCTTTCTAATAGTATCTTCGCAGTCAATACGCAACGATTAACACAAACTTGAAAACGTACTGTAAACATTTATTATTCTAGTAAATATTTTGCAATCTATCAATATTATTTTAAATTTAAATAAAACTGTTATATTTTGTTAAATATATCTATCTTCACACAAATACTTCAATCAATAATTTGAATGAAGTATTTTTGTGAAGATAAATATATTTAAGGAACAATCATTTAATTAATAATTTATTACTTCCATCATACAATGTAAAACGTATAACTTACCGGTTTAATTTGCTACTTTACTACTCCTGAACTGAATGACTTTCTGAATTTATTAAGACACTTATGTATATATTTATTCCTAAGTATTTTGCTTTTATTTTAAGTATTGGTTTTTCGAGACATATACATTTAAGTTGATATTACCAACGGACACAGTACATGTTTTATTTAATTTAATCACTCAGATTGTCGGATACTTTTAATGGAAAGTTAGACACAATTAAATGGAACTACGTGATGTAGTATTATTTCTATTTTCTTTAATTTTTTTATTGTAAGAACTTAAAGAAAGTAGAAATAATACTACATCACGTAGTTATATTTAATTGTGAATAATGAATTTCTACAAAATTAACGCCAAATATATTCAATATCGGAAAGTTAGACGTTACGTCTCAATATTGCAAAATCATTTTGTTATGCTTTCTCTACTTTTTTCTCAAATTCCATTGTATTTGCTCGTTTACTTATATGAATTAATTTTACGAAAAAATTGACAAGACACGAAAACACCTTTTCTCTATTAAAATTAAGTGGAAATCGAACTCCATACCCCGAAGCTTATTTTATCTTTTTATAATTCTAATGAAAATTAGAATGAAAAAATTCCATGGTGCCCGTTTAAAAAAATAATTTTTGCTTTTTTTAAAGTGTTTATTATTATCAACATATTTAACATTGCAGTTTTTGCAAAGTTTAAAAAATAAATTTATATTTACTTCAGTTCTCGTTTCAAATAAATGCGTATTTCAAAAAAATTGTTTTTTTCATTCAAAATGCTTTTATCAATTTATGCTATAAAAAACTGCACTAAAACTTAATTACGACTCCAAAGCACGATGCGGTTTTATTCGGGACATTAAAAGTTTTACAAAGTATATTTTGATAAAGCCACGATTTGTTCAATAAAAATATCAAAAGTAAAATATTCTAAATTAAAATATTGTATAAAACTATTCCAAATTGTATCATTTCAATCTCCATAGGAAAGTTTTCTCTCCCATCGTTGTACTGTCTGCACGGTTCTTTATTTTTTCTCTAGTCTAGTGTCTACGTCGATCTTAAATAAATAGTCTAGTGTCTACGTCGATATTAAATAAATATGTGATTTAAACCTTTCCGTTACATAATAGTTTGAATATTTTTTTACAATAAAAATATACTCAAATAAATCATGGAAGCTATTTAGTCAGTTGAACAGACTTTCAAATTATGTTCCGTTAAAACAAAATTGGTTATCAAAAACTCTCAACAACATATTTAAACAGTGAAAAGACTTGGTATCGGAATTTTCGAAAGAAGAATAAATCCACACACAATCAGTAATTCTTTTTCTAATTTTGATAAATTTTTTGGACTTTACGGAAACATATTTTTTTTAAATATCTCTTAATAACCATTTAGTATTTTTACCAAAAAATAATTATGTTATTAAAAGAAATATGTAACCGTGAACATAAAAAAAATGTCGAAATAGTGTAGCTTTGTTAAACGTATGGAAAGTAAAAGAGTGTTAAGAAAGGTGAACCTCAAAAATAAATTTTTTTTTCGTGAAAATAAACTCAATTCTGGCGATTGCTCCGATATTAAAACATATGAGGTCTTGTACGGAGTCAATTATGTACTATGTAATGAGTATTCTAATACTGCCTGAGAAATAATTTTTCTCAGTCCCTATAGATTGGTTATTATTTAGTTGATGTTTAACTAAACCAGAATATAACATAGATGAGCCACAAGTTTTATACTTTTTCCTTTTTTTTGTGCTCTACAATACAATTCGTTCTTTGAATTACAATAGATGAAATGGAGCATAGGAAGAAATTGATTTCAAACAGAAATTTCAATATCGCCATATTCTGAGAAAGAACCATTATATTTGAAGAATGAGGAATATTTGTTACATCAGAATTTCATATCCAACAAATCAATTCATATTCGAACGGTGTCTTCTTGTAATATATCCATTCCTCCCAAATTTTTATAAGTTCCACGGTAACATATTATATCAATATTTTATATCAGTAACACTTATGGGAAATAATAGAAAACTCAGATATTGCTATGGGTACTTGATAATGCCAATAGTTACGTGTTTGTATATGAGCAATATGAGCAAAATATCACAGGTTTCACTTGTCAATATGTGGAAAATAGAAACATTTTAATGAAATTGTGTAATTTCTTTTTGTTTCCATTTTGAAAGTATTCATTTTTATTTATATGATTTTGATTACTAAGTGAAAACTATACAAAAATTTATTTATATGAATATAACATTAACTTTGTTATGAAAGTATTGTCACATGGCGTAGCGTCAGATGGCATAGTATGACGTATTAAAAGTTAAAGTATTGTCACATGGCATAGTATAACGTATTAAAAATGAAGGTATTGTCACGTGGCGTAGCGTAACATGGCATAGTATGACGTATTAAAAGTGAAAGTATTGTCACATGGCGTAGCGTCACATGGCATAGTATGATGACGTATTAAAAGTGAAAGTATTGTTACATGGCGTAACATGGCGTAGCGTCTTATTAATATCATAAGTATTCCACATTGTTTCAATTTATTATAAATAAAATTAAAGTCTCTTTTGGACTTCCATACCCGAAAAGGAAAAACAGAAAAATTCACGTCTCTATCACTCATGTCTCTGTTTATGCGAAGCAGAAACTTAAAATTTGACATAATAATATATCCTATTAACCCACGTATTTTGCACTGGCACACTTTTCTAAAAGTTTCATGTGAAAATTAAAGCGGCAGCAGGTAAAATATTCACCTTTTTTTTAACTTTATTAATCAAAGGTTTCATTTGAAAGTGTTTGTTATGAGGAATGAAAAATATGCTTTTCATAAGTTTAAGTCGCATATTTAGAAATATACTCTAAAAATATGCGGAAACAGAGAATTCCAAAGTACTGAACCAAAAATTGTGGAAAGAACAGAGTTAGTAAAATCTGACTAAAAATTTAAAGGAACACCACTGCAATTATATTAGCACTGATAATTTTTAAAATATGTACCATGTTTTTACGTGTGTGAAAGACATAGGCAATATATTCATGCTGTGAAAAATTCATTTAAATAAACAGTTTAATAGAAATACTTTGTATCCTTCAGTATCAGTAAGTTTTTAAATGTGTGATGATTCCTCATAGTGTGAGGTCTACGCGTTTTTGACAGGTATTTAGAGTGTCACCATTACGAATTTTTATACAACGCATTTAATAAAATATCCTTTTAAACATTTGCTTTTATTTGACTTTCCGAATTACCGTAATGACACAAAGAAATTTTGTGATTTTGCCATTTCCTTCTATTCGTTCATCTGTCTGTCGCAGGATTACGGTTTTATAGGTCTACATTTATGTGCACAAAATTTTGTTGTCATTAAACATATCAAAATTTTTAAAAAATTAATAAATAATGAAAACGATTTTTTTAAGCTTCGTGTAATTTGTAATTGAGTCAGGTAATCTCCATCCATGTATAATTATCCATATACATATACACACACACATATATATACATATATATATATATATATATATATATATATATATATATATATATATATATATATATATATAAATTCATTGGTTAGGGCTTGTAACGTAAAATTAGAGTTTCATTTGACATTTTTAATTTTCGATTTTAACACTTCGAAGTCACCGAAAAAATGTTCCACCTCCAATCTCGCCCGCCACTTTCTCATACTAATTTTTCAATGATGGGTTTGAAATTACTCAAAAAAAATTCTAAATTATAATGATTAGTACTTTCAATTGAAATTATTTTGATCAAATTATTTTTATTATTTCGGGAGAAGGAAACAACTATAAAACCCATTGTGCATTTTCCGGCAAGCAGTCGAATATTTTTTAATGTTAAGTCATTTTTTGTCTAATTAACGTAGAAAGACCTTTAAAATAGAGATTCATTGCGAGCAAATACTAAAAAGGTATTGATGCCATGTTAATATTATGTAGGGATCACAATAATATAAATATTTAGTGTGCGCTTCAAAAAGAATTTAATGCGATCAAGCTTGCGATATAGATTTGAGTCATGTTAAGTGCTATGTCTAATCTCTGCGTTTTTTCTGACATATTAACTACATTAATTACGCCGTATTAACTACATTATAAAAGAGAATGAAGTAGAAAAATTCAATTGAAACAACCATTCTAGTTTAGGGCAATAGATAAGATTAAAGTTAAATTAAAAAACTTAAAAATGACGAAATATTTTTCAATAGTAGCTGATGTCGATACTTTTTTTTTTAAATTTTGACATAGTTAGTTGATGCGAATGGTGTGATTATTCTAATTGCCTTAGCAATTAAAAAGAGATGTTTTTGATATAAAATTGAAGCAAAACGAAAATGTTAGACATAAGATAAATCGAAAATTTAATTAGGTTTATTGAAATTAAAAAAAATAAATAAATAAGAACGCATAAGATAAATGCAGTCTGTTCCAATTTCTTTGATTACATGTTCGTTACATATATAATCTAATCTGAGCACTTTAATACCCACCTAATTTTAAGAGTTCGAATTTATGCTCTTATAAGACCCGTGTGGAATTATAGCGATAAATTCTTCTCATATAATGCCAAATAAGCTGAAAAGTAAATTTTGATATGGAGTACATTTTAAACCCAGGAGGCATTTTATATCTCTAAAGAAGATCATTTCTTAACATTAGGATTTTTTTTCTTAATGTATTTGTTGGATATTTTACAATAGAAACTACTCTTTTTAAAATCAAAATTATTTTATTACCAGTTGCCTAGTAAATTGCAAGCAATAAATCATTGCAGACATTACAATGTCTCGACATCACGCTATCGAAAGTAACAACCGTATATTCTATCTGGAACTCAAAAGTCAGATAGCTATATCTGACTCTTTGAGACCATAGTAATGACAACAACCATAGTCATTTTTTTACTAAGCGCGCAGCTTACATACATTTTTGCGTCATACCTACCATGAATTTCTAGCACATTTAGTATAACAGAAACGAAATTTGGAAAAAATTCTAGAATAAATCATTTTACAAATATTATTTTCTTCCGTAAACGCACTTATCTAAATTGTTAATGGAAATTTAGTTAGTTACTATACAATTAGGCAGCGTATAACTTTTATTCTGAACATTATTCATTATCATTGTTCATTTCTCACGTACCTATAATAAAACACCAAAATATTTATAAAATAACAAAGTAATAGCCGTCTTAGTCTAATCTTAACAAAGTTCATGTAAATGTTAAAATGTTAAATCTTACTTTAATCATTAACAAACGTAATTTAGTGCAATTTTCAAGTAAATTAATTCTATACGATGAAAACAATGGGTTGCTGATGCCCTCGCTTAAACCGTGCTTTGACAATTTATTACTCGGTCCTTTTGGCATCTTACCAGCTATCTTACACCATAATGTCTGTATACTGTCGTTAGCTAATACAATGGACTAGTTAATTATGGCAATTGTTGTTTACCTTTTGTTTTGGGACTCAATTTTAATTTAAGCGAGAATTTCTTTTGTACGCTAGAACACTCGTTTGTTTTCACCTAAACCTTGGAGCAGTGGTTAAGAAATTTAAAATATGCATGTTATGAATGGAGTAATGATGACAAAATGTATGATAATATCAATCAGAATTTTAAATTAGAACTTTGGTTTCCATGTTTCGGTTTTTACCATAATTTCCTTACCATATTACAATTAGCTTTTTAATCTCAATGACGTGGGGAATAATTCATTGAAAAATTAAAGCAAAATATAAATTGCCTTATGTGGTACAAAGGATAATTTTGTTTTACTTTTTAACAATTGACACAAAAATAATATTTCTTCATCTCACCGTGCTCCTTCTAGTTTTGGTAATACTGAAAAAAAAAATTAATAGGAATTAAGCAATCGAAATTGAAATTAGCATTTAATCATTAAATTATTTTTTAGAAATCCTACACCGAATTCGATCTGCATAAGGTTCAGACAATAATATAAATTTTTGTCGACATAACGCTTGTTTAGACGTTTTTGGATCTATATTTAAATTATTATACGCCGAAGTTTTGAAAAAGAAATATATATTCCCAAAATTCCACCAAATAAAAGGCGGCATTAACAATACTATACTAATATTATATTTACCAGCACCACTTGGGTTATATTCAGTAAGGATGTTTGAGTGATGTAATGTTCTGGAAATATTCTGACATAATGGCAAGTTAACATATTTTCAAAGTAGAATTTAAGTGACGTTATTAAAAAAACTATACTATTGAGCGTACATGGTAGCATTGTTATGTGTAACCGTAGAGATACGAACCTTTCTCTAATGGAGAAGCCAAAATTACAAGCATTCACAACATTGAAAATTGAATTAACTAGTTAACTTGTACAAAATTATATAAAATTACAAATATGAAACATTTTCCTTACGAGATATAAAATGGCAAGTATTTATAGGTAAAACTATTATAACACTAAATAAGATAAAACTTTAAAACACCATATAAGGAAAGAATGAAAACAAAATGAGCTAGCTATGAGATGGAATATGGAACCTTAAAGGAGAAATCAAAACAAAAGTATTGATAGCTAATATGAAGCAATCATCAGAATTCAATTGTACAAATAAATATTCCCTGAAAGTAATATTTTATATTTATCGTTTTGTTATTATACTAGGAATAAAAAGTGGACAATGATGAATCTATTTGGAACATTCATGTATTTTTTATTAATTTCTTAAGTTGAATAATTATTCGCTAAATGAGATATAAACGATGAAATTTTAATTGTAAACGATAAGTTTAGTTTAAAATAAATAATGTGTGAAAAGAGCTAGAAAGATGTGCTTTTATAATTTCAATATACAAAGTGAGTAAATAGAATAATAGGACTATGTAATTTTCTTTGTGGTAACCCTGCCGTCGACGGCCGGCCAATAAAGATTGTCATTTTTTAATTAACTAATCGAGTCAGTCGAGCCAGTTAAGCCGATCGAGTCGGTAGACCCATTATAGTGAGTCATTAAAGTAGTCTAATCAATAGACTCAGTCAAGGCAGTCGAATCAGCGGATTCTGTCAAGTTAGACGACCCAATAAAGCTAGTCGAATCACTGGACACATTCAAGCCCGTCGAGTTAATAGGTTCAGTGCAGCCAATCGAGTTAATATTTACAATCAAGCTATGCGAGCTGTTCGATTCGATAGACTAAGTTGAACCAATTGTGTAGTGGAGTGTGTCCATGCAGTCAAGTTAGTAAACTCAGTCGAGTTAGTTGGACTTAGTCGAGTCGGACAATCAAGCAGTCAGCAAAATAGATAACGGTGATAAAGACGAGTGAAAGAAAGAAAAATTTAAAAATGAACTTCAGTGTTTTGTATAGTTATTTTTTAAAAGAAAAGTATGGCATAAAAAAACTTATGGCTAGTGCATGGAACATAGAATGTGAATATTTTATTTATTTTTGTAAAAATGTTAATTCATGTCTTTTAGAACATACAATGTTGATATTTTGTTAAAGGTTGTATTCACCATGTCTTATTTTAAATAAATATAATTTAGGTCTTTTAGATGTGAAGAAATGGGATATTAGAAATTTATAATTTCCCATGTGGGAACGCGGAGACAATTGTAGTCATCTAGCTAGTGAAGGTTTCATACGAACGTTCTCTAGGAACTATATTTGATTAATAAAAATCAAGCATAACTTTAATCATAAACATAATACGGAAAACGATTAATAAATAGCTGGTATTAAAATGTTTGAACTAACTTATTGGTTATAGTTAAAAAATAATTTCGGAAGCCTAATTCACACAAGCATGTGATGGTCTATAACAGTTACAAAAAAAAGAAAGTGCTTAAGTACGAATAGGAGTCGCACCATGGGACTTCCGCATACCTTTAAGTATATAGGCGAATTGAAAAAAATTAAGGTCCGTATTATTTCTATCACTTTATAGAAATAAAGTGATATAAATAATACGGACCTTTACGGAAAATTATTTCTCACTTTATAGAAATATTATCTATGTTTTATCTATGTTTTTCATAGTTGTAAGAAAGAGTTTATCTATGTTTTTCATAGTTGTAAGAAAAAAAAATAAAATGAGACACCTTCACTTGATGATACAAAATATTAATAAAAAGTTATACAGATAATTAAAATGACGTTATATTAAATATTCTCGTTACAAAATATAACAACGATCAAAAAACATGACCCATGACGATATTGCTTCGTGCGTAAGGAAAGAGATAAAGCGCCAAAAAAAGCATGTAAGTAAAGGAGATCGTCTTATTATAGACGGGGCATTTATTTTTTGACGACTTTTAGAGTGCTGACTTTACGTCTATTTAACATAACGCCATTAAATTATGTAATAAGATTATGAACAATTATATGGAAATAATTATATCTTCTCTTCAGCTTCTTCTCTTCCTTGCAATATTTTAGAAGATAGGGGAAATGAAATTTTTATATATTTTCGGGTACTATAAATACAAATGTGAGGTTAAAAAACTTCAAGTTGAAATAATAAACAATATTTTTGTAGTTCAAATTGAATAAAAATATTTTATTCTAACAAAACAAACTAACATTTCACAGTAATTTTAAGACGTAAAAATTAGCTTATATCACTTAAAGGTAACGTCGGTGGTCAAGTTTTAGCATTGGCAAACATGCAAACAAAAAAGTATAATAATAAATTTAATCCAATGAAAACTACAAAAATAAAATTTAAAAAAAAAATATCTTCACCATAATGCTCTTTTCAATAAAAAAACGTAGGCATCTGAAATGTCAGGAACCGTTTCCGTCCTAACTTTTCAATTTAATTTGATTCTGGCTTTTCGTTTATAATTTTATATAATTGTTTAAATTTAGTTCATAGAGCATTTACGATTTAGAAACACACGAGGGGATGCAACAGGGCTCCGTTTGTACATTTCGGGTGTGACATTTGGGAAACTTGTGGATTGGGTTGGAGGGTGGGTCTATTTCATCGTTGCACCTTATTCTGCTCTAGAAAAGGATGCATTAAATAGAAAAGAGATTGCCATGAGGCAGGCCGACATTACGAATATAGTTTATTACCTTAATAATTCTCATGGAACTTATTAGATCAAAAGGCAAACTCATAAAAAGTGTATATAAAAATCATAAAAAGTGTAAATGGGTTAAAACAACATTTTTGGTCCCCAATTGTCCGCTATTGACTATTTGATTAATGATTCCCATGTTTATAAGTATGTAGAATTGAGAAGTGTCAGTTATGTTAATAAAAAGGCACAAATTTGTATCATATTTAAATTAACTTACAAATAGTCTTATAAACCACATAGGTTTAATTTTTACTATTTTGAACAAAATTATTAAAATGTGAATAAGGTACGACTTCTGTAAATTTTTCATGTAGGAGAAGTGGCAGTTCAATATAATAAGTTTTTTTTTTAAATTTGACTTATTGGATATTTGACAATTCTTTTTTTTATAATTTCAAAGAAAAAAATTTAGAATTATGGTAAATTACAAACGAGTTATAAGAGTTAGTTTCACTAAAATAAGTTAATCTTAAGGTTTTCATAAGGACAGCAATACAAAAAACTGTCAACATACTTAGTACCTAATAATCGATGTATTCCGCATAGATGATTAAAATAGGGAGATATCTTCACCATTTAATTTAGAAATTCATAACTCACTAATTTTTGAAAAAAATTTATAATGTTTTATAGATTTTATTTTACTTTTATTTTTGTGATATTTTAGTCTCGATGCCTGACCATATTCTATAACTAGGTGTATCTGCGTCTACGTTCACGTAAATCTTTGGAGAATATTATTAAGTATAATATTAATATATTTAACGCCATCCATAACAATCATTACGAGAGTCAACTTGATTTAAGTAAGTTCGCTTTGCATTGAAATGTAAAAGTATCATATATTTTTTTTAGTCGTTCTGTTACGACAAAACATGTTATTCCAGACCGTAAAGAATTCACCAGTGTAAATATCATTGCATTCAATTTGCTCGTTTTGTCGTGATGCCTGAACAAACAAATAGACAACCGAACGGCTAAAAATATTAAAAATGTTATTTGGTATTCTGTTATTTTATTATTTACCCCAAAATATTTATTATTTATGTAAAAATAATGAATATTTTTTATGCAAAAGAAAAAAGTAAAAAAGAATGCCTTTAATGTAAAAAGAGGCTAATCGTACAGTTTTATTATATGTATACACCATAAAATATGTAACAACCTAGTTTACACAGCTTAATATTAAATCTACCAAAGTAATTAAATTGTAATTATTAACAATAGCAAAAAAAGTAAGCTTATATTGAATATATATGTAATATCAAAAAATGTTACGTGGAAACGACGATCCACAAGGACGTCTGATTTCATGCGTCTGCCTATATTTAGTTCATTTTCCACTTCGGCTCCACTACGCACTTCAGTTCTGGCTAAGCTCATTTTGCTAATTTATGCCGACGTGGAATTAATTGTGCGATTTGTTATAAAAATAACGCTCTCTCTTGATATGCATACTATATAGTTTTTGTGTTACTACCGTCGGTAGACACTTATTTTTGGCTATTTTACTATTGCAATGTTAATGAAATATTGAAAATATTGCGCCGTTAATAAATTGTGTGCCCCTGAATAATTTATTTACAAATATATTTAATATACACACAGATCAATTCTACAGTTTTATTATATGTATAGATCAGAGTAATCTAATTTGATTTATATATTTTTTGTTGTGGAACGGTCTTTCAGCAAAATAAAACATCCAGCAGTAATTTTTTTATTAATTGAAATCTCCTTTTCCATTAACTAAAAAAATTACCTATAAAGAAAATAATTGCGTAGAAATATGGCTTACAACATTTCACTCTGAAAACTATAATCAGAATTTTGGCGAAAATCGTGGCTATTTAGATTGTAATTTGCGGCACCTATCCTATTTACTGCAAGAACATTTTGTACAATATCAAAAAATCTATAATGTCGACTTCAAAGTGTAACTAAATGCTTGATTCAGAAGTATAAAATGTTATTTTTATGTCTTTCCGTATTTTCTGTAACTTTGAAACGGTTACCAAAAATATTAGTAACTCAGCCAGCATATGGGTCATTTTAGCCGTCATTTTGTCTTTAAAATATTTTGAAATATTGCATTTTTAATTTCAAACTACTACCTATGATAGTTGTAATAAGACTATAATAAGACGTTTAAAAACTCCAAAGTCCGGAACTCCGCAAAAATTATTCTTTTCTTTTTTTAATATTTTGAGCACAATCTGAAAAACATCCAAATACAACTCTGTATATTACGACAAAATAAATGCACACCTTCTCAAATGAAATTCAGTTGGGGTCGGTTGTGTACGGTGCGGTAATTACTTGCATTCTCCAAAGGCCCTATTCAATGTTTATTTAGCCTTTGTTATTACCATCCATAAAAGAAATAAACACAAGTCACTAACGAGTAGTTTATTGTTAAAAGAACAAAGAAAGTCTGTACTTATGTGCTATAACCGCAGCATTTACAGCCCGAATTAAAACCGGAAACTGCCCAGTGTGTCTGCGTTTTATTTCAGGGACGGTTCAAATCGCCGCTCACCAAGATACCGTCATAAACCGCCATAAAAATCGCTATGCGCTCTCGAACTCTTGACTACAAAGATTTTCGGTGCTCGATGTGGCAATGTCGCAAAGTACTGCTCCTTAAATTTTTCATTGAAACATGCGTCTTCTTACATATACGTATACACACATATATATATATATATATATATATATATATATATATATATATATATATATATATGATTGCGTGCATAATAATAGTGTAAACTAAACCTTAATTATATAGAATTAACGAGTTTTTAAGCCGCTTTTTTATTTATATAAAAATATCACAATACTATAGTCGGACACAATACCTTGATATAAATTTATTGAAATACATATGATAAATACATGACAATTCTAATACTCTTTCTTAGATATTTTAAATTATTTTCTTTATTTAAGCTTTCAATTTGAATTCAACGGATTTACTCGTCTGTGAAATCGTATAAAAAATTTGGACATAAGTCTACCTTGATAGAAAAAATATTTTTTTAAGAATATATAACCCTAAAAAGGAATATCTTTCGTTTATTGAATATATTCAATTCAATATTGCAATTTAATTTAATAACGATATACATGTATTCATATTAAATTTGGTTATTACTTAATAATAAAAGACTGGAAATTACAGAAGGAAATAGTTTTTTTTTGGTTACCGGCATAGAATCCATCTTATAATAATTTTATCATAATGTTAAGAGTTGATATTATTTATTTACACAAATTTCATCATAATATATTATTTCAAAAGAATACAGCACTCAGACAACTATTTTTGTAACTTACTTGACAATATTACTCTTAAAGTTTTATATAACAAATTTTACACGTAATATATTCTGTTTGATAGTCTACGAAATAAACTTGATAAAAAACTAGTTTTGATCATACTTTCATAGCTCCAAAAATTATCCCTATGAGAGAGAATCGAATTTTCGTATCTTAAGTTAATATTCGTATACTCGGTTCGGTCGGTCGGTTGGTCCCTCAAACCGACAAATCAATAATTCGTTGCTTCCTGAAAAAATATCAACACTATGACCGCGGTTTTTAGTAGCTTTTTAATTTGCTGTTCGCCATTGTTTAGTGCAGCGCCAGCTTCGATGCCGAGTTGGTGTAGAGGGTGATTTGTGAGACGAATTTGAAGAGGTTTCGAATACATCTGCAAACTACTATGTTGGTAGGGAAAAAATAGTAGATGCAACAAAAATAGTCCATCTTCTATTGTTAGAAAAAGGTCTGAAAATATTGTTAGGCAACTTCCTGGCGTAAAGAGAGAAGCAAGAAATACAAAAAATCCAGGTGAAATTTGGAAATGAGTTCTTTGATAAAGTAATCCATCTAATCGCGAAGTATACTAACCAACATATTGAGTGGTTTCTACTTGAATTCAAAGGAGCTAGGTATTATCGACTTACTGATGAATTGTTAATTGAAGCATTACTTCGTTTTCTTTTACTTGCAGGTGTTAGGAGAAATAGTCGGCTGAATGCCAAAGATCTGTTCAGAACTGAGGGTACATCTTTAGAGATTTTCCGATTGACAATGAGCTGTAGACGATTTCATCTTTCGTTGCGATGTCCAAGGTTTGACGAAAAGGAAACAAGAACTCAGAGTGCTTCAGTCGATAAATTGGCTCCAATAAGAGACCGGTGTGAAGACATTGTGTCATCTTTCAAAAAATATTCCAGCCCCTCTAAATTTATAGCAATAGACGAGAAGTTGGAAGCATTCAGAGGCCTCTGTAGCTTCCGTCGCTATATACTTTCAAAATCAAACAAATATGGCATGAAAATATATGCATTCACCGATGCCAAAATATCTTATACCTTGATTCTGGAAATTTATGTAGGATAACAACATGAAGGGCCATATAAAGTCAATACTGGGTCTTAGGCATTAGTCAAGATTCTTTGTAGCCTAATGGATGGACCTGATCGAAATATAACTTGTGATTAATTTGTTTACAAGTGTCCCTATAATTGACGGTTTAATGCGAGATCACATTCTAATTATGATAGGTACGATTCGCAAGAATAAAAAGAAACTGCCGAAGAATTTACTAATATAAAAGGCCGTAGAGAAAAGTCCAGTTTATTTGGACACCGAAATAACTGCACTCTAGTTGCATATGTGCTGAAGTAAAATAAAAATGTTCTACTAATATCTAGTATGAACGCTGATGCCTAAATGAATGGAGAAACTGGAAAACTAGAAAAAATTATGGACTACAACGCCACAAAAGGATGCGTTGACACGGTAGACAAAATAGGCGAGACCTATAACTGCGCTAGAGGAACTAATCGGTGGCTGATGCTTATTTTTTACAACTTTATTAATGTTGCGGGGATAAATTCTTATATAATATAATGGATATTAATTCCAAGTTTGCCAAGAATACTGAGAAAAAGGATTTTAGAAATATGCAAACTTGATAATCCAGAACCTTCATTTTTTGGTAACCATCAAGCAAGTCGTTGTTCCATCATTCTGCTCTTCAAAAAAAAAGGGAAAACATGATACAACTGCATGAAACGCAAAAAATATTTTTGTATCGATAATGCAGTTATGCCATATTCTGATTGTTACTCAAATGAAAGCATTAATGATAAATATTCTTTATGCTATTTTATTATCGTGTTACTTTTATTTATTATATTTCAGTTTTTTTAAGTTAACACAAAAGAAAGTTTAATTTTGTTGCTTAACTTAAACCACCAAAAATTACGTTATTTTTTGAGAGATTGATTAAAAAGACTGTTTCTACCAAATAAAGTTAAAGTATTAATATTTATTGTTACTCAACTAAAACTTTTTTTTTTAAATAAAAACCAATAATATTTAAAAAGTATATAATCATAATAATACAGACGAGATCAACTGTTGGTCCGAGACTCGGTGTCTATATACACGGCGCGAGTATATGTCTGAACGTTAAAAACAAACATAGGTGAAACTTAAAAAGTGGTTCAAAACAGTTCTAGAAAATATATAAAAAAACAGTTCTAGAAAATATATCATGAGGGACTGGACAGATGGTCAGATCCAGAGTTAATTCTGAAAGTCATGTCTGATATATACCAGCATAAACATAACAAATTGTACAAAGAAATAAAAATTATATCTCTCCTTGGTTATTAACCTCATAATTCACGTCAACCTTAATCATTTAATTCGATAATATATTAACAACAACTCACTAATGCACTACACTAAGCTTTGGCAATTTATTGCTCTGTCTGTAGAACAGTTGCCAGTTAATTCAAGATCTGTAGAAAGTCATTATCAATTACAATTGATTAGTTAATCAATGTAACGTATTTAATATTACGTAATTTATGTAACATAACTTAGGTAATATCGTTAATGCTAAGTAACGTAGTAGAAACATTTTTATCCAGCTTGCTATATCTGTAGTACTGTTTGGTTATGGCTTTCTTTTTAGCTCATTGTACAAAAGTGTTAGATAAACGGGAAGGACTGCAATCATATACTGAGCGTGAATTTTCATTCAATTAATAGTATTTTCCTCAAAAATTAAATTAAATATAGTTTGACTGTTTTATTATTTTCACCCTATTGCGTGGCAGAAAATAAGGTTAGGTTTTTGAAGTATATCTCTCGAGATCCTTACAATTGAATGGATTTTAATACAGATATGTAGTTACAAATGAATTAATTGCGTATGTAACATGAACTATTTCTGTACCACGGAAAAAAAACACGACGACCGATAGCGGCAATTTTGTCTAACATTTTTTTTCAAAGCTATCGAGAAGAATATCAAATAAACATATTAATAAAACCATTCTTAGTTACAACCAATTGGAGGTCAGTAGAATTGGTTGAAAAATAACAAATGTTATTGATTCAGCGTTACGTTAGTTTAGTGTTTACATGCAGCCAATAGCGATATGCTACCGACTGCGTGTAAACACTTTTAGAATAAATTTCGACAGCTGGCGAACTCTGGCGACAGGGCCGCTTCTACTTGAAATAACTTACTTTAATGTACTTTATTAACGGTACTCAAAATGTATTAAATAAAATTGTACATGATCTAATATATTTTTGTTCGTAAAGATACCTGGTTGTAAAAATTAACAATCAATGCATCCTCTTTTACAAAAGATATAAGTCTGACCGGTTACCACTTTTTAGGTTTCTTTGTACGTAATCATGTCATTTAATTTTTTAATTTGTTTTTTTTTCTTTCATTTTTAATACAATTCAATTAAATTCTTTGTAATAAAATTGACTGATTTCAATCGATAATTGACTGATTTCAATCGTTGCTCCATTTTATTCCAATGTAAATTTGACTCATTTGTTTTGTTTTTATTTTCTAGTAAAATAACACATATATCAGGTCGTTTGTTTAACCACATGTCTATCGTAGTATTTTATTTAGAAACCGTATATATAGAACCGTATATTGGCATAAAGATAAAGCATAAAGCCGTTAAAGATAA
Organism: Druceiella hillmani; assembly: GCA_039881145.1. Lineage (NCBI taxonomy): Eukaryota > Metazoa > Arthropoda > Insecta > Lepidoptera > Hepialidae > Druceiella > Druceiella hillmani. The sequence goes on along the minus strand of JAYKKI010000010.1, from coordinate 9,424,547 downwards.
CCTATATCCCAGGACATATGGTGAATAGGAAAGGTCTCACAAAATCGGTCGCGCGTACGCTTTGCTCTATTTACATGAATCATTTCGAGTCACTTATACGGCGCTGTATTTTTAGGTACTAATGAGAATGTGGAGTTGGTATTTTGTTAGTATTTTTTTGCGCTCAAAATATTGACCTCCAAAATTGTTTAATTCAGTACTTACTGACTCACCAACAGATAACCAACGTCTATCGATTATAGTTCTATCATTTCAATGGTCTATCATTTAATGGTTAGGAATTTGATATTTGGATAAAAAATAGAGTAATGCGTCTATATAACCAACTCTGAAAAATATAGTCTAGAATTCTTACAACTTGCTTTCAATGTCGAACTGTTAGTAAGAAAATTTCTATGGACTTGTCCAGCAATATGTTACATATAATTATGTGATTAAACTAAACGGATTATTTTAAGTTGATCGTTTAACTACAATCACCACAATATAAACGAAAAAAAAATTCCCTGTTCACTCTAAACTTTTTACATATTTATTTGTGAAACACAAGCTTACTTCAAATATATAACAGTTGCCAAGTTCAAACCTTAATATTACCAGCTTGATATAAAAAAATAAACTGAACAAAAGTTAAAGTTTTTAGTTACTTCTGTTGCTAACTGAATAGTTCGACTAAAATTTAACACATTTTTTTGACCTTGGTCGGGTTTCAAAACTTTTTAAGTTTAATGTATAGTAGACATACTTCATGTCTAATGTATACAAAATATGTTTATGCTTGTTGCAATTGAGATTGGAATATATTATATTTTGAATTATTTAGGGGTTGAATGCAGAAGTGATAGACTGTTGAACAAATAAATAATTTTATTAATATCGCCCCTAAGAATGGATAAGAAATGATAGGATATTAAAAGTTTATAGTTTTAGATAATATAGGGCGAATTAGTAAAATATGTTCCCAATTTTCAAGTCTTTATAAAACGTTCACTATATTTTTTTTCCTTTAACGCTCTTCAAAAATGGAAAAGTTTTGGAATTCGTGTATTTATATATAAATATTTGTTGGTTTTGGTTACGCATAATAACTGTAATTCGATTTTGACAATTTTTTTATTTAAAAAATTATATAAATATTTTGAGAAATTTGGACGCGAATTTGAACTCATTTGGCACGTCTTTGTAAGTAATTTAGTCACACATGATGTAAGATAGTAACAGCACACCTAAAACGAGCAGATTCATCAATTTTGGGCTGGTTTGATATAGATTCGGAAAATTGTGACAGGAAGTTTTCGATGGCGAGGACGAAGTTTAACGTATTTGGGCTCGGTTGACTTCTTTTGACGTATATTTCGATCATAAAGAGTGATATTTTGTAATGGTGAAGAGTAGATTTATTGAATTTAAACTCGCTTAACCGTGAGTGACCGACAGACTAGTCACGTGGGATGAATTTTGAAGAACACAAATCTAATATTATTCAAAACCAATACACGGTATTCCACATCTTTATCTGCTGCAGCGTTATATCTCTATAATTTTCAACGTGCTTAATCAGTAATAAAAGTTGTTAAGAAATAAACAAATATAACTTCAACTTTGGAATCTGGCTTTAATTTTTATTATTTCTGGCTTTAATTTTTATTATTATTATTATTAATCCAAGAGGAATCACAAAATATTTAAAAGTTTAAACCTCTTAATTTAAATCCAACAACCGTTAGATAACCATTTATGAATATTGTAATTTGACAGTCACCTTAATACCAAATAATTACGTTGTAAGCTGTTTGTTATTTTTGTTCAATACATCAGTGTGTGTGCAAGTCTAGTAGTTTAACAAGAATAAACAAAATCAATAAGCTTTTATTTGAGCAACTGTGTTTTAAATATTTTGTTAAATATATTAAAGGAAACTGAGAAAAGAATATGGAACGAATGGACGTGTTGATGTTTATTACCACAATTCGCGTATTTAACTTGTTTCCAAGAAGATTTACGAATATACTCAACAAGTTACAAGCCGTTTACGATCCCTTTGCCGTAAGCAGCGATGAGTGTAAGTAGAATTATCGCATCATTAAATCCAGTTTTATCAATGAACTTTATTTATTGGTTTAATGAATCGATAAATTTAGTTCTTCCGTTAGAGACGAGTTAGCGAAAGTAGTTCCTCCTTCTTAAATTAATGTTGACACGATTAAATAATAATGAATAAAGTATATATAATTGGTTTCATCTTATTCAGCGTAATGAAAGTGGAAAAATAATGTTTTTGTTCTGTCTCTTATCTTTTAATTAATATTAACAATTTCTGCTGCCCCTGATCTAGTTTGATTGTATTTAGGTAAATCGGAGATATGTATGATATAAATGCTAGAAATGCGGAGCGTTTGATATTCTACGAGTAATTTAATATTTTTTTTAATCCACCTTTTCCAAATATTCTCTACAAAAGCCTATATAATATTAAATCCTTTTAACAATACAACTGTAATCGGTGCAAATTTGTACCGGCAGTATTTTCAGTTATCCGTTAGTTTGTCGTGCTTTTAACTAAAACATTTAATTTTTATTCACTATTGGCTTTATGATAAAATACTTATTGGCACTTAAAACACTTATATTAAGTTTTAAAAAGAGTAAAATTTGTATATAAAATCGCGCTGTCGGGGAAGTCTGATCCATTACAATCATAATAGAATTAGACAGTTTATTGAATTACGTCAATTTATTATAGGTTTGAAGTAGTGTAAACTCTATGTCTCTCATAGAAATAATAAAAATAGAACATTTCTACGTTTAAAAATGTTGTCCAAGTTCTGTCTACTTTATATACGCCACTAATTCGCCGCAGTATGAGAGCAAGGTGTAATTAAACAACTGAATTGCACTCAAAAACAACCTGCTGAAGAATACGCATAAGTAGGGACTCAAAGGCTAGTCCCATTTCACTCTAAGTCGATATTTAAACACTACCAAAGAAAGTAGTTTCTCCAGAAAATATATACAGAAAGGTGGCAGAAAGTATAAGTTCAGCCAATAAATTTGAACGTCAAAATATTTTCGAATATCTCATGGGCTCCATCAGCTAATTTTGTATATTTCAGCATAATGATATTCCTAAACAAGATGTTCACTTTTAAATATTGGAGTAATAATTTTAATATGAAATTTTATATCAAAAATGAAAATATAGTTAAATCAAGTTAATATGGCAACTTCTATGAAAACTAGTGTGCGCCCAAATTCAATCAAATTCAACCAGTGGTTCAAATTCAACCGCAATTTATCAAATTTTTCAGTGTGAATTTTATTGAAGTGCTTTTGTCAAAGAATATACCTTTATAATAACTGCATTTAATTTTTTAAAATTTTGTTTCATTACGTCAGCTTAAAGCATGTTATTACCGTGTACTGTTTGCATTTTTCATTCCTTGCAATACCCATTTAATTTAAAATTAAATGTTAGTAACACAGATATCTATTACACATGGCATCAAATAAATGCTTTTTAGCTTTGAAATACACCCAATAGGATATTGAAAATGAAAATTTGAAACCACACAAAATTCACAGCTTGACACTCATACAGTCTGAAATTTTATGGTATTTATGACAGTATATAATCATGGCTCGACGCTGTTGATAGCCATGTAGAAGAAGAAACCTCCGAACATAATATCAAATGTAGTCATATTCAATTATAATCTTTTGTGTTGAACCTCACAACAAAGGATTAAAGCCGTATGTGGAATGCCCTGTGCAGTACCAAATCATATTGGCATTTCAGCTTCGCGTTTTACAACTTCAGTACTGGCATTTCCACTCGAATGAAAGATGAAAGGAAGTGATACCTGGAATTAAAATGTAAGCTGATGGATATTTTGTATTTAAAATTCCGTTTTACGTCGTTCGCATAAATTTTACGGCTGGATTTGACGTAACTCATGCATTACTCAAACTGCAGTGAGTCAGATTGAATACTCACGAAAAGATCAATGGAGAAGATCATTTAAAAATAATAGCAGAAAGTTAAAAACGACCTTTGCCGCAGTTATAGCATAGAATAAAGTTATTCAATTTGATAATAGACTTCTTACATAATAACACAAAAAATCGTAATAAGCTAGAATAATAAAGAGGTTTTTGTTAATAAAAAAGAGGAAATTAAATACTTCTTAGATAAGTTGTAAATGATAAAAACAGCAACGCAAAAGTACTGACGGCGAGACATTTTGTCTTTCAGTCAACGTTGATTATATTATTGTTAAGAAGAATATTTTCTTCTATCTAGAGAAAGAATCATAAACGAAACGTTGACTGATATACGGGCATATGATGAACGTATTCGAACTTATTTTTATCGGTACACATTCTGAAGAAAATCTTGTCCTTTTAAATAATATTCTTTTTATATCCGTTATATACCATATTTAATCATTATATATGACTTTATTGTTACCAGTTCGGAGAAATGTAACCTATCAATTATTTCATAATTAATAAACACAATAATTGACATTTTTATTTTTAAATAAATATTAGCACATTATATAAAAGTTAATATGAGAAAATTCTAATAACTAAATTTGTTGTCGGAAGGGCGAACTATTTTGGTCAACAATAAAAAATATTATATTTGTCTTTCTACTATTAATAGGTACAGAGTCGTTTTTAATAAGATTCATAGGATTAAAAAATTTTTTGAATCAGAGTAAACAAAACAAAATAATATTTTAATTATTCATGTTATTTAAATATTTGTTGTACTTGAGTTTTTATTACAGCTATGATATAGCTTTGATACTATATTTTTAAACAAAGTTTAACAATATCAAGGACTGAATGTAATATTTGTTGAGTTGCATACTTGAGTTTTGATTACAGCTATGGTGTAGCTTTGATACTATATTTTTAAACAAAGTTTAACAATATCAAGGACTGAATGTAAATGACTATTAAAATACATCATTTCGTCTTCCTAAATTGCGCTCACATAACAAGTAATATCTATTGACATTATTAATATCTTTGGCGGGCCTGTAAATTTATGAGTTGATGTAACAAAATCTAAAGACTAGAAAGAAGAAGACCTAATTAACGGACTGGAGAATTTTATTATAAAAAACACTCTTTCATATGGCGTAATTTGCTGTATTCAATGAAATCTTATAGATAGATCTCAACTTTTAATATTTATAACAGAATTCTCAATTTACCAATAGTATTCTCTTGCTTAAAAAATTAATTGTTGGCACACACAGGAGCACTCGCACACACAAACGCACACGCAAGTGCACAGTAAATTTCTGTACAAACTTTTACGTAGCATATTTAGATACGGATAACAATAAGAAATTAGTAATTTTATTTGAAACACTTTATTGAACTTGCTAGTGAAAAATCTCGTTCTTCATGACGATGACGACTGGTGAGAGTACGATTTTACTTACGTTTAAGCTAATCAAATCAATTATAATTAATTAAGCAGAGAATCTCATATTTTCAAAATATTTTATCCCATTTGTTCCAAACGATGATTATTGTTACAATAATAATAGCGAAATAGTTTGCTAATTCATGGCATACATTTTCTATAATTAAGATAAAGCTGACGTGCTACCATTCTGTTTTTGAATATATATATTTAAATCAGATTGTAATAGCCAGTTTCCAGTTCCTAAATAAAAGAAAACAGTCATTATAATAAAAATGTGATTTCATTTTAATTTAAAAAACATTGAAGAAATGTTTCTCTTGCCTAATAAATTCATTACACATTACAATAATTTTATGAAACGACATCTAAAGAAACGATACTTAATTTTTCTTGATCTGTCAATGCCATTGATAAATAATTCTAAATTAAATTCATTAGATCTCGTGTGTTTGAATGTTTACAGTTAATACTGACGTAAAGTGCAGATTAGTTTAAGTATTGTGACACACAATGAATCATATTTGCCGTTTATCTAATATTGAATGATACACCAATTCCATTTACGTCAACTTGGGTTTGCTGATCGATCAAAATATTAGGTGGTAACTTCAATTTACATCAACTGTTAAAGACTTGGGTTTGTTGATCGACTAAAATTTTAACTAGTAACCTCAATTTCATAATGTTAGCCATTATATCTTCAGCAGAATGCACTTCTTCGAGCATCTTCAACATTTTCTAGATGCTCAAACTAAAGCTTACCTCTGTCAAACACTTTTACTTCCATTGCTTGACTACGGAGATATATGCTACCCAGACATTGAGGAATATCGCCTTAAAAATTAGATTCTCTTCAAAATTTCTGCATCCGCTACGTTTTTTGTGAATATGACCACGTTTCTGAATTCTTAACCCAACTTAAACGAACGGAGGTCAGCAAACGCTGCAATTTCCTCTATGAATATGTTCAAAGAACGTCTGAAAAAGTCCATCATCTTATAATCCCTTAATATTTTACTTCCCAATTCCAATTTGTTTCCCTTTTCCTTTTAGTGAATCGTTTTTTTTTGTATTTACATATTTAGTTTGGTTTATTTTAACCTCTATAAATATGTTCAAAGAATGTCTGAAAAAGTCCATTCTCTTATAATTCCTTAATTTTTACTTCCCAATTCCAATTTGTTTCCTTTTTCTTTTTAGTGAATCGTTTTTTTTGTATTTACATATTTAGTTTGGTTTATTTTAACCTCTATAAATATGTTCAAAGAATGTCTGAAAAAGTCCATTCTCTTATAATTCCTTAATCTTATATTTCCTAATTTCAATTTGTTTCCTTTTATGTTTTAATTAATCGTTTTATTGTATTTACATCTTTAATTTGATTTTGTTTGCCTGTTGTGATATTTTTGTTCTCAATGTCATAATTAGTTTTATTTTTATTTGTGTCTTTGACAGTCATCCACATAACAAAATGTTCAAATTTCATCTAAAGGGTTGACAGAAAGATATTGTTCTTGAAGCAATAAGTTCGCCAAATGTATATATCATGCTTACTTTGAAGTTTGAAATAAATAAATAAATATAGAATTACTATCATTACAGCCATTTCTTTCTGTAATTTTGTGAAATTGAAATTTTTTTAAATTTAGTAATTTAAAAATACAATAACCATATACGTAATTTGGGTTAATGTGGTAAATGTTTCTGTGGTAGACAGGAAATGAATTCAAGTTTCCCATGAATAAATTTAAAAATAGCATTATGAGGATAATTTTTTTTATTATTTTTCAATAGTAGAATATGAGTCATTCCTATTCATATATTATCTGGCAAGGTGGTATAAATAGACGAAAAAGTTAAAAAAAGATTTTTTTAAAATGGTTTTACATAACCTCTTCCCTGTTATTCCGAAATTTTACTTAAATTTTTAATTTAAGTACACGTTTTCCGTAGTACCTGGATCTTTTCGTCAGTCGTTCGAGAATATTTATCATATGCACATGTTAAAAAAAAATACTAGTTTTGGAAATGATTTATATTATATTATACGTAATAAAGAATCTAAAAATATCCTTTTTAGTATATTGTTGGATAAAATAATTTTCGTTGCTTAGTTTCTTCAAATATTCCTTTTTGTGTTCTATATCCCAATCTAAAAAAAAAGAATGTTTACATGTCTGTTACCGCTGAATTTGGCAGAAAGCGTGCGATGTAGAAACTTGATTTTTGGCGGGAAAATGGAGCTTTTCTTCAGCATATTTGACTATTGTTAAAACCTGATAAATATTTTTTGTAAAAAAATTTTAGGTACCCCAAAAGGAAAAAAAAGAAACCCATAGGATCATTTCATTGTCCGTTTTTTTTCTCAGGAACTCGTGGAGGTATTAAGTTGAAATTAACATCAAGTCTTTATAAATCGAAGTCTACGGTCTCTTAGGGCTGCACAAAATCAAGTTTAGAAGTCAACGCAATCAAAAAGTGCGGCCATATATGCCGCATATTTTGACCCTTGCAAGCTATAGGGTACTTCTACTTAATCTAGAATCATGAAATTTGGCAAGAAGCAAGGTCTCACAAAACAAGTACAGGAAAATTCGAAAATAGTTAATTTTTGGATATATTTTTCTAATATTTTTTATAATGTATACCTGTGAAAGATATAATAGTCAATATATTTTCGTCCTAAAATATTAAAATCTTTTAAATAGCTTAACAGGAATATTATGTACTATTAAATGTTTATAAATGCTTAAACCTGAACGGAACCCTCGTAGCACGAGTTTCACTCGTGCTCGACAGGTTTGTTTTCCTCTCAGTCACTAGGATCATTAAATGAAAGAACAAGTTATCAAAATAATATTTCCAAACATTTTTTAAATATAATTCTAGAGATATAGTTAAAAATGTTAAAAAAATTGGGCGGAGCTCTGTTTGAACCCAGGGCTGTTGGTTTATTATGAAACCTTTATGGCGGCGTTGCTTTTAGTGAATTGTATTCAAATGAAAGTTACACATTGACTGCGTAACAATTTTTATTATAATTTAAGATAGATACAGAAAACGTATTAAATAACGCTGCATTAGGGTTAAAAACTCGATATACTAAAGTGCCTGCCTCGTTCAGTGATAATGCATTTGTTACTTCGGAATTTCAATATCCAAAGTGAAAAGCATATTCTCCATATTAAGATCCTGTTGGCAGTGATGGCTTAAATATAGATGCTCTTGCTCTTATTATGGACATTGTAGCACCAACCATTACTGTTATATTTAATATTACTTGCTTAATTCCTACACATTTTTGTAAATCATAGAAGGTGCTCATCTTTATCCTTAATATTCTCATATAAACATAACATTTTTATATCTATACCGATACTATAAATAAAGGGCATACTACTTCAATTGCACTACTTAAAGTGACTTTAATGTGCGCCTTGCCATGAATAACAATCAACTATCTCTTCTGATATTACTAGACTCCAGTAATGCTTTTAAATTCTATGCACTTAAGTATTTTGATTAAATCATTAGTCTGTCAAAACCGTTCATAGGAGTGAGTGGTTCACTGGGAGTGAATTTAGAAATGCGTTGTCACGAACCAGAAGTTTACAAATAGACCCGTGCTGGGCGCGCTCATTCCTTCTCTAATCTAAATTAACATTTACTCAATAACTGAGAACGAATTCAAAATCCGTGCATTTGATAAATTTGGCAGTAAGTATGGGTATCGGCCACGATTTAAATGGTGAAAAATTCGTGACCGACACAACCTCCAACTTCTATGTTCTTGTATACAATATCCTTAATAATCCTGATACAACTTCATATCCCCGATGTAAATTCCAATATCTGTTAGCCTGGAATTATGTGCTAAAAACAAATATTCAAAGTGGCCCTCATTTTCTATGTACATAAAAACGAAGCTATAAAAAACTAAAGCCCGACTACGTTGAAAAAACTGAAAAGCAGAAAAACAAGTTTATCCTAATTCCACTGAAAGATTATCGTCACTGAATTGTAAAGCCACAGGCGGCGTTCGGTTTTGTGATGTCAATATGTTTTTCCACTAGAACTTGTGTCATGTGTTTTAGCAATTTTAGCAGCTTATTTTCATACATATAGAAACCGTATGTACATGGAAATTTCAATTTTGTATTGTGCCAAACTTAGCTATTTTTTCAAGTTTATGAAAAAATGGTTGAAGAAACCTCATAATTATTTACGTGTGTATCGAATTATATCTTTTTGATTACACAATTGAATTTTTTTCAATTCTGTTTTTTTATTGAAAGAACCCGAAATGTTTTTTTTTTGTTTCTAAGAACCTAGCCTGTGACACCCAACATTAAATAAAAATCAGTAGTTAATAATTTAACATCCAAACATCAAACATAAAAAAATTAAACATCCATACATAGATACATATATACATATATACATACATAGATACATATATACGTACATAGATTGTTAATATTATTTACCCTTCCTTAGATGTGCCGTAGTCGGGCCAAAAGTCACCTGAAATCACATTATTTATTATAACCGGTGTTAAGAAGTCCGCTCTATAACCCATTCTTATCCCTTTCCTATGCCTAAAGTTTTACGGTTTTGCTCTTGTTTTATTTAACTTTATATTATTTTTTGTATCCTTTCTGTATTTTCAAAATTTACATGTACATACATTTATTACTATGTACTTCGACTTGTAAATGTCGTTAAGTAGCATTTTCTCATCATTTATAATCTAATACAGATTTGTTTTCTCAAATAATTAATTATATTGGCTCTAAGTGATTGTGCTTTTAACAATAAGTGCGCCAGTATATACTCAGTTTCCTATGCCTAAAGTATTATGAATAAATAAGTAAACATATTTATTTTTTTAGCAGCAGAGTACAGAATCTGTGTATTTAATAAAACTGTAAACTTTCCATGGGGTAAGTGACAGAAAGCATTAATCTAATTTTTGAAGTGAAACTTATTTGCGTGCGATGAGAGTAAAATGTGAAGATGAAAAAGTCCTTCAGGCAACGTTCTTGACGTCAGAATGTCACGAAACTATCGCAAGAATTATGGAAAATAGGTATTTAACTAACAATTGAGGGAGATAGAAGAACACTATAGAATATGGCAGGGAGTAAACGCATCAGGGAAAACAAAGAAAAATGGCCCTCACTATACTTATGGCAGTATCAGCTGTATTACATGTTATACACGTCAAAAATAAACTGTCAAAAATTTTCGCGGATACAAAACAAAAATAGTGCTCACTAATCAGCTGTTTAGTACGATATGTCTGTCAAAAGTAAACTGTCAAATTTTTGTTGATTTATTTATCTCTGGATGACTGATTTGTTACTAATTTTAATCATATATTTCTTCGATTATAAGATTAACAACTTATGAACTTAATTTGTTTATACAAGGAAAATTACAGCCTCATTAGTCATGTTCTAGTATGGGCATCGTGGCTATTTTTTCTTTTTTTTTAATGACTTACTTAACGTGATTAATAAGAAGTCTTCATTTATCTCATAGAATAATTTAATTGACAATTGTCTAAGTAAATTTAAATCAAGATTTTATTCTTATATATATATATATATATATATATATATATACATATATATATATATATATATATATATATATATATTATATATATATATATATATATATATATATATATATATATATATATATATATATATATATAGGTATCCCGTAAGGAGCGAACCAACGATATGTCGGTGATAGAGGGGATTATTATTTTATTATCCTAGTCCTAATAGTTTCATACACATGACTTTTTAAAATTTTTATTACTGTTCTTGAAAAAGAGTTTTTATTTGTTATTATTACTATTTCTGCTTTTTTATTGTCCAAGATTTTTAAGAGAACATTCGTTTTCCTAATTAAAATATTATTCATTCGTTATTATTGGCCACATACAAATTATACATGTGTATTTTTTTAATTTCAAAACATGAAAAGTGATTTTTAAACAATGGTAGCATAAAAAGGTATCTTGTGGAACTTTATTTCAAAAATATCTACAATTCACACATTTTCCAAAAAGACTAAATGATTTCATAACAGGTTTTTTAATTCCTAAACCCATACCATTGATAATTTTTTCGGTCATGGTAAAATAAAATAAGTGTGGTATTTATGATTATACCGCATTTATTATGTTTTCTTTATTACAGTAAATGCTCAAAATGTCTTCCCCTAGCTCTTATACAATTGCATCCCCGCCACGTTCGCCACACGTCAATCCATTAGACTATTTTCTATGGGGATATATCAATGGGGCGGTCTATGACTAACGATAATGAACAAAAATGAAGACAAAAATCTCTCCATGTGTCTTGTTCTATTGGTTTTAGTCGGAAATTTCAGAAATTTCACAGGGGGCCATAATAATACTTAATATAAGCCAAACAATGCGCCACAAATTTATGTGGCGCATTGTTGGGCGATGCAAATGTGTATCGTACTGCCGCAAGCAAACATATTTATTTGCGTCGATTTCCAAGAGTTGGTGGCTAATTTTACTCTCCTGGTAACACTATGTGCGTAGTAGGGTAGGACGCTAGCAAAAGAAACACGGTGGAGGGGGAGACGATTTTTGGCTTCAGGCAGCCGCCAAGATATATGTGCGTACACGCCTTCTGGATTACTCTATATTCTAAGATTTAGGTATTAAGACTCAACTCTTCAGTACAGAAACCTTTAAATTTTGTTTATTAATCCATCTTTTATTTTAGACCACATTTCATATTCGTGAATATAGTTTTTATTTGAATAATGAAATCTACATATTCAATATTTTATTTATTTATATTCAAATTTTTGTGCCATTTATAGGTTATTTAATATATTTTTGCCCTTTTAATTTAAATATACGGCAACCAATAAAGAAATGCCTTAAACATAGAAAAACTATACTCAATTCTATGAGATACGCGAGAAAGAAATTTCCTCTACCACTTTAAATATCTGAACAAGTAACCTCATATTTTTTTAAACTTTTTATCCCATATTAGAGTATCTCTGGCATTGGCAAACCTATAGAAATTATGAGGCTATAACCTACGGACAAAGGGATGGACAACAATTATGATGCTTCTGTGTTTCACCACGGATTCTAATAAAAAAGTTACTGTAAAAAAACATGTGTGTTAAAATATTTAAAAAAATAAGTACCAGGATTATGCTAATAATAAAAGAGAACCAGACAATTTTTCGAATTCTTGTCAGTCGTTTTATCTATAAATATAGACAGTACACTGTTTGTTTGCCATCGCATAATCAGAAATATAATAAACAATATTTAGGTAATTGTTTTTTGACTGTTGAATTTGTCAGAATATTTGCATAAAATTAAAATACTTGAATATGAGGTCAAAATGTAACAAAATAAAGAGCGTCGCTCTATTTAAAAATACAATATTATCATTAGTCTCTGAATCAAAATCTCACTGTCGTTGAAAACTGAATAAATCAAATAAATATTCCACGTGAGTTAAGTTGCCTAGAAACTGATATTGAATATGAAAGAATGAATCAAAATCGAATACATCTCTTTCATATTGAATCTCACATCATATTTCATAATAGGAGACAACTTTTATCAAGTACGTGAAAATTTGAAAACAATGTAGTCTACATATTCAATACATGCGATATGATAAAAAAATTACTATTTTATCTTCGCTCTAGATTTCTGTTCGTATATCACATCACTCGTAAGTTATTGAATTCATTTTTGCTCCTCCATTCTGAATATTTTAAATCTAATCTTCAACAAGGTCGTGCCTTTTCCATTAGATTGAAATATAGTAAAAAGAGATGCTATGTATAAGATTATCCTTTTTTTAAACCCATTTTTTACATGTTGGATTAACAAATATCAAAAATTTTAACTTATATCGTTTAGTAGACTATTTAATCGCAAAATTTAATTATTTACACTTAAGTTTTGGATGGAACTAGATCAAGATAATAAGTAAAAGGTATTCCCTGGATGATAGTTTTCTCGCTAAAATGTCTATCAATGTGTAAAATTTCATCAGTGATAGCGAAAAAAATTCGAATTAATCGTTTATATTAATCGTCGTTACTGTTGTTTGTGTTGGGAGAATAAGTACTTTCCAATTTCGTACCGTTTACTGAGAGATAAGTTTTTCATTTTTAACGTGTGTCATATAAATGTACATTTTTCAAAGGTTTTAACAGAATATTTTACTTAATAAATGCTTGCTTTTTTACAAGTGAATCAAAGTACATAACTTATTCAATAAAATAACACTAAAGAGAAGGATGAAACGAAAGAAAATGCGATATATTTTCATTGCAATGTTTATCAATGCAATCAAATAATGTAAAACAGATGAACTTTTAAATTGAAAATTATTGTATTCACGTGTGAGTGATTTTTCTAAAGTTTCATTTTTTACATATGCAACTTTAAGAATTGTATATTATTTAACATTTAAAATATATAATATGGTCTTAAAACAAAACGTAATCGAATTAAGGATTTGCATCTAAAGTGGCTGGTATAAAATAGGCAGCGTAACAGTTAAAAGGCCTATTACAAAGTCCTTTTCATTTGACGGATATAATTATAATATAATTTAACTTGATCTATGAAAACGAATCATTACTCACAATTAAATGAAACTAAGTGATGTAGTATTATTTCTACTTTCTTTAAGTTCTTTACCACGACCTAGGTTTCGTTGTATTACAACATCTTCAGGTGGGCTATTAGCAAAAATATCTTTCTTTTCTAATAGATATCTATCTTTGCTAATAGCCCACCTGAAAATGTTGTAATACAAAGAAAATAGAAATAATACTACGTCACGTAGTTTCATTTAATTGTGAATAATGAATTTCTACAAAATTAATGCCAAATATATTCAACATGAATCATTACCTTAAATAAACCTTCAAGTTAAAAAGGGTTGATAATTATGCCAAAAATCAATAAAATTTCCATTAGGAGAGAGTTGAGCAAATAATTCCAAGGCAGAATCTAATACATTTTATTTCAAAGTTTTGGCATAAATCGGTGGATTGACCGCACTGTCTACGTCCTTGGAAGCTCCTGATAAAACTTTATTCTTCAATTGGACTCAAAGCTTTCAGATTATGTGTGGGAAATCGCACTGCATATTTACAAAAAATTATGACCGTTTGTAGTTTTAATGAGTGTAATGAGATAAAAAGAAATCCGAATGATATTTAAATTTGTGAAAAAATATCATTTTTAGAGCCGAATATGAAACATATACTAATATGTTTCATATTAAAATCGTGCAGTTATGTTTTTGATTTATTTTATCATAATAGATTGTAAATACTAAAGTGAGTTTGACATTTGTTTTTAGTATTAAATTTCCTTTTTCATTATGAAATATTAGCAATAATGTCAATAAATTTTAATCGACATTCGCTTCATTTTTAGATATTATTAAATACTCCCTGAATACTGAATTATTAGTACGCAACTGGAATTGTTGATTATCAAATTATAAAAAGTAACTTTTTTATAATAAAACTTTAAACGCTTTTATTAATAAGTTCCATTTTTACAATATGTGAATACTTTAAAAAAATTTAGACCAAATTCCTTTTTCTTATTTTTATAATCTTCAGTGAATTTCATTTTAAATTTACTGAAAGCATTTTTTTCATTCTTAATTATTTTTTTATTTATTGAATTATATTTTGTCTTCTAAGGAATATTCCTATAAACGGCGTGTAAAAAATACATATTACACAATATATTATCATATAATAATATTAAAAATAAAAGAGAAAATAAGATTGTTATTTCTTTGTTAGTACTTTTTGATCAAAATTTACTATTTCTTTTTTTTATTGTCTAATGATTCTCAACAAAAAGTAATCAAATAAAAATACACTCATATGTTAATTAAATGCAAAAAGATAACCTGTTCAGTAGGGTGAATCACGTTTTCAATTTAATGCGTGGGTTTATTGAGAATTTTCATGACGACTATAGAAATATATTAAAATTATAATTAAATAAGTGGTGTTAAATATGAACAATAAATCAATCAACCATTTACTTTGTTCTACTATATGTTTATTGAAAATCGTTAAATATTTTTTTTAAATGCTATATGTATTATTTAGATAATCTCAACCGATTTTGTAAATAAGAAAATATAAATATTTGTTTGTCTCACATTCATTCTTCAATAAGTATATTGATTTACATGAGATTTTACGTAAATACAAAGTGTTCTAAATGTACCTGTAAAATATTTTGATTAGTATATATATATATATATATAATATATATATATATATATATATATATATATATATATATATATAATATATATATATATATATATATATATATATATATATATATATATATATCTACGTATATTGTTTTTAGTAATCAAAAACCACCCCTTTTGATGATTAGAACTTACGTATTTATTTATATGGTGAGGTGATAATATAGTATTAATTTTAAACATATTATTCAAGAATTACACCACCAATTCCATTCTATTTGCATGCAAGTAAAGCCGCGATTTCCAACTGGTGTGTTATAACTTAAATAGAATTACACCAATGTTCTACATATTATTTACCTTTGATATCAGATTATATTTCACGTTTCTTAACCCATATCACCACTTCCGTGCCAAGAGTAAAATTAAAAAAATATGAGGAAATGTTCTAATGGATTAAGTGAAGATTTAATGCATTAGAATGAAAAAGACAATTAAGTTATGTGCGCTTCATGGGTCAAAAAACTTTAATAAAGAAATTAAAATTGATTCTAGCTGCAAATAAACATTCTAGTAATCATGTATGGATAAGTTCCAGTAACAATTTGAAATTTCTTGAAATGATAGAGAGGCTCCAAAAACAATTATGCTATTTTATTGAAACTTCAAGTTTTTAGGTTGTACATTGAAATAGGAACTATATTAAAATATTTACACCCGTCTCTAGTTTTTATGAGTGTTGCAATGTAAACAAAAATCCAAATTTACAGAGGCAGAAATTTTATTCAATATTTAAATCCCATATTTCATTTCATGGGATGTATTCTTGTTTTGGAGATAAATTTCTTATATTGTAACATATTTTTTATTAAGTCACCAATTCAAAGCCATAACCATATCGATTAATATCCCATAAAGCTACTTAAAATGGCATATATCGAATAAATCATTTTAGTAAATTTTGCTCTCCAATTGCAAATTATTTACGCATATTGGAATTTAGTTTATTCTTTCTTATTTTCATTTATATTAATTTTCTAAGTTTATTTTTTGGTTAGTTAAGGAATTTAATTCCACTATTTTTTATAAATTTTATTATTCAGTTTCTTTTTTGGTTACCTGAGAGTCACTATATATTTATTTGGTGTAAAAGTATTTTTTTTAGTATTCTATTGCTTTTATTGCATTCTTCAACAATTTTTTTTTCATAAATACCTTCAATGTACAGACATCCAAATTCTACAGTTTTATTATTAATTCATGCATTCGGGTTACTTACTCAAGCAGTTAACCCTTCCATACCTCTTCACAATTTACTACTAGACACGCCTATTCAAAGTATATGCAGATGAAAAATTTCGTTACGAGAATTGAAATACACATAGCGTCGCCTTTGATGGTCATGGGTACACTAACCATTTTCATAATTACTACGTGTTGAATAACAGGTATTTCCTTGTTGTCAGTTGATGTAATGTATATAAGTTTTTGAAAATATAATTTTATAATTCAAATATACCTCATATATCACTAAAAGAATTTAAGTAATTCAATTAATCGAAGGATTGACTAATAAGTTAATTTATATATATATATATATATATATATATATATATATATATATACTTCTTATTAATCACGTTAAATAATCCGTTAAAAAAAAGAAAAAATAGCTACGATGCCCATACTAGACTAAACGTATTGTTCCTGTTGTAAATTTTATTTACAATAACAATTCATTAACAACTTTTAAAATTATAATTATAAACAACGATTCAAATTAGTAATAAATTAATCATCAATAGATAAACAAAGTGACAAAAATTTTACAGTTTACTTTTGATAGATGCAACGTTCAATACAGCTGAAAGTATTAGTGAGCGCTATTTTTGCTTGTTTTCGCGAAAATTTTTGTCAGTTTATTTTTGACGTGTATAACATGTATTACAGCTGATACTGCCATAAGTATAGTGAGCGCCATTTTTCTTTGTTTTCCCTGATGCGTACACTCCCCGCCTTATTCTATCGTGTTCTTCTATCTCCCTCAATTGTTAGTTAAATACCTATTTTCCATAATTCTTGCGATAGATTCGTGACATTCTGGCATTAAGAACGTTGCCTGAAGGACTTTTCCATCTTCACATTTTACTCTCATCGCACGCAAATAAGTTTCACTTAAAAAATTAAATTAATGTTTTCTGTCACTTATCCCATGGAAAGTTTACAGTTTTATTAAATGCACAGATTCTGTACTCTACCGTTAAAAAATTTAAATATGTTTACTTACTTATTCATAATACTTTAAGCATAGGAAACTGAATATATACTGACGCACTTATTCTTAAAAGGACAATCACTTAGAGCCAATATAATTAATTATTTTGAGAAAACCAATCTGTATTAGATTATAAATAATTAGAAAATGCTACTTAACGACATTTACCAGTCGAAGTACATAGTAATAAATTTATGTGCATGTAAATTTTGAAAATACAGAAATGATACAAAAATAATATAAAGTTAGATGAAACAAAAGCAAAACCGTGAAACTTTAGGCATAGGAAAGGGATAAGAATGGGTTAAAGAGCAGATTTCGAAACACTTGTTATAATAAATAATGTAATTTTAGACGACTTTTTGCCCGACTACGGCACATCCAAGTAAGGGTTATTAATTTAATATGTGTAGGTATATATGTATCTATGTATGTATATATTTATCTATGTATGTATATATCTATGTATGGATGTTTAATTGTAGAACGAAACCTATTGAACCGAATTAGAAAATGAGGCATTAGTCAATTTTTATTTAATGTTGACAGGCTAGGTTTTTAGACACAAAAAAACATTTCGGGGTCTTTCAATAAAAAAACAGAATTGAAAAAAATTCACTTGTTTAATCGAAATTATGGTAAACTTGTTTTTCTGCTTTTCAGTTTTTTCAACGTAGTCGGGTTTTAGTTTTTTATAGCTTCGTTTTTACGTATATAGAAAATGAGGGCCACTTTGAATATTTGTTTTAGTACATAATTCCAGGTTAACAGATATTGGAATTTACATCGGGGATATGAAGTTGTATCAGGATTACTAAGGATATTGTATACAAGAACATAGAAATTGGAGGTTGTGTCGGTCACGCATTTTTAACCACTTAAGTCGTGGCTGATACCCAGACATATTGTCAATCTTTCAGCGGCAAAATTTATCAAATGCACCGATTTTTAAGTGCGCGCTCGGCACGGGTCTATCTGTAAACTTCGCGACGCGGGGTACAACCGGTTCGTGACACGGGGTAATCCCGGTGTGTTATTTCTCGCTAATCGATTGTCCGTCTCTGTTTCGGCTCGTTTATATCGCCGTTTTATGTTGATATTGTTTGGTTTTATCGCTTGCACATATACACGTGTACGCAAGTGCACAGTGAACCTTTGAGCGAACCAAACCTACCATAATTAATTTAAATTTAACTCATGTTATAAAAAAATACTTCAACCCATTTGTTCGAGACGATGATTATTGTAACAATAATAATGGCGAAATGGTTTGCTGATTCATGGCATATATTCTTGATATTTAAGATAAAGCCAACGTGTGACCATTCTGTTTTTGAATATATGTTTAAATCAGATTCTAATAACCAGTTTCCAGTTTCTAAATGAAAAAAAATATGCATTATAATAAAAATGTGATTTCATTTTAATTTCAAAAACATTGAAGAAATGTTCCTCTTGCCTTATAAATTTATTACACATCATAATTATTATATGAAACGGCATCTAAACAAACGATACTTAATTTCTTTTGATCTGTTAATATCATTAACAAATAATTCTAAATCAAATTAATTAGATCTTGTATGTTTGAATTATAATATCTGTACAATTAATACTGACATAAATTGCAGATTAGTTTAAGTATTTTGTAATACACTGAATCAGATTTGCCGTATCTAATAATAAATGATACACCAATTTCATTTACGTCAACTGTGAAATACGGGTTTGATGATCGATCAAAATCTTAACTGGTTACCCCAAGTTTATGATGTTAGTCGTTATATCTTTAATTTTTGAAGTGAAACTTATTTGCGTGCGATGAGAGTAAAATGTGAAGATGGCAAAGTCATTTAGGCAACGTTCTTGACGTCAGAATGTCACGAATCTATCGGAAGAATTATGGAAAATGGGTATTTAACTAACTATTGAGGGAGATAGAATAACACTATAGAATAAGGCAGGGAGTGTACGCATCAGGGAAAACAAAGAAAAATGGCCCTTACTATACTTATGGCAGTATCAGCTGTATTACATGTTAACATACAAACAAAAATAGCGCTCACTAATCAGCTGTTTTGTACGTTATGTCTGTCAAAAGTAAACTGTCAAACTTTTGTTGATATATTTATCTCTGGATGATTGATTTGTTACTAATTTTAATCATATATTTCTTCGATTATAAGATTAACAACTTATGAACTTAATTTGTTTATAAATCCGGACGAATTGTGG
The DNA here is from genome assembly GCA_039881145.1 of Druceiella hillmani. Taxonomy (NCBI): domain Eukaryota; kingdom Metazoa; phylum Arthropoda; class Insecta; order Lepidoptera; family Hepialidae; genus Druceiella; species Druceiella hillmani. Next base: position 9,404,299 of record JAYKKI010000010.1, on the reverse strand, counting down.
TCGTAAATATAATTTACGACAGGAAAATTACAGCCGCATTAGTCATGTTCTAGTATGGGCATCGTGACTATTTTTTCTTTTTTTTTTAATGGTTTACTTAACGTGATTAATAAGAAGTCTTCATTTATCTCATAGGATAATTTAATTGACAATTGTCTAAGTAAATTTAAATCAAGATTTTATTCTTATATATATATATATATAAATATATATATAAATATATATATAAATATATATATATATATATATACATATATATATATATATGTATATATATATATATATATATATATATATAGGTATCCCGTAAGGAGCAGACCAATGATATGTCGGTGATAGAGGGGATTATTATTTTATTATCCTAGACTTAATAGTTTCATACACATTACTTTTTTAAATTTTTGTTAAAAAAGAAAAAAGAGTTTTAATTTGTTATTATTACTATTTCTGCTTTTTTATTGTCCAAAATCTTTAAGAGAACATTCGTTTTCCTAATTAAAATATTATTCATTCGTTATTATTGGCCACATAAAAATTATACATGTGTATTTTTTTAATTTCAAAACATGAAAAGTGATTTTTAAACAATGGCAGCATAAAAAGGTATCTTGTTGAACTTTATTTCAAAAATATCTACAATTCACACTTTTTCCAAAAAGACTAAATGATTTCATAACAGGTTTTTTAATTCCTAAACCTATACCATTGATAATTTTTTCGGTCATGGTAAAATAAAATAAGTGTGGTATTTATGAATATACCGCATTTGTTATGTTTTCTTTATTAGAGTAAATGCTCAAAATGTAGCTAGCTCTTGTACATCGCCACCCTAGCTCTTGTACAATTGCATCGCCACCCTAGCTCTTGTACAATTGCATCGCCACCACGTTCGCCACACGTCAATCCATTAGACTATTTTCTATGGGGATATATCAACGGGGCGGTCTATGACTAACGATAATGAACCAAAATAAGACAAAAATTTCACCATGTGGTTTAAGTGATAAAAAACAACGAAAGGGCTTTACGAAGTTTAAAAAAAAAATTTATATCATTCAACAGATTTTTAAGTTCGTCTCGTTCCTCTCGATTTTTAATAGTAAGCTGGTAGCAGTGCTTGCATTCATTGTACGCGGTATGATGAATGCAAGCACGAATTAAAAATTAAAATATTTCTTCTCAAAATGCGGTGTATTATACTTTTTGTGACACCAGTATGTTGAGAAATCCGCTGAACACTAGTAGAAGGAGGTTCTTCCACTTCGGAACCCACTTGATGCTCATCAACATTTCTAGGTTTTCCTTTGAATTACATTTCTTGGAATTACATTTCTTGGAATTGTAAATATGCGTTATTTACACGAAGAAAGACTTTGTGTGTAATCCACTATCCCGATGTAAATAATATGTCCCGAATAGCGTCCACGATTCGGATAGCGCTCACGATACGTACATGTGGCTTGCCAAGCGTTCCCATAATACAGCCCGTAAATGAAATACATTTTGGCATATTCACTTGCAGTGTAGGTCTGAGGCATTTTGCCATGCATTTGGTTAAACAATATCCCAATTTCAAACACAAACAAGGTTTAATTCAAGCGTAGGTCAACAAACAAAAAATATGGTAGGGAAAAAATAGCAAAAAACCCGTTGTTAGCTCCGAGCGGTAAGCAAGTTATTAAAGAAGCGAAGCTGTTGAGGATAGGAGTAGAGAGGGTCGCTCGATGGTCTAAAATAAAAAGACCATACGAGTGGGAAAGAGATAGTGAAACAATTGACAAGCGGTTCTTTTGATCTTAAGCATTTCTGCGAAGGCGGGCTTGTTTCAATAAACAGGTATTTTTGGAACGTTTACAAAATTAATTGTAACAATGTTACCTTTTTGAAGCCTATATAAATCGTAGATGTTTCTGAAATAAAGTTTCACGAGGTTGCCATACATTTTTTTGCTATCAATGTTCCAAAAACTCTTCCATGTTTTGTAATTGAACAAAATCACATGTTTCAGCGTTTAATTTTTATGGAGCCAATAATAACGAATGAATAACATTTTAATTGGGAAGACAAATAATCTCTTAAAAATGTTGGGTAATAAAAAAGCAAAAATAGCTATAACACGTTTTCATGAGCAGTTAAAATTAAAAAAAAAATTTTCAAAATAATATATCTCTAAAACTATTAGGCCTATGATAATAAAAATATTGTTTCGTATATGTAATAATTCCACTTATCACCGATATTTTGTTGATCTACTCCTTACGAGACAACTGTATATATGAATCAATAGTTAACACTCAAGAATCCGACCACTCACTTATATTTCCAAAACTACTGAACCAAAAATTGCGAAAGAAAACAGATTTGGTAAAATTTGAGTCGAATATTACAGGAAAACTATATTGTTTATCCTACTCGTAGAACGTATAATTTTTTAAATGTGAACCATGTATATACACCAGTGAAAGATATAGTCGGCAATGTACGTTATCAAAAATCAATAGTTGTAAATAGTTCAACAGAAATAGTATGTAATCTTAAATATTTATAAGTGCTTAAATGTGTTCACAACTCTCATAAGGCTTTCTCTATTTGTACTTGAGTCGTAATTTTAAACATTACTACGGAAAAATTGTGTATGTTATACATGCAAAATTCTTTTTAACCATAACTGTTCCTTTATTATATTATATATAAAATTATATCTATCCGCAATATCATATTTTGCTTAATGTGTGATTTCCTCCAAATTTATATATACAAAGCAAATGGCAGAAAAATGGTGTTCCCTCCTAATAGAACTGTCACTTTAGTTTGTTGATTTCGCAGCCTATAGTATGTGGAAAAAATTAAGTCAAAAGTAATAAAAATTAAATAAAAGGCTTCAAATCTAAGTTAGCTCTGGCTCTCCAGCTCTGTCTGAATATGAAGAAAATAACTAAACAGATCAGTAAGCAAATGCATGCAGCCCTTACGAACAGAGTATATTAAAAATTAAAGAAATCGGATATAAAATTGTAAGTTAAATATAATGATTGCCATAATTTCATAGTATTTAATATTTAATTTTTAAATTTTTTAGTAAGCAACGCGCTTGTAGAGTTATGTGAGTACAACCATTATTGTGTGCGACATTACCCTTTAATGTATAAACGTTCGTACCAACATGTTTTCTAAACAAGGCATAATTTTTAACTCGCGGAAGCTTGAAATTTCCATTTACCACATTACATGAATTAAAACTGGAGTCAGTGGTAAATATTTTAAGATACCTTCAACGCTACGATATAATCTGACTTATTTTTTTGTTAAATTTGATAACAAAGTAACGGTTAGAGTATCATATCACTATTTTTTGGGATTACTAGTGATTGGGGAGACTAGTGATTGGGCGAGATTTGTGTATTCTCCATCGTAAGTTTCAACAATATTTTAAATTTTTCTCGGTCAAATACTTCCTCAAACTTATCTGCTCGCAATTAAGGCAAAGTTATTTTAATTGTGAATAGAGTCAATACAATAATTTTCAATTTAAAAGTTAATCTGTTGTACATTATTTGATTGCATTGATAAACATTGCAATAAAAATATATCTCATTTTCTTTCGTTTCATCCTTCTCTTTAGTGTTATTTTATTCAATAAGTTATGTACTTTGATTCACTTGTAAAAAACGCAAGCATTTATTAAGTAAAATATTCTCTTAAAACCTTTGAAAAATGTATATTTATATGACATACGTTAAAAATGAAAAACTTATCTCTCAGTAAATGGTACAAAATTGGTAAGTAATTATTCTCCCGACACTAACAACTGTAATGAAGTAAGTTTTCAATAAAAACGATTAATTCGAATTTTGATTGCTATCACTGATGAAATTTTACACATTGATAGACATTTTAGCGAGAAAACTATCATCCAGGGAATACCTTTTACTTATTATCTTGATCTAGTTCCATCCAAAACTTAAGTGTAAATAAATTAAATTTTGCGATTAAATAGTCTACTAAACGATATAAGTTAAAATTTTTGATATTTGTTAATCCAACATGTCGAATTATGAAAATGGGTTTAAAAAAAGGATAATCTTATACATAGCATCTCTTTTTACTATATTTTAATCTAATGGAAAAGGCAAGATCGTGTCGAAGATTAGATTTAAAATATTCAGAGTGGAAGAGGAAAAATGAATTCAATAACTTACGAGTGATGAGATATATGAACAGAAATCTAGAGCGAAGATAAAATAGTAATTTTTTTATCATATCGCATGTATTGAATATGTAGACTATATTGTTTTCAAATTTTCACGTACTTGAGAAAAGTTGTCTCTTATTATGAAATATGATGTGAGATTCAATATGAAAGGGATGTATTCGATTTTGATTCATTCTTTCATATTCAATATCAGTTCCTAGGCAACTCAACTCATGTGGAATACTTATTTGATTTATTGCGTTTTTGACATCGGTGGTATTTTTATTCAGAGACTAATAATAATATTGTATTTTTAAACAGACCGAAGCTCTTTATTTTACAACATTTTGACCTTATATTCAAGTATTTTAATTGTACGCAAATATTCTGACAAATTCAACAGTCGAGATACTACCTAAATATTGTTTATTATATTTCTGATTATGTGATGGCAAACAAACAGATAAATGTAATGTCTATATTTATAGATAAAACGACTGACCAGAATTCGAAAAATAGTCTAATTCTCACTAATTATTAACATAATCCAGGTAATTAATTTTTTAAATATTTTAACACACATATTTTGTTATAGTAACTTTTTTATTAGAATCCGTGGTGAAAAACAGAAGCATCATAATTTTTTGTTCATCACTTTTTCCATAGGTTACAGCCTCGTAATTTCTACACGTTTAGTGTGTATGTACCGAAATTTGTTTGCAAATGCTAAAGATGCTCTAATATGGGACAAAAAGTTAAAAAAAATGAGGTTACTTCTTCAGATATTTAAAGCGGTAGAGAACATTTCTTTCTCGCATATCTCACAGAATTGAGTGTAGTTAAAAAGTCACAATTAAATGTAACTACGTAATGTATTATTTCTACCTTCCTTAAGTTCTATATCACGACCTAGGTTTCATTGTTTTACAACATCTCCAGGGGGACTATTAGCGAAGATCTTGAGAAAAAACAAGACAATCTAACGTTGTATGAACACATAATTAAGTGGAAACATAAGTTTGGTTCAGAATTTCCAGTGATATTTGCAAGCAATTCTTTGTTTCCAGAAATTTAAAATTACTGAGTAGAAAATAAAGTTTTTATTATCTATATTAATACACAAAAATAAAGTTCATATAATTGATTGATATAAATGGTTGTCCATCGTTGATGTTATTATTTTCAACAGAATATTTTAAATTTTCCTGGAATAATACAAATACGGAACATTGATCTCGTTTACTATCTTCCTCTATTTGTATATTCATTAAGGCGTTCAAAACGCAATTACTGGCGCTCATGAAGCAAGAGCCGAGCACTAGCTTAAGAACTGATAAATATAAATATTTGGGACTATTATGGTGATTTAATTCAAAGTTCGGGGTAAGATACAACATATTTTATTCTGGTAGTATATAGTTTTAATATGTAATATTATTAAGAGAGAAAATCCCAGCCGCGTCAAGAAAAAATAAGTGAATAAAGCCGCGGATAAACGCTAGTACGCATATAAAGAGGTATTAACAACTAATACTTTATAAAATGAAGCAGGATAAGAAAATAAAAGAATGCATTGACTTAAAATGGAAAATTTTATTTTTAAGGCATTTCTTTATTGGTTGTCGTATATTCTAAGTAAAAAGGCAAAAATATATTAAATAAAATATAAATAAAATATTGAATATGTAGGTTTCATTGTTCAAATAAAAACTGTATTCATGAATATGAAATGTGGTCTAAAATAAAAGATGGATTAATAAATAAAATTTAAAGGTTTCTGTGTTGAAGAGTGGAGTCTTAATACTTAAATCTTATAATATAGAGTAATACAAAAGGCGCGTACGCACATATATCTTGGCGTCCGCCTGAAGCCAACAATCGTCTCCCTCTCCACCGTGTTCCTTGTACCAGCGTCCCACCCTACTACGCACATAGTCTTACCAGCGGCATAAAATTAGCCACCAACTCTTGGAAATCGTCGCATATAAATATATTTGCTTGCGGCAATACGATACACATTTGCATCCCCCAACAATGCGCCACATAAATTTGTGGCGCATTGTTTGGCTTATATTAAATATTATTATGACTCCATGTGAAATTTTTAAAATTTCCGACTACAATCAATAGCCGAAGAATTTTCGTTAAAATTATTAAATACTTTCTCACATTTACCATTTCATTAATTAAAATGAAAATTAAAATACACTGTCATAAAAAATATATGTGTGTGTGAGCTAGCGCGCGGGTATGTGTGACCGTGTGTACACTTGTGTATGTGTACGTGTGTATGTGGTTGCGCGCGTGCATGCGTACCAGTGTGTTAATGTGTACATTAATCTACGAAATTATGTTGGTACTTTTGCCAATCATTTTTTTTTTGTTATGATAACATGAAAACAATTAACATAGTGTCTTAAAGTAAAAAGAGAGATTAAAAAGTCCGCTATAAAAATTTGGAAAAAATCCGTCCCGCATTAGAGAAATTGAAAATGGGAAGGAAAATTGTTTTATATTATTTAGCATTCAATGTCGTGATAAAATTTTTACTTATTTTAAACAATATCCGTTCGCATTATCAGGAAATTAAAGACGGCAAAAATTAATGAATGTAACACTTTACTAAAATTTACGTTATTCAGTATTAAGCAATTAAGATGTTTTAATTTTGGTGAACAATTTTTAAGAGGTGACAACAAACAAGGTGACAGTGAAAATGGCGCGCTTTTGTTAATAATAATCTACTTTGACATTTTAATATTGGACGGTTAATTTAAAATTAAATTAAGTAATAGTATAAAAAAACGTATAAAAAATTTACGTATAAAAAGTAATCACCATTTGTTTCTTTTGCTGTCCAGTGATATTTTTGCAGGCGAGAATAGCTAAAGCCGGCACTTAAAGCGATGTTGTCACATATAAACTACACGACCGTTCAGATCTATGTCTTAAATTGCACTGACAGCTGCGTTGTGATACTATTTATTTTATGCGTAATTTTTTTGGACACACCGTCGCGCGTATTCTTGTCTTCTTGAGTACTCATTATTCTAAGATTTCAATATTTTAATGAAATATAGTTATAGTTTTGAATGATCATTTTGTGAACATTGTGGTAAAACTTTGAACCGAAATGCGTCAATATGATAAAAACTAATGGTAAAATAAATTATCAAGAATGGTTAATGCTACAGAAAATCTATGTAAAACAATTATGATAAAACGAAACGTATAAAATCTTCGATTGGTTAATAAGAAGTATAAGTATTACCATATAACATTAAGCAAAACTGTATAAAACTACCATTATTCAAACATGACTTTGTTCCGAATTGTAATTTAAACACGAATCTTAAGGAATACGTGCTATTCCGAAAGCTTTGAATTAAAATTTAATAACTAGGAATACTGCTCTGGAATTAACTGTCCAAAACCAAAATAGAGTTACTTTAAACACGACTCCATTTTTCTTCTTTTTTTAGTTAAGTAATCATACAAAACTTTCGAATTTTGAAAGTTTATTTATATTAACGTAACCTGTCTGACAATTTTAAACTAAGGTTTTATAATAACAAACACAGCAAACTCTGCGTGATGAGATTAGTTAATATCAGTATTTTAATTGCGAAAATCAAAAGTGAACATATTTAATCAAAGAAAAGCAAGAATTTAAGTAATATCATTATATATATTCGTACTGAAATATATTTGGCCACTACTTGAAATTTTAGTTTGTATCTGAAAAGCTTTTTGAAAAATTCTCTGTGTTTTGCTTAGGGCTGTTAATTTTTTTGTAGAATTTATATTCCATCGATATACGTCATGGAAATTTTCATCACATATATTCAACTGCAATTTATGTTAATGTATATATATATATATATATATATAAATGAATAATTAAAAAAACACCGCTTGTCTGTATAAAAACCTTTATCGATTTTGTCTATCCGAGGCCAATCGTTCATGTCATTTTTTGTAGGTGAAAATTTACTAATTTAGAATTATGTAATTTTAAGCATTTTTATGGTTAAATTGAAATATGTCAACCCTGTAAATAATCGCTTACGATACCTAGTTGAGAAAGTTCTTAACAAATGGTACTCAAGATTGATGGCAGTAATTAATTCAAAGTAAATAACTGCTTTCAAGAGCGCCGCTTCTTAATAACCTCAACGTTGTAGGAAAAATCAGATCCAGTATTAATAAAATATTTGAAATGAGTTCGTTTATTATAGAGTTGGATAGCAGCCAAATTTTAATGAAATTATGTTGATTAGGAAACCGGGTACTTGTTTCCATGTAGTTCATTACAGGGAATAATGAATTTGGTGCTTCAGAAGAAGCAATGAATAAGAACTAAATTGAGAGAGATGAGCAATATATAAGAACTAAATTTTTAAAGTTTTATTCAATATAACTTATTTGCTATTGCTATAGCTATATAGTGTTATGAGGAGGAAAATTCCTACGTAATTATAAAAAAAATATTTAGTATATATGGGGAAAGAAAAATAAAATATCTTTTAAAAAACCGAATTCAAAAAAGACAGATAGTAAAAAGTAAAAAATAATAAACTCAAAAATAGGTACCAATTTCTTTGCAGTATATACTTAAGTTACTTATTTTTGAAGTCGGTACCAGCACCGTCGACTAACTTATACACATTTATAATTTAATTTAATTTATAAGGTAAATTAAAAAAAAATAACTTCTAATGTACTCACAATACTCAACTGATTCATAAAGATCCCATTTATACAATTTTACATTTATTTAAGTCGATTGGCAGTGCTGGCACCGACTTCAAAAATAAGTAACTTAGCTCTCTATAATAAATAATTAGGTACCTATTTTGAGTTATTTTTAACTTTTTAGTACCTACTTTTTTGAAGTCGATTTTTTAAAATATATTTTATTTTAGAAATTTTAGTGATTGATATATTAATATTAATCTTCACAATTATTTTCTTTTTAAAAATATTGTTGAATTATTAAAGTTACGGGTAAAAACTAGTATATAGATAATTTTCTCTTTGTCTAAAGTTGGTTATCAACAACACATAGAAATGAAGCGATAGTAATAGTCCAATATCAGATTTTGAAAAATAATAACTAAAGCTGGTTACAGTAACTAACTGGTTACAGTAACATATATATTGAATCACGATCGATTTACTACCATCCGGTAAGGAGTTTCATTGTTCATCTCCAGAATTCATTTTCAGATTCTAACATGGTGGATAGTGTATTAATGTAATAACTGCTAGTAGCAAATATATTGAGTCACTTTCATTTAACCATCATCTATTAGGAAGATCCATTGTTCATCTTCAGAGCTCATCATCAGACCCTCACCTGGTCAAGGATGTAGTTACTTTGCAAAGTAACAACTACTAGTAGTAAATATCTTTAATAACGGTTGACTTACTAACATCCTTAAAAGAGTCCCATTGTTCATCTCCAGAATTTATCATCAGATCCTGAGCTGGTAAACGGTGCAGTTATTTTGCAAAATAACAACCACTGTAGCAAATATCTTGAATCATAGTTTACATACTGCCATTCATTAAGGAGGTCCATCGTTCATTTCCAGACCTGATAATGGAATCGTTATCTTATGATTCTTTTTATTTAAAAGAGAGTACCATAGGACCACCCCTATGGTACTCTCTTTTAAATAAAAAGAATTATAAAAATTGGAAATAATTATCGCTTAACATACATAAAAAAAAGATTCCGACGAATTGAGAACCTTCTCCTGGTTTGAAGTCGGTTAAAAAAATAAAAATTAGATTATATTACCTAATGTTATCTTCAAGCATGTTTGCAAATAGGCACGTAAGATATACTTTACATAAAACATGGAAAGAATAATATTGTCTTTATGCTTATAATATACGGTTTCATATCAGTGTTTGCATTAGGCCTCTTTTTATATTAGCTACATTTCCAAGTAAAAGGCCTATAGGATGGAAATATAATGAGAAACACACATCAAATCTTTATTGTAATGAAAAATGTACTTGCTTTCATGCCACAAAAAACCGTAGTATGTAAAGTATAGTAAGTAAGCGTTATATCTTCAGTTTTTGTGGTTCAATTTAATGACGTGAAATATAAAAGTGTCTACGTAACATAAATTAAATGAAACATATTGAATGAATGCGAATTTTTTATATTTCACCTACTTGCTGAGCGGTTCATTCGCATTCCTGGTGTTTACTTTCCATCCCATTCTCATATATAATTTGAGCATTATATAAGAGAATGTCAGAGAATGAGAAGAAATAATATATTCGCTGAAAAATAAATTTTAATTTATCTCATTTGCCTTCTAATCGTGTTATAAAAAATAAATATATATAGCATTAAAAATTAAAATAATTTTGCATACATTTCATCAAATTGAATTAACAGGAGAAATTTTTGTTTAATTATTTTTTTAATATTTTTCGTTTTAGTCTCAATCAACAGCGAATTTACAATATACTTCTATTGGAATATTATAATGAAACCTTATTCTGAGTTACTGATTACAATTGTCTGTTCATGAAAATTATGTGTCAAATTTAAATATTAGTATGAATCAAATCCAGAATAGTGAAATATTTAAGTATAGCCTAGCTACATAGCCTATAATTTGATCGAAGCTCAAAAATATTGTCGCGTTGATGGTTATAATGAAAAGTTAGCAAAACTATACAGGTTTATACTGTTATTAACCCAAAGCTACGGGACAGGCTGCGCAGGGATGTTTCTTTGCAAAGAGTTGCCTACAAAGATGTAATAAGGATCACATGTTAGGTAAAATATGGTCGTTTCGTTCTTCGGATGGACAAGTTATTATTATAAAAAATAAGACAAAATTTGTTGTTTATTACACTAATAATAGTGTGATTATTGTTTTGGAAAAAGTTCGAAAACAACGCGCCTGCAATAAAAATTTCTTCATCATAACAAATCTTCTACATATTCAACCAGACGAACGACTGAATTCTGGATTATATCAATTGAATTCTGGAATATAACGAACGATTGAATCCTGAATTGAATCATCCGTCTTATATGACTAATCGTGCATCACGACATTCCTATTTATTTACGAGAATAAAACGAGAAAGGGCGAGGAATAGTATTCATGGACGTCGATGATTGCCTTCGCAAAGGTCGTGGACGGGACGTTCAAGGAAGAGTGGCCAGACTACTTCTCTCAGAGATTTCATATAATACAAAAATGCATGAATTAACTTATAGACTGTTAAAAAAACTTTAAAAAAATTACATGCTTGCAAGTTGATCTCAGTTCTGGGATTCTAAATATTTTCATTTCTGATCCCGCTAATTTAATTTATTATTGAAGTTAAATTACAGTAAAAATTAATAATATTTATTTTTAGATTGATAATGTGAAAACCTTATATTTTGTTGGCTTATAAGCCGAATTGCTCAACATTTGCGGTGCATTGTATTCCAATCCCATGATACCTAAATTGTATATTATTTGTATTACTGTTTTTATCATTTCAAAAATCAAAACATATGTTTGCATTAGAACATTATTTGTGAGTCAGCGTTATCAGACCTAAAAAAGATGTTGGTAAAATATTCTCCATTCAGGAGATAATATGAAAATCTATTATTTTGTCGATTTATAAGCCGAATTGCTTCAACATTTGCGGTGCATTGTATTCCAATCCCATGATACCTAAATTGTACATTATTTGTATTACTGTTTTTATCATTTCAAAAATCAAAACATATGTTTGCATTAGAACATTATTTGTTGACTCACAAACAACGTTGACTCACAAACGTTATCAGATCTAAAAAAGATGTTGTTGAATGTTTTTTTTTTCAGCAACATTAGGTGTAAAATAAACTTACAATTTTGGAACAAATATTTATGAGTAAATGGAATATTCTCGGTAGAAAGGATAGCTGTAACTCTATTTACACAAAAAGAAAATTATTTTAAAGGTCGAAATTGCAATTTATAATATGTAGTCGTCCATTTTCATTCTCCAAAATTTCACTATGGTTTAATGATTTTCCATTTCATAGTAACAAAATTACATTTGTATAAGTAATATTTTAATAAGAAAAACAATAACTCTATATCATCATCATCATCATCATATATATTAATACGCTAAGGATAAGATGTTACCCTCCCTTTTTAGAAAAAACCTCACAACTAATCCACATAAATTATATATCATTTTATAGATAATTGCTTGCTCTACCGGCATCCACAACTAAAAAATTTATTATTGCTATTGTTTTTGCAAATTAATTAATTATTAAAATTATATACACAAAACAGCAATGCTGCCGTCTAACGGCTCAATGTGAATATGATTGACGGTCGGTAAAATTTTTGTTTAATTTCAAATCCACTCACGTATAAATAAAGTGGCGCTTTAGCTCAATGCTTTTGATACTTGAGCCTCTATATGTCAATTTTAGTAAAATATTTGTTTGATGACAGATGTCATCTGAGCTTCATAATGGAATAAATAATGCGAAGACTTCGCACGGGTCACGCTAGTTTAAAATATTCAAGTAAAATCGCTTTACAAACAAGACGAACCATTTTAATCGCGAATGTGGACAAATGTTATAATTTCGTAGAAATTAATCAAAAAGATAAGCGGAGATCATATCCAAAATTATTTTAAAGCCATGGAGCTAGCAAAACAGATACTCTTTGATCTGTGAGCTTATATCACTTAATTAATTACATAAAATATTTTATTATTACAGATACTACTAAAACTTCAACCTTTGTTGCTGTAATATTTAAGATATAAATACCTTAAAATATAAGCAAGAAAATAATTATTCACAAAAAGAACATTGCTATTCGATCAAAAAGAATAAATAATTCTGTGAAAATTTATTCTTATAATCAATAAATTATATATCAGAAAACTTTTCGAGCACAATTGCAACTTGCTTAAACATTTTTATAAGCTTTTAAAAAAATATCTCTTTGTCTCCTGTTTATGTGCCCAGTATTATATAAAGAAGAATACGTAAAGCAAATGAAATGTAAAATTATATTGAGTTGCAGACGAAATTCCTGTTTTACCAGACAACTTGTCGTTAATTCTGACCAAGTTTTAAATAACACGAATAGGTTTGTACAAATAGTTACAATAATAAAACAAATTTTTAAATAGATGAGAGGATAGAATGCAATTCGAACAGTATATTTCATCACATGCGTTTTGCTTTTCATTTCTCACAATAGCGTCTCACAATATTCGAACAGTATATTTCATCACATGCGTTTTGCTTTTCATTTCTCACATATTTTTCGTAGGGGGAAAGGTATTCTCATTATGCGTATTCCACAAAACAAAATGAACTTGAAAGCTCATTACGGTGAAGGAGTTTCGCCTATGTTGACGAGGCATTTCGCCTGTGTCGACGACTCCGTATCCGACGGAAGCGTACTGCGAAGCTCGAACTTCCGGTTGCCGGCTGGTGGTAGCTGCGTGCTTGGGGAGTTAAGCACTCGAAAATACCCGGGTGTGTTATAAATATTGCGTATCGCATTATTTTTTATTACATCAGGGTGTAAAATTCATATTATACATACAATTGAATTTACAATTTCCTTGATCCACAATTTACTAATTTTTAGGAAGATTTATTTTAAGCAATTTAATTGGAAAAAAGATATATTCTTACTAAATTTAATTATACGTGAATTAAATTGAATCAAAGATGTCTATAATTAAAAAAAACAATATCCACATTTTTGTATATAATCCGTGGGAGCAAATTAAGGAAGACGTGAAAAATAAATGAAAAGACTATGAACGGAGTATGAAAAGATCCCTGGTGAATGCTGGGAAAAGATAAATTATGTAATAAGAGAAAAAATTGAATACAAAGTTATTAATATAATTAATATATTTTTTTTGGTTAGTAAATTAATAAAGATAATTAAAAAGGTAGCACATTTATAAATATTTCAACAAGAAGAAAACATGTTTTGATATTTTCCAAGAAATTTAGTAACAAATGTAGTGCTAAAAATGTTGATAATTAAATTGATGACTTACCTGAGAGTTAGTAATAAAAATCCTTGTTGAAGTGATTACTATTTATTAAATAATTAAAGTTAGGCTGTATGGAATGATAGATGCGTAAGCGTTATTTTTATTACATTTCCTACATTGCAATAAAATGTTTACGCAAAGATAATCTTTCATAAAAAAAAAGTTTTCTTCTGGGACGGAAAAGACCTTATTATATATAAATGCGAAAAGCTGTTAAAAATATTACAAAGGTTAAAGTTGTATCCATAAGTAATTGCTCTAATATTTATTTACTAAACTTATATAGAAAAACTATTACTTCGATCCTTTAAAATGTATATAACACCAATACCTTAATTTTGAAGTTGAAACATTTTAAAATGGCCTATTTTTTATTTTACTTAAATATACTTTTGTAGTTCAAAATCGATATTACGGTTCAAAAAGGACAGAAAAACTCAATCGCGAAAAAAGGAATAGGAAAGAGAACAGCAGAAAAACGGAAATTTTCTTTGAAAATACCCAACTGCACACTTCCGCTAATTAAAAGGATACCAAAGATCGATGCACATTAATACTAGTTATCGATGGTAATTTCATTGTTAAAAGTCACGAATTTCCTAACAGTGAGAGTGAAGGCGTGGCTTACAAAAATTAAGTAGATATATTTCAATATTTGGAGGAAATAGTTTATTGAAAATGATAAGTTAGTAACTGAGAGAAAAATGTAGAAAAGTAAAAAAAGGAAAAAAATACTTGTTGGTATCGACGTAACTGTTTGTCCTGATGATGGATTATGTTTAATTAAGAGTAAGTTTCTATGTGGAGAGACAGGTAACACCATTAAGAAAGAGAACAGCAGAAAAACGGAAATTTTCTTTGAAAATACCCAAATGCACACTTCCGCTAATTAAAGGGATACCAAATTTTGAAGATCGATGCACATAAGACCATTAAGAAAGAAAGGATTATTTTTAATTTCTGTTAGTTAATACTACCACAGTGCGCCATGTAGATATTTCCGAGGATTAAATATTGTAAAAAAGTTTCTTAATTATAAACTACAAAAAGTAATAAACTATTGACTTTACTATTTAAATCTATGTATAAAATAATAAAAAAAATTTGTTGTTGGCTGAATATGTGAATTCCCTTCAAAAATTGTATCAGTAGTAAATCGGGTGTATAGAGCTTTATAATGCTTCCGATAAAGTGGCTCAAAGGTTTTCCAATGACTTATTTATGAGAACTGTGGTTAAGACCAAACCAATACGTTTTGGGTTTTGCTTTCAATTTGAAACGTTAATTACTTTAGAACTATCGATGTGTTTATGCATATGACTTTCCTGCCCACTACACACAAAAGTGGTTTTGTGATGTGTTTGATACTGATAATTTCACTTTAAACACAGATGTTTATTTTTGTATTTGAAATATATTTCCTTATTTGATATACGTCAGATTAAATTCGAGTTCTCGGTTTTAGAGCCTCGAATCCAGAGCCTGGAGGCTTATTAGTTCGGAACTTCCTCTTTATTATTTTTATTTATCATTTTATTTTCCCTCATTTGTTACCGTCTGCTATTTTTTGAACGGTTAAAATTAAAAATGTTCAGATTTTAAAAAGTACCTTTAACAGATACTTAATTTTTTTCAACTGAATAAAGTTGCTAAATTTAGATTTCATATTTCACAAAAAGTTATTTATCAACATGTCTAAAAACACGATTAAATAAAAATAAGCATAAAATCTCACTTGAATACATTAAACTTATTAAACATATTAATAGGAAAAACAATCCTTATTAGTTCGTGAACATATAAACAGGTTTATGTTTATAATAATGTATGTCTTACTTGCCACATACCAAAAATTTGGTTGTAAATGTTAAAAGAAAAGGGTTATTAAAATGTCTGACAATATGAAGGTAAATTTTCATATTCCCTACTCTTTTATTAAAGAAATATACAAAATATACTTGAACGTCACTGAAAAATTTCAGAAAATAATTAGTTTTGAATTTCATGTTATTCTTCATATTCATTATTCATTACAATGATCTACCTACGCCTCGAATAGAATACGTATTTTACACGAAACTGTATACTAGGCTGTGTAGGTGTCTACTGAAAGCGCAGCTTTTTAATATTAATAAACGCGAGGAATTGATAGCAGCATTACGTGCACAGATGTAATACACTATAACGTTCTAGATACTTTTTTTACTTACTTATGCCCAATAGTATATTTTACAAAGGTTTCAATAAACTTTCACGTTTCATCGGTACCCATAATGAATTCATAACCAAGTGAATTCTGTACATTGAAAATATTTAAAAAAAAGTGATTGATTTAGTGTATAGAATAATAATAATAGAAGTCAGAAATTTTTTTTTAGAATTGTTGTCTGTCTGTATGTTAATTTGAGCGAGTATCACGCAAAAGCCACTGCACTGATTTTGATGAAATTTAGTATGGTTATTGTATATGCCCAGGAGCAACACTAAAAAAAACTAATTTGTTTATGTACTTGTACGGGAATGAAGTTATAAGCATAACTAGTTAGGGAATACATGTGGCTATTTTATGGTATAAATATATTTTCCAGATCAGTATTCTGTTGAATTTTGCCATGAAAATATTAAGCGTTAATAAAATTTAGTATTTAGTATGTCGATTATCAAAATGATAATCGACATATCATTTTGATAATCGACATAAGGTTTTGTAAAAAATTATATTTACGAATAGTTCGACTTAAAGGAATATTAACGAATATCCCTTTTCGTGCGATAACGCCATGTTACTCTATCATCGCTGTCTTCCACAATTACTGAAAATGAATTTTGAATATTCATAAAAAGACGCGCATTTTTTTTTTAAATGGACATATGTTGATTGGTTCAAAATTATTAGGTGACATTAATGCAGAAATCACCTCCCGTATTTTTTCCTATATAGAAGAGCTTACTGGATAATAGAAAAACTTACTGGATGGGAATAAACACAAGGCAACATCATAAATGTATTAAGAATCAATATGAAGGCCATATCGATTGTATATGGCACCGTATCTGTGATACTGCGAAACATTTGATATCGAACAAAGTGAAAAGTAATGTCAGTTGAAGATCTTAAAAAAAACAATCCCTGTACAACACTGATTCAACAAATTAAGTAATTTTAATGATGCTGGTGTTCATCATTTTAAACTTGTGTTGCTCAATTTAAGGTATATTTCACATTTTATTGGATTTATTAATATTCCATGTGAAGTTTTACGCTTAAATAATTTTTTGGTTTATTTTTATAACTTGTCAAAATTATAAAATTTGCTAATAAACTGAAAAAAAGTCTGCAAATAACAATTAATAAAAATTAAGAATTAATTATTTTATAAAGTATATAAGAGGTAATATAAAAAATATTAATAGCAAGCTTTAAAAAAGAAAAAATGATTTATAATACAAAATATTTACATGAGTTAGGACGTTGAAAGGAAAGGACAAAGGTCAGTTCAGGACAGGTGGAAATTTTTTACTCAATCCTTAATAACATTCGCAGAGTTTACTTTTCTCGAGTTAAGATCTAGTCAATTTCAAAGTTTCGTAACTTCGACAGTGTAGGACTTTTGAAGTGGAAACTTCTTTAGGCGCACCGGAATATTTTTTTCTGAACGTGAATGAAACTGAGACATCATGCTTGGGCCGGTGACGCTGAATCGGGTGATCTAGGCTTGCTTCATCATCGGCCAAGTGAACTACTTTTTAGGCGCACGAAAGAAAAAGATTTAACTTTTGAAAATATATCGTTGCAATTTTTTCATGAATTTCAGATAAAGGTAAATCATACAAATAATTTATATGATAATATTTATTATAATTTGTTTATATGATAATAGTATGTATGTACTTGCATGCCTATATATATATATATATATATATATATATATATATATATTTATATATGTGTATCTTAATCATAAATACGAGTAAATTAAAATATATAATATGTTCCTGATAAATTTCTTTGCATAATTATATAATTTCACAAAAGTGTGGTAAAGAGAGAAAGGTTGAATAGTTCTGAAATATCGAAAGATTACACATGTTCCTTTATAGTTTTCTACGTATTTGTTAACTCTATTTTGAACCAAGTATTCCTCATTCATACGATGGTGTAATTATTTACACACTAAATATGCAGTTATAACAAACTAAAGTGATATCTATTTTGAATTACCATGACCAATCGCAACGTAAAATTGGATTTTCGTAAATAGATTATTATCTAACTTAGCAAAATATATAAATACGACCTTCTTACTGAAAATACTGCAAAGCTTTATCCACATAGTTTGCCATTGTTTTTCTTTTGACAAGAGAAAATGTTGTTTTCAAATCCACTTGCAATCATGATCACACTCGTTTTGTTAAACATTAATGGAAGTAATTAAATGAAATCTGAATTAAATTAATTCTGCAAGTATATACTAGAGAATATACAATAATTAGGCAAACGTTATATTTTCTACACAATGGTATTGTAAAAAATTATGAATAGTCTCTTCGTAAATCAATGGGAAATAAACATAAAGTATAATGATATCGTATTCCTAACGATTTTCATGTGCGGTTCATAGCACACTTGTAGCTAAAGTCTATTGGCGGAAACTCGAGCTCTGCAAGAGCTTCCTCCGGATGCGGGCCGATACCAGCGGAGTGTAAGGCCTTGTAACGATAACGAGTTTTTAATTTCCTTAAAGTGTGTTGAATACACACGTTGAAAATATTGCTTTAGATTTTGTAGTGTACTTCTTTCTTGGCAAAAACAAAATTAAGTTGAAGAATGTTTTTTGTAGAATTGTAATAAACATCAAATTCAAATAAATTTCTATTTTAAATACTGATTATACTATCAACATATCTGGCAAAGTATTGAGAAAGATAAGAAGAAGAGACCTATTTTATTTTAGTCCGTATAATACTTATCTGAATTTAAATTATTGTATTATTTTTATAAATTAATAATTTCCTATGAATATTTGCCAGTGTGTGAAATACTTGTGAAAAATCCAATTCACGTTTTTTTAAAAAGTATTGTATATTATCCATTTTTTAATTTAAAATGACGTCCTTTGAAAATAAAGTTACCTGTCGGCAATTTTGAGAAAATCTATGTAATATGAAGAGTGAAATTAAAAAACAAATGGTCATGAAAAAAGGTCTCCATCGTCTCTCGTAAATTACACTAAGTCCACCGGTCATAAACGTGAATATTTGGGAAAATATGGAGTATATGATACTCGTTAATATTTAAATCAGTACGAAGTTAAATTGTTTTCAGTAACACAGCGTGTATTCTGATAATGTTTTCTTTAAATCTCATTTGAATCGAATCTTCAATGGCTGATCGTTACTTTTTCATGATATTTGAATCATCAATCGCAATCAGTTAGTTACTGGTACTTATTGACTGAACAGATTACAATAAAACTTTTACGGTACACAAAACAAGTATTTAGTTATACATTCGTTTGTTTCGTTGAAATTTACTGTGCTCTTATATACCCTAAATAGTCAGTTGCAATACTTTTTAGCCTATTCTGGTTCATATATGTTGGTGACGGAGACTGTGTAAAGTATATTCCTGGCGAAGATATGTTAATTGAGACGCACTTGAAGAAGCCCTCCTTAGAAAGGGAATAATAATTTTGGTCATGCAAATACATTGTTGAGCAAAACAAATGAATCGATTGAAAGACTGCAGTGCTGGAAACATGTTTCTGTTTTACAAATATTTAAATAGTCGCAACCGTTGAGGCGAATTACACTTACGTCGATGATCTATGTTTATATAGATTGATTTACGATGAAGTTAATTTTATACTCGAAATAGCGATAATTGTTCTAATTTAGATGAATTTTATTTTTCATATCTTTGAAATTAAACTATACTAATTCAACTAGTGAGTACATGCATCCGCTGACCAAAATATTAACTGTAATTAGTTTAATAGTTGTTATTGTTTAAACGTTAAAAAATACAGAAATAGTTCCGATGAATTCAACGTTCATTAGTAACCATCAAGCCATAGCACAATCTATTAAAGCATTTGAGTGTGCTTTTCTGTACTCATTAATTTTTATTAATTTTTCCAAGTAAATTAAAGAAAAGTTTAAGTGTCCATCGAAGTTAGATACTGAGTGCAGCGTGCTATAAAAATTTACAAGATTATGATAAGATTACACCCTTCCGGCTACATTTCCGATGAGACTCTTTGATGAAGAAATTTGCAAGATATATAAATAAAGACACCAACTTGTAAATAACTTAAACAACGTCAGTTAATGTTTAGAAATTCAAGTGAAATTATTATTTATTTATTAAATTATTATTATTTTTTAATTCAAGTGAAATTATTATCTATTTATTAAATTATTATTATTTTTTAATTCACACTAATAAGAAGAGCGACTTATGAGAATTGTGAAACTATATCATCTATGTTAATTCTAGCTATATGGCTAAACTATCTATAATTACTTTTTGAGAAACGATTTGATGTAGAAACTTACAATACTATTGCAACTTAACAATTTCTATTAACTTCTACCAGTGTCGGTAGAAGTTAATAGAAATTGTTTCTTCGGGCATTAAAAAACTGATTGCAATATATATTATGCATACGCTGAAGAATGAGTGTTATTCAGAAAAACACATGATTGTAAAATATTTTCATACACATTTATACAATGTAAGTTTATTTTCAAAATTTTCAAATTGGTGATTTTGGAGATAACGGGAATACACACATATTTCTATTATAAATGCAAATTAAAGCAGAAAATTTAATAATTGTAAAAATTCACACTTGTCCAATATCCAGTTTAAATTAGTATTTATGATCATATCCCGGTCAAGCTTGATCAAAATTCGTTTGTTATTATGGTACTTTAATGTTTTTGGAATAACGAAATTAAAGTTATATGTTAATTCGAATATAACCCAAAAACAATAAATATGCTGTATGATAACGGGGAAATAATTTTCTCCTAAATACGTAATCCCACTTCCAAAAGACACATAATTCATACACTGTCACGTTCGCCACCACAGATTGAAAAAGTCTGTGTTTTTACCGTCCTTTTGCTGGCTGACGACATGAATGGGTTTTTCCCAGACTGGGAGTTAACTCAATGTCAGTTGAAGGTTAATATAAATTTCTATTTTAAATACTGATTATACTAACAACATATCTTGCAAAGTATTGAGAAAGATAAGATCTACAAGAAGAGACCTATTTTATTTTATTTTATTATAATGCACTTCATAGGCATTTTTAAAAAATTCTTATTTATATATTAAGAACTTATAAATTCACAATTAAATAAAACTATGTGATGTAGTATTATTTCTACTTTCTTTAAGTTCTTTACCACGACCTAGATTTCGTTTTATTACATCTTCAGGTGGGCTATTAGCAAAGATTGACACAATGATTATATGATTACATTATTAAGAAATTAGAAATAGCACTACATCACGTAGTTTCATTTAATTGTGAACAATGAATTTCTACAAAATTAACGCCAAATATATTGAAAAATTTATAAATTTTTAAGGGTAAATAACATATCTATTAAAGTAGTTATAAATATTAATTTTTCATAATTTAAATATATTGCCTATTATGCCTTTCAAAGGCGTAAAAATATGGTGCATATTTCAAAATTTATAGGATCCAAGGCGTAAAAATATGGTGCATATTTCAAATGGTATAGGATCCAAGGTGTAAAAATATGGTCCATATTTCAAAAGGTATAGGATCCAAGGTGTGAAAATATGGTGTATATTTCAAAAGGTATAGGATCTAAGGTGTAAAAATATAGAGCATATTTCAAAAGGTATAACATCCAAGGTGTAAAAATATGGTGCATATTTCAAAAGGTATAGGATCCAAGGCGTAACAATATGGCGTATATTTCGTTAGAATCTAGGATAATTGCTATAATTTTACCGTAATATTCTAAATAGATTTTATCAATACTATTTTTTGTAATTTTTAGAGCAATAGTTTTTGGGAACTAAGGAGAATGCTCCGTTTCCAAATATTTTTTTAAGTACTCAATTTAAAATTATTAAAATAGTATTTTTTATCATGATAACAATCACTTTCCAATGATACTCCCCATAACATATAAAATAAAAAGAAAATTTGAATACTTTGTTTACTCTCTCGTTAATTCTTATAGGAATACTTAAAAAAGTTAGGTAGTCAAATATATGTGTTCTAACAATTGTGATAAGCGGACTGACAGAGAGACAAGTGAACGATCTTTATAAGGTTTTTATTTGAAGATTTGAGGTAGGGAATCATAAAAATTATTAAAATTGACACTGGTGAATTATTATACTTTCACTTTTCTGCTTTAAATCACTTACATGAAGAGAATTGGATTAAATTTTTTTAAATTGTTCATTTAAATAACATATTTCCATACAAATTATCACTTATTCTAGTACTTAGAATAAGTGATAATTGTATATAATAAGTGATAATTTGTCATATAAACTTATTTAAATATGACAAATTAAAGATCTTTTTTCCGACAAAATTGAGTGGTATTAATTATCCACGGTATATATTAATAAATGAAGTTATATAAACATTTTTGTTTTCACAATGAAGTTATATAAACAAATTTCAACAATGAAGTTATATGAACAAAGTTTCACCATCAATCAATCTAATATTTTACCGATATATTTAAATGTACCGGTAATATTGTCTTTCACCTTTGGACGATTGGACGATTGCTCTTTCACCTTTGGACGATTCTAATTTTAAAATTGATGTAGAAAGGTATTATAAATTTTGTTTACAGAAATAATTATAATTAAGTCTTAATTGTAGTGAATACAAATATGGAATGAATGAATATTTTCTTCGAGCTACACGGGAAACGTACATCATTCGATGTCATGTTCTGCGTATTAGCTTGCTTGTCCAATTGTCGCTAGGTTTTGTGTGATCAGCAATGTAGGCGACTGTTGTCGCTAAGAATAAATCATACCCTATATATGCCAACTCATCCGGTGTCATATTCTCCCCCGGCCTGCTGTGATAGTTTGCTTTTGGGAATTGTCGGTGGATTTTGTTTGATCAGCAGTGCAGCTAACTGTTGTCAGTAAGCCTAACTCATACTGTGAGCTATGCTAACCCGCAACCTTGGCTGCTATTGGGCGGGCTATCAGGAACTAGCCCGAACCCGATGCTAATATAATGTATAAAAGAGATTCATTTACTTCCAGTCTGATTCGTCATAATTTTTTTGTGGAATTACTTTTAAGTATTTATTAATGGTGGGTATGAAAAAATCGTTTTGCTTTTTTAAATTTTACTCTAATACTGGACTCTTAACTGAAAATATAATATAAAAAAGCAGCTGTGCCTATTTTATTCCATACAGGTATCTCGATACACAACTACGTTGAGAATTTATGCGGAACCACTAGACTCATTTTTTGGTCTTCTGAAGATAGGTCCTAAAAAATAAGCTGGACAAAACGTTAAATATATTCCTTTATCAATGCTATGCTAGCTATGGGCGACTCATGCGATTTGAGCTGATCCAATCTGAACAGGAAACCTGAACAATCTCAGAGGCTGAATTATTGATGTGACGTATTTTAAATAGAATTGTTAAAATTACTGAAAATATCTATATATAGGTAGTATTTTCTTATTTCGCCAATATTTTAAATATAATGTTTTACAAACTTTTTTAAATATATTTAAACTTTTATTTAATTTGCGATCATTAGGTGGTGTTTTGTGTGCCTGTGGGTATAGAAGCTTTCACGTTTCAATAGCCACATATCCAACGTTTCTCTTCAGCTATATTGATACATTATTACAATCATTTTATATTCAGTTTTACTTCATATTTAAAACAATAGGCCATTGAAGTCTAAGCAATATCCTCTTTTCATTATGATATTCTATTATCTTTCGAGCAAAATTTAATGTGTTTAATTTGTGAAAGTATGACTGTTCAAGGTTGTAATTTATATTTGATCATATTTTCATTATAATTTCACATAATATATATTTCGAATAGAAATTTAGATCTATAAAAATATTAATATTGCATTTTTTTACCCTTTCATTTGTATTTCTTAGTCCAAAAATTATAAAGCCTGCCTTACCTTGAAATTAAATTATTTTGAAATACATATATTCCATTTGAGAAAATTTGAAATATTTGACAGTGGTGTATATAATCCACTAAAAAATTAAAATAAACAAAGAGAAAACAAAATATTGAGTAACAAACAAAGAAAAGAAAAGAAATTTATCGTATTACTAGTAGATAAAATCGTTTTACTAATAGGTAATATTAATAATAGGTAAAATCTCATAACGTAAATATATTTGATAAGAAAGCTTAAAAAATATTTAATGAGTATATTATTTAAAGTTTCGTCTCAAATCACTTAGTTAAGGTCATTAAAAAGATGGAAACTTTCTCTCGAATTAGAGCAAGTTGCATTTTAATGTATGTGTGTATATGTATATATATGTATGTATATATATATATATATATATATATATATATATGTATATATATATATAATGATATAAATTATTAATTATATTATTTTGATTTATTTAAATACATCGTTGAATTGTCTATCAATTATTACAAATTCGTATTTTTTCTAAAATTAAGTGCGAAATGTTAAACGAAATATCTTAAATGAAAATTACGTGAAGGTAAATGCAAGTTATTTAACATCACTTAATGTTTTTTCACAACTAAATGAAACTACGTGATGTATTATTATTTCTACTTTATTTAAATTCCTAACCAAGACCTAGGTTTGTTGTCTGACAACATCTTCAAGTGGGCAATTTGTGAAGATTGAAAAAATCTTTACAAATTGCTCACCGGAAGAAGTTATTATTGTTTCTAACAATACTGAGGGTTCAAATAAAGTATTTTCCCTTAATTGAGAATAAAAATTAAGTGATAATGAGTTTTGTACAAAATTAAGGTCAAGTATTTTCAATATAATGATTTGATAAATAAAAATCGAAATAAGAAAATAGATTTTTATAATATTTGAATTGAAATATATTTTGAATAACGTCATTATGTTTGTGATTACATTATGAACTATCTCAAGCATTTCCGTTAATATTAAAACGATTTCAGTAATGCAGACAGCGTGCATTATCTATAAAATAAGCGAACCAAACATTACGATGAAATGCACGGTTCGTTAATATTTCAGTTATATTATTAATGGAAAGTTCAATTTTAAAAATGAATCCAATAGGCGCTTTAGTATTAATGAAATGTAAGACAAGATAATAGGTAATGCGAATGTATTTGTTAGGTATATACTCATATATTTATTTTAAGCTTTTTCCTACGTATCATTACTCTATAAGAATCAATGAAAATCGTCCTTAAAATATACGTCGATTTTAATTCACTAGACTTTTACTGCCTTTATATTAGAAGTGTAGATATTTGGTGAACTGTTAAAATATTGTTTGGAAATTCGGTGCTTTATTTCCATTTGTTAAAATAAAATAAATAGCATAAATTTTTTTACTAATAATAATTATTTCTATGTAAATAAAATCGTAACACATTTCAGAATTTGAGTGTTTAGAGAAAAAATGTATTGAACGATGTTCAACGGCTGAGAGAAAAATATTAATGCATTAGACAAAATGTTTAATGAACACATTTTGCCTGTTTAAAATAATTGTGATAAACAGAAGTATGATGATGTGAAATGTGGAAAAAATTAAACGAAAATACAGCAAAAGACAGAGTGACCATTTTCCTACAACTTCCAATTTACATCTACGCTACTATTACTTTTTTCTTGTAATAATATTGTAATCTTCAGTTGAAACGGTAAGAGATGAGACATGAATTTAAAAATTAGTCGTGAACAGACTTGAGTCACTCTAATGATTTAATTTGTAATGAATTATTTTAGGTACTTTTTATTAGATATGCGTAATTTCTTATGAAGTAGAAGGGGATGGATGCACTTAATACGGAAAATTAAAGCATGCTGAAGAGAAAAGAATCCACTAAGAGGAATGCTGAACGAGATACAGAATTAACGCAATGTAAGTCACGAGCCATCCATCCATTATTTGTTATGTCTAAACGTTAATCTGTACGTAAACGTTACAGAATCAAAAAATTAGATGAATCATTATTAAAATGTTATTTAGTTTACTGAATTAGTATATCATATTGATTCTATCGATTTACTCAATCATGTGTAACCTATTTCCATAAAATATTGTAAGATTTATCTGCCTGATATAGTCTTTTTAAATACATCCTTTTGATTTGTAATACCTTTTATTAATTTTTGGAGATATATCCTTAAACATAATGTATTAAACGCTTTAAATTCAAAATCCTGAAGTGAAAAGCAATGGAAAATATTAGATAGTGTTGAAAAAAAATGTATAGATATGCAAAAAGATGTGTGGTTATTAACAATTACATAAAGATTTTACTTAAGTCATTATATATAAGCACCGTCGGTATCCAACACTTATCACTAGCGTGTAGGCAGAGTTAAAGTTTAAAAAGACCTTTATCTGAAAAACAGACTTTTGTTTTTAAATTTTCTATCACCTCAATTATTAGACAAATAGCGAAATACGAAATAGTAATTAGGTGGCGAAAGATCTAGAGAGTACGGTGGATGAAGTGGCATACTCTATCCAAGTAAAAGTAGTTTTTAGATAGGGTCGAGCATTGTTGTATGTAAAAAATAAACCGTGCTTTGAATTGGAGGAAGTTTAGCTGTGACTTTGCTCTATTGTTCACAATAAATATTAACTTTAAGTGTATTGTAATGTTAGCTTGAAAGAGTTTCCAATGAATAAACAAATGAATAATTTCATTTATACTCCACCATGCACACAAAAATGTCTTTTGTCCAATATTACATTTTGGTTTAGGAACACCTTTTCTCCAGCTCCTAGCTAGCGTTTACGCTAAAATAACATAAGCCACCCACTTTTCATATTTTGTAACCAGATACTTTAGCCTCTCTTTGTTACGATGGGAACTCAGTAGTTCCAAGCACACATTATCTCTCCTCTGAAGTTGAAAAAATATTAGCTCACATGGTAGCCAAACGAAAAAGTCACTTTGGATGAGATTTAGCGTACAAGCCAAAATTTCCTTTGAATCATTGGAACAGGTGCTTGGCTGTGTCGTAAGAAGCATATGTTCACCCATCGTTGTGTATATCTTGCGTGACGCTTCGCTAGTTTCTTGCCCTGAATGACATTCATGTAGAACGAGTCCTCTAAATTCATTTCAAAATACTTCTATTTTTAATTTATTATTTACTCGCCGATTACTCAATAGCAAACTGAACGGAAGCTCGAACGCCGCATTGTTTACATACCCTACATAAAATATTCTAGAAGCATCCATAACACTCCAGAAATTGGTTACAAAATATGAAAGTGGGTAGCTTAAATTTATATATACCTACATACATACACCTTTTCATACACATACATATACATACATTTGGATATATACAACTACCTACTTATTTTGGTACTTTTTTGCTTACGTCAGTATAACCCAAACGGTCCAAATTTATTGAATTTACTTCGCATCAGTCAGCTGCTCCAGACAGAATCATCTGGTTCCATAACTATACTCTGATTCTGTTCAAGGACTGATTTATATTGCAAACATTTTGGAGACTATGATATTAAATTATCATAACACCTATATCATCCAAACTCGATCAAGGCCTGTTCATTGTCGCGGAATCCTATCCTGTATTGCCAATTTTCACAGGTATGTTATATACCGGGTATATAAATTTCTAAACAAAAAAATGATCGTTCAAATCGATTGATAAATACCTAAGGTATGAGGTGAGATAGAAAAAAACATTAGTCGAATTGAGAACCTCCACTTTTTGGAAAATTTGAGACATTTAATAGCATTTTAAGGGCTTCATTTAATTTGTTGTGTATTTCATTGAGAGAGTATTGTGTGGTAACTTATTTACCAAATATTTTTATGTTTGTCAGGTGTCATATTAACTTTGGTGTCATATTAACAGACGTCAAAGATTGTCTAGGTATCATATTAACAGACGTTGAAGAAATAAAACTTATAATATTTTTTTAATATTACTTGCAAAATATTTAGTGATTGCATCGGTATGGGTGAGGTTTTATGAATTATTGTTTTTGTACATACGGGAATGGAAAAAATTTGTCTGATTTCCAAATTAACTTATAGTAAATATTCATGTTATATTTTATGTGTTTACGAGACTAAACAGTGGCTCCTATTAAAAAATACGGGATGTCGCTAAATAAAAGTAAGAAAGTAAGGTAGTATCTAAAAGTAATGAGCTGAATTTACAAGAGCTCCATTAATTTTTTTCATCCATTTTTTGCAAATGGTAAAAAATTTTAAAACTGAATATTTTTACCTGGGCTATTAACGATCCGAATAATATTTTCAAATTTTTATGAAGGATTACAGCTTCCTTTTAGCGTTTGTTAAAATATTTAGTCTGTAGTAATACCTGTCTTTCCTATATGTCCTTGTCGTCTATGGTGGAGGGTATATAAACTGCAACTTCGTCGCCGTACTTCTTATTTTATTTGTTCTTCTCGGTGAGATCAAGCGTTGTATTGGATACTTGTCTGGATTACTCATCAGGGAATATCTCAACACAAACCAACCTAATTCGACCAATGCAAATAGGTTAATTAATTCAATAGGGTATGAGTGCATTAATTTTGAAATCGAAATATTTCAACATTTAAAAGCCAAAAGAAGCTGTCAGAATGATATAACCTAAGATGGTACAAATTGTACCAACAACAAAATAAGTTAAAAAAAATTTAATAATTCATTAATATAATTTAAAAATTAAACTGATCGTTCTGATTATTAATTTGTCATGTGAAAGTTTGATGTTCCGATATAGGTTCACAATAAATACAAAACGTCCATGTGGTCAATTATGGAACAGTGTGGAAAGTAGTGAAATAATTAATTTAAAAGATGATTGGAAGGCGGGAACAAAAACATTTTTTTTAAATTGACACATCGCTTTATATTTATATTCAAGAAGCCCAGACTGCAAAAGAAATACAGAATAATCTGGTAGGTGCTTCCAACAATGTCAAGCTTTTAAAACGCTATAGGATATTTATCGATTTATGTATGACAATTCTAAAAGAATGTTAATATATTGAACACTATGTCAGTAGAATAATGACTATGGTACGTAAACTTAAAAATATCAGACTTTTCCTAGACGTAGAATGGTTGGAAACAATTTTGTTTTCAGATTTACTGGGGTCATACAAGACTCAGGTACTTTAACTATTACATATTTGGTCATGGAAGAATATAATGAAGATCCAAGCAAAAAATAAGAACTCAAGCAACAAGAATTTATGTTAAGTTCTTGATTTCATACTGGAACCAATGATACCGAGACATGGAAAAGAGACTTTGGTATCTCTGTGCATATAGCAAAACGGGATTATTTTCCTCAAGCGGGTACGAATAACTATAGTAACTCGGCTACAGGGACGACATCGCCTATCAAGATTATAAAATTGGTGGATCACAACCAATTTCAGTGAACTGCTCTGGCCAAGTGAGCTTTGACGTGTGTGATCATAAAAGTCAGTAAAATAAAATTATTCTTAGAAATGTCGTCAAGTAAATTTTAAGTATGATTTTTTATTAAGTCTATATTGTCAGAGTCATCTGATTTTCAAAGATCTAGAAAAAAAGGCAAAAAATACAACGGTGCGCAATTATCCAAAAAGAATAACGAACCTACATGCGCAACATATCCAGAAAGTAAATTAACGCTGTTGCCTCATAAATACAAAGGTTCAAAAACCACAAAATTGCCGGAATAAGTTCACTCGGATGTTTGTCATCCGATGGAAATTACATCCTAAGTAAAAACTTTTTTTGAACAAAGATGTTTGTTCAAAAAAGGTTTTTACTTGCTTCCCATAAAGGCAGTCGAAAGCGTTGGAAAACTTGAAAGAGTTCAAAAGCCAAGTTGAAAATTAATTAAATCGCAGCATTAGATGTTTTTGCTCAGATAAAAACTGCAAATACATGCAAACGACCGCCATATACACTTCAACAAAATGGAGTAGAGCAACGAACACTAGTGGAACAATTAAAGTGTTTATTATTGATATGGTCCTAAAGAAGTATTGAGCTAAATCAGTGTTTACGTCCGCTTATTTTACCAATAGAACTACAAAAAGGACACTGAAATACAGAATTCTAGAAGAGATGTCGTAGGGGAGCAACAAGATATAAGATATCTGAAAGATCTAAGGTATTGTAATGTGAAGCAATTATCCATCTCCTAAATAAAAGATGAATGGAAAGAAAAGGAAATAGAGTCCCAGAACAAAGAAGGTATCAGATATTATAAAAACACAAAAGGATCCGATTTATCATATCCAATTCAAGAAAACATAATAAAGAACTGGGACTCGGTGGGTGAGCACCATTAAAATAAATCGAGTTCCACTGAATTTCATGAAATCAAATTGTTAATCTGGTCCGTCCTATGCTTCGGAAGGTTGTCAAAACATATTAGAGTCGAACGATACATCTATATATTACGTGTCGTGTAATGAAGACACATCTCTGAACGAACTCGAGCGTTCTCGTCATGTCAGTGTTCATATTTACCAGATGTAAGAATAAAGATTATTGAAGTAAAACTTCTTTACGCACGCTTGACTTGGGGAGTAAGCTGGTCAATGCGTGACGAGAGCGTTACGAAATGTGTGACCGGGCTAGGCGAACGGAAGTTTAGAGTGAGATATAAGTTAGTGAAGACAGAAAGAGAGAGAGTTACGTTTCGTATATCTAAGACACAGTGCAAGCCTATTGTCTATACCACACTGTAGGAGCGAGAGAGAGCAGTGCGCGCGCACATTTTCTTTCTCTCTTTCTCTCTTTCTCTCATAGCCAGTGCATGAATATATATATAAATTTATATATATATATATATATATATATAAATATATATATATATGTATATATATATATATATATATATATATATATATGCGCGAGTTTCCTAGCGTTACGCGAACGGTGACTTTTTTGATTATTTTGTAATTTAATTTCGTTCTTGAACAATTTTATAAATTATTATTTTGTTCAATACATTAAATATTCTACGTTTAAAGTGAATAAAATTGTAAATTCATTTTAGAGTTCATATTTTGTGAATTTGAATTTTTACTTGAGTCGTGTGGTCTAAAGCACACTCGTTTTTATAAATTTCAACTTAACGCTAAGACCAAGGAACAAACCGACTGATTCCAAAATCATAGGTAACAATTCCTTTGTTAAGTGAGTTTAAACAAAAGGTTGTGTGAGTAAATATTGATAAAGAAAGTACTATAAGTGTAATTAAAAACGGTGAGTCTCACGAAAGATAAAGTAACTATAGACTTGAGTCATGTTTTAAAGATAATCAATACGCAGAAAAATTAATCAAATATTTACAAAGAATGAAATTTGAATTCATAAACGAATAGAATGTCAGAGTTAAGCAGAAATGATTATACTAATTTGGTGTTAATAATTGCAGCAATTGTTAGATTATTGGTAACAGCCTGTCAGCATTTAACCTTATACAGTGAGTAAGTCATCCGATATTTGCATTGTTACCCATGAACTTTCTAACTTATATACATTAGTTAGTGTTAACTGTAGTCTATATATCGCTAATGCGTGATATCTTATAATAAAGAAAACTGCCCTCTGATCTTTCAATATTTTATAGACACACATAAATTGTGGCTTTGGTAATAGGACATAACTTGTTATTCTAAAATGCATACTTAATGGTTCTTTGATTTTTGTTATATAGTTAATTCAGGTTTAAATGGTTATGAAATTATTGGATATTAAATTTTCCTTTTTTTATTAAACCCTAACATTAAACCTAATATTAAAAATTATTAGATTAAAAACTTTAAAAAAGAGGAAGCGTGGTTCTAATGTGGAGAATATACTCGTATAAAAGAGGATGACAAATTGATTTTCCTGTATCGAGGGAAAATAGGAAATTAGGATTATTATTCCTCAATGGAAATACGCAAAATGTTTTTTATTCTATATCTCTCTTTTCAAATTATTGTCTACAATACGGATATATTTAAATATAATTGTAAATTTTATTATTATAATGTCTTATAAATCGTAGAGGACGTCTCTAATACTTCAAATCATATAGAAACTTTTTTTTCAACGCACATTAACGTTTTCCTTAAAACTATTTTTGGCAGGTCAATTATTTGATTCAGAATTTTTAAAATAATGAATATTTGGGTTCATTTCGGCACGAACGTTAGGTGTTACGATACAATTTTAATATAGAAGAATGTGTGTTTTATTAAAAATGACCGATTGAAAACTTTTATGAAACAGGTTCTCCACACGGAAAATTAAAATAAGGCATTTTAATGGAAATATAACTTTTAATTAGCGCACCATTTAAGATAATCTGCAAGCACTCACTTTATATTGATTTTAATTTCGAATATAAATTTGTATTTAATGTAAACCTAAAATGAAAATATTGAAATGAAAACTAGTGTATCATATCAATATAAACTTTTTAAAATAGAGTTTATTCCAATAAATGTTATTACATAAAAAAATATTTATAGTCCCTTTTCCCTACACATCGTCTTTGGGGCATATCTCCTCCTAATGGCTTGTAACAAGAAAATCCCAGAAATTCATAAAATTACACACAGGTATCATCGATTATTTCATATTGTTTTAAGTTATTCTAAACGATAGTAATAGATGTCAGTTTTAAAGCCGTTTATATTTTACGAGTATCTCATATGCAATACAGACAGATGTCAGTACTACATACTGAAAAAATTACCATTTTTTCTTGGCTCAGTGGGGTGGAAAATATATTACTAACTATGTAGTCGAATCAGCTTTATACGGGATAAAAAAACCATGATAGTATTTATTTTCCATGACTCATTTTATTAAATTACTGGTAATTTTTTATTTACCCAGGGATGTATTCAAGATTTAGTTATTTATTCCGTGCTTTAGTCAAGTAATAATTGTACAGCCCAATCATAAAACATAGACGCTCATAACAATCATTATCTATATACATCCTGTAGCTTTTTGCATTCAAAATCTTATTTGAAACAGTAATTATGTACATAAGGAGCTGTAAATGTTTAAATATTTAACTCTGAAACGGTAGACTTTACTTAAATCAGTATTACTCATTACCCTCCCGCTGTAAGAAGTTATTTATGCGTAAGCCTAACCAAATTAATTGGAATATTTGAGGACCACAAAATTCTACGTTCAATTTTTTAAAATGGAAGACAAATTGTCAAGAAAGATAGACACAGTGTCAAGGAAGATAGAAAGATAGAGACAATTTATTATTTTAATTTCTAAGTGGGTGATAGGATTATAATATTGTGGGGTGTATATTATTTCACATTGTAGAGCTGAAAAACAAATCGGGTATCGAACTCGCACTTTCCGGTATGAAATTTAACTTGGGTACAGCAACTCTTCAGATCATTCTGTAGATACAGTCGGATATTATTCGTTTTAATTATTTATTGTTTGAAGAACTCTTCATTGCAATATTAGAAAAGGTAAGCACTATTTAAAAAATTATTATAAATTAGGTATTTGCTTATAAATTTCGATGAGAATTTATTGCTACTTTTATAATAATATTCCTATGTTAACGATTATCATGATCAATGCATTGTTTTTTATTGACATGCGTTGTTGCCTCCCACAAGTTTTCCTGTAAATCGATTATTGAAGTATAGTGATTATTATATAAAACTTTTGTTTAAATAAAAAAAACTACATTATAATGTTGATATAGTTCTGTTCAAATCTATTTTATTTTAAATTTAACTATTATAAAGACTCAACAAATAAACGGGAAAACTTACATAAACGGTACGTGGAACTTTAAAAGAGCAGGAAATAAGCTTGAAGCACTTCCTGTAATGAATATAAATGTTGAGTACATTCCAATTTAGGACATGAAATTAAATAAAAGCTCTCACGTTCAAAGCTCCGTATATAATAAATTCACTGGCAAATCAAGACCGGCGGAAGTCTCTGGGACCTGTAAACTTATACTTTTAGAAGATTGAGTGAGAGAACTTCACGTGGAATTCGTTTAAACACGTCTCGTGTATCCGGATGAGATTATTGCGTTTGCTTATTAAATTTTTTCAACATTTTAAAATTGGGCTATTTATTAAATGTTCGAGATTTACGAATAAGAAAAACGTACATAATATCAAAACATTGACGTTATATTGGATACAAGTTATATGGCTTAACATTTCTGCGTAATTGTAAAATGATCGAATTATTCCAGTTCAAATTTAAACCATTTAATTATTGAACTATAAATGTTGTTTAATATGGTTAACGATTGTGTGATATATAATATGTTAAAAATAAATGAATGAATGTAAATATTAAGAGACTTTTGTTTTGTTTTATAAAGTTATATTTGAGCAGCTTCGAGAGAGTTATATCTTTGAATATTTTTTAAATTTGTTATATAAATTATATATAAATTTGTTATATAGGACAAGATTATTAATTGTAGTCTGCTCCCAGATTGATGGGCAGCCGTTTAATTTGCTTTATCACTTCGATGAATCAACCACCCACTGCCCCCTCAGCAGTGTTCATAATCTTAGGTGACCTGCCAAATTTTGAATTTTTTTTTCAATTTGTTATATAAGGTTTTTCGGCGGTATTTATCACGTTTTTCCCTTTATAATTCTTTCTTTTTTAGATTTCATTTACCATTAAAAAAATGCCAACGTATAATACTTTAGATATCTAAACTATGAAGTAAGTTATATTTATTCAATAAATATAAATGTGTGATACCAAGTCTCTTTTGATATCTATGACAATTGTCAGATATTTAATGGAAATAAATGGATGAATGTAAATATTAGGAGACTTTTTATTTTTTTTCTAAAGTTAGGATATATTTATATTTTTAACATTTCAACGACCGAGGTAATTAAATTTCTTGATACCTGAGATCTTCCCTATTTAAAATCTGTTAAAATGTGCTACTAATCTTTGTTCTCAAAAACGGGGCTCTAGTTCATATCTAGACAGTCCCGAAAAGAGGACGGTTACAGGCCACGAATATTTTCAGTTACTTTAGACACTTTCGTATGACTTATTTATATAAACTACAGAAGTTCATTTGTATATTTAACCAAGAATATCCTTTGCCGTCCCTCCCCGTCTCCCCATCAAACAGAATATTCAGTTTGATAAACATAGTTCAAAATTTTAAGATATTGACGTCACAAAATTTTAGCTCTTAATGTTAACTCACCCATAAAAAATTTATACCACTTCTTGAGGTTGACCTGGAAACTTAAAGTTAAACATAAAGTTAGGTATGCGTAAAAGAAATAATTAGAAATAGCTGTACCAGACATAATAAACCCATCATTTGAAAAAAAAGTGGTTAACTTATATAATTTATTGCAATAAAATTTTGCCAAAAGCGTCGATTTATAAAAAAATTTAATAAAATCAATCCGATCACATAAGTATAGTAAAAGTTTGAAAAGTTTTTTTTATCTGATTAAAAGTATAATCGGATAAAAGAAGTAAAGTTCAAAAGGATGACAGATATTTCGAGAACATTACATCACGGAATCATAATCGTCGAATACAAAGAAGATTGTACTCCAACTTTGAAATACAACTGTTTTCAACCTAAACATAATATTAGAATCGTACTCTTCCCTAAGGCGCTCTGTGTATGAAATTAGAATTTACAGATACATAATGTAAGTCCAAGTTAATTGAACACTTTAACGTTAAAGAGCTATAGAAAGAGAACCAGTAGACGTGGAAAGAAGAAAAATATTTGGGATGAATAAGTTTTTATTAATGTTTTTAACAGAATATCAGAAACTGTAGAGTTTTCGTAATTATCATTAATAACATTTCCAAAGGCAAATTAATCCATTTTACCCAAATCACCGGAAAAATGAATAGGACTATAGGGTAATGTTAAAGGTTAAAACTAATCAGTGTAGTTGTAAAACAGAAAATGGCTTTTCCTTCACAAGTGGTGTATTTCTCTTAACTTAATTGATAACAGGAACTACATTGGATTCAATCATCGATTGGTTTCTTATTTTCTTCTCTAAAATCTTTTCCGCAAAAATATCATGTAATTACATTTTCTTCGTATTCTCTTTCATTTGTCTTATTTTTTATTGGTTTGGTATTGTTGCTTATTTTAGTTTTGTGTTTGTCGTACTCTTTGGTTTTGCATTCAGATAGAATGGAAGTCTTCACAATAGTGCTTGTGAGCACATCAGACTTTTGAAACTTTATCTTACAAGTATTCAATTGAAAGCGATCTTATTTCTTCTGAAATTAAATAAGATGATAACCGAGCTATAGAAAATCCTGGACCCATTATGAATGGATTAAAAAAATTCATTACACTGATTGACTATCTTTTCAGGATGAGACATTTGGAATTGATTGATTTCTAGTTCAAAAAACTATTTTTAAAAAAAATTATTTATAGGGCCATACATAGCAACATCTAAAGCTTATCGTTCGTTGGATATATGAGGTGGTAACCACAAGATAGTGATATGGTTTTTACTTGCGTACTCGTGAGGTGGAAAATTTTTGTAGCTTTCATGGTTGTCTAGGAATAAAAGAGCCTTTTTCCTATATTTGGCTATACCTGGTGAACAAAAAATCAAAGTTACCGCAGAAATATTTCCACCTTTAAAGCTATATATTTAATAGGCACTCGAGAAGAACCATCAAAAACTATCAAGAACCATCAGAACCACAATATGCTTGCATTGTCTTTCGAACGAATATCATAAAAGGTTGAAAAAATGATACGGCAGTATTGAAGTAATACACAATTGTAGGGATTTTTCCTCGCTATGCACTGAAAATTATCCCACTTGCTTCTTACCTCTTAAGGGAAAGATCTCTGGATGGTCTATTTGTTGACGTTTAAATTCCATTTTCATTCACGTTGTAGATCATGGTTCCATTTACGCGATATATTTTTTTGTTTGCATAGACAACAATTTGTAGAATCTCTCCACTTGAGGACGATTGAAGCTATTGATTCTGGCAACTTACTATTTCTTCTGGATCTGATTTGCGAATATCTACTCATAAATACAGCAACACAATCATTATCGGCCTTTTCATTCTTGACCCAACTTGGAGGGTACGTAAGTTTACTTTTTTCACAAAAGAAAAAAACAATGTTTTTAAGTCTTTTCAATTGAACCCTTAAGAAATGCTTTCCTTATCTTGTAAATATATGTGAAGTCCGCCCTCTTGTTTATCATCGAATACTACGAAAATGTTCAACTTGAGCAGTTGAACTACTTTTCATCCAATGCTTCCACAGAGTGGCTTAAGGCAGACCATATCTTTACTGTATTTCTAGAAAAATGCCAGCACTTTAATCTACCGTGGCTAACGTTACATTATTTTTGCTTCATTTGGATTAATTGGTTTTGTTTTATACTTGCGTACCATCTAAAAGAGTAAGTTAAAACAACATCCATAAATTAGGGTAAGCGAGTACAGTATCCACCATGGCCCAATAAGTATATTTTCTATACAACCTAAACTAAAACCAAATTTATTGTCAATAACCTAAGAAAACACAAAGGTTTTCTAGTCAAAAATATGCACTTAGAGAGAAAAAAAACAAACTATTGTAGCAATGCATATTTCTGAATTTTACCGTAATTACATATCTCAAAATGCTCACTTTTTAGGTTTTTTTATGCTTTTATCGAACGTAGCGGGACTTTCGGCCAGAACTAGAGGAAACGGGAGGTCATAATAGAACAAGGCTGATAGAATTGCCTGAAACCCTTTCAAATAGTGAGATGTATTCGTTTTTCCTGTGCTACCTATACACTTTGCTCGGATTTCCTCCAGGTATTTTTCGAAACTTTGGCCTAATAATTTACATCAGCTAAAGGAGCTGTGAAACAAACTTTTTATGAAAAAAGTGTGTATATTACCCGAACCATTTGCAGTTTGACTTTAGTGTAAGATTTCTGAAAAAAATCGATGCTTGTTTAAATGTTGATCGTTTATTTTTGGATACACTTTTTCAATACCATCGTAACAAGGAAGGAAATAGTAACATCAACAAATTATTATTATTGAATTAAGTATTAATAGAGCAAACACAATTATCTTTTGTAGCTAATTACACTATCAATTTATGTGAATATGTAAGGATAAAAACAAATATTGAAAATTAATGTCCAATCGAGAGTTATAAATAACGGTATCATTCCCTTTGTCTTAATTACTACGTTATTTATGTAAAAATTAATTTCGCATTCATATTTTAAACCGTTGCTCCCGTGGTTTACGTGAAAGCAAATAAATATTCTCGGTTAGATAATAAGTTCTCGCTCAAATTATAATCCTAAAGCGGAAATTAGCTCGTCTATGTTGTTAGTTGATGACAGTTTACAGATATTAGATGGTAACGTACCAAATGGACCGATAAATATATTGGCAAAGGAGGATTTAAATGAGGTTATCAGCAAACTATAGTTTTTGTCTAATAGAATTAATTTTCTTGAAAATTGTCCTAAATTATGCCTAATAATAATTAATATGAGATTTAAGATTTCATCATTTAAAACGACTAATAATTTGTGTGTATATATATATATATATATATATATATGTATATATATATATATATATATATGTGTGTAAATGCTTTCTCGGAAACGGCTCCAACGATTTCGCTGAAATTATTTTATTACTTGGGTGATTATATTAAATAATGTTGAAGATGAACTTTGTCGGTTAATTATTTTGGAAATGGCAGTTATGAACACTGTTATTAAGACTTAATAACTTTTGAATGGATAAACATAGGAGAGAACGGCTTGGGGCGGGGAGAGAAAGAGGGGAAGGGAAAGGGGGAGGGGAGGGGGAGAGGTACGTGAAGGGAGAGGGACTGGGTAAGGGGGGGGATGTGAGGGGTAGGGAGATTGAAATAGGAGAGGGAGGGGGTGGGATGGGAAGGGAAGGGGAGGGAAGTGGAAGGGGAAGGGATTGGTAGGGTAAGGGAGGGGAGGGTAAGTGTGAGTAGGGATGTGGGGGAGGGGGAGAGGGAGGAGGAAGGAAAAAACAGGGGAAAGAAATGAGAAGGGAGGAGGAGAAATGAGAAGGGAAGGGGAGTAGAGGGAGAGGGGAAGTGGAAGGGGAATAGACGAGGAGGGTGAGGTGAGGGGAAGGGGGTGGTAAGAAGGGTGGGGAAGGGGGATGTGAGGAGGAAGTGGAAGGTGAGGGAAAGAAAAGATAAGGGGAAGGGGAGCGGAAGGGAAGGGGAAGGGAAGGGGAAAGGGAACCGGAATGGAAGTAGAAGCGGAAGGGAAGGGGGAGCGTAAGGGAAGGGGAAGGGGAGCAGAAGGGAAGGGGAAGGGGGAGCGGAAGGGAAGGGAAGGGGAGTGGAAGGGAAGAGGAAGGGGGAGTAGAAGGGAAGGGGACGGGGAAGCAGAGGGTGAGATGGAGGGGAGGGGAAGGTGAAGGGAAAGGGACGGGTGTGATGAGGGTGTGAAGGGGGAGGCGAAAGGATGGGTGAGGGGAGGACGGTGAAGGGGTATGTGAAAAGGCATGTGGAGGGTGAGGTGAAGATGTGAAGTGGGGAAGGGGAATAAGAAGGTGTAGTGGAAGGCGAAGGCGAAGTGGAAGGCGAACGCGAAGATAAACGCGAGAGCGGACGCGAAGGCGAACGGGAAGGCGAGAGGGAAGGCGTGACCGAAAAAGAAAGTAAAGGCAAAAGGGACGGGAAAGGGACGGGGAAAGAGAAGAAAATCGAATACTTAATCTAATACCATGAACCAAGCAATTTCACGTTCCTATGGGAAACTCGAAATAAACCGACCGCATCGCTCGGTCACCTGGTAACATGTATATATAAATAAATATATATATATATATATATATATATATATAAATATATATATATATATATATATATATATGTGTGTGTGTATGTGTTTGTGTGTATGTATATATTTTCCACTTATGATTAACCTATTAACCAATGAAATAGATATTTACATACATTTAAGGGACTCAGTTTTACATAAAGGATTTTAAAAGTAATATACATAAAATAAGCACCTAATTACTATACAGTTCTAATTAATGTTAAAAAATAAATTCCGAAATATGATAAAATATATCTACGAATTTTCTTTCTCCCGGTATATAAGAAAATTCGTAGCTCATGCATCGTATACTGTCTTCAGGCCACAAAATTTAATTATACGTTAATGGGTTAATTTTTAAAAAATTATAGAAATATTCAATCTTAAAATCAAAGTGATCGTTATGTAAATAATACCCAAAAAAATTATTGATAGAAGGTTTTTTTATGGTACTGATGAGACCCTCATAAGATTTTGTTACATTCTTTATCCTTACATAATTATGTAACTTTGCTATATGTTGGTTCTTACTTTAATAAAACTGATTTGGTAATTCAAAAGTCCTCATAGTACCTTTAGAAATAATTTAATGTCCATATTTTCGAGTAATATTTTATACCTTTTTCAGAAATATTTATTAGCATTAAAACTTTTCTCTGTAGAACCTAAGTTTGTCCACAAATTAAAATTACCAATAAGAATTATGACGATCTTTGTTAAGTACTTACAGGTCAAACGAAAATAAACCGAAACATTAATAGTTAATTTTAAAACAAGTGCCACTACAAAAAGTCTGAATTATATTTAAGTTGCTTAAATAGTTAATTATATAATTGAGGAAAAATAACATTAATAATGATTAAAATTCTTCTTTTCACTTCGTTAGCCCACTGGCTTTCTATTATTTTAGGATAGTTCAAAAAACGAATCGAGTCCAAAAAATATTTGGTTATGCGAACAAAAATTTGCTCGGGGAAATACCTCATTCATTTTCCTTTATGATGACAAAACAGTGGACAGGGAAGAATCTCTCGGAAAAGTTACCGCATTTTCAAATTATTTTCGTTATTAGAATAATAATTGGCCAAATTAGTAATTTATAAATTATTTTTAAGTTAAAAATATTAGTTTAGTTTATAAAAAAAACAATTATAAACAGAGTGATAAAGATGTTATTGAGTATTTTGGATACAGAAAATAAACGAGCAGTATCAGGAATATATAATTTCTTATTTGGCAACACTATAATGTCGGAGGCCAATTAGTGATAGAGTCAGATGTCAAATAAGCAAGTTCACTTTAGCCAGTTGAACATAACTTCAAAGACAGCCGAATCCACAGAAGCATATGATGAACTTGTACCACTGAAGCTTCCTTTACATTTAAGTACACATAATAGTTAGAACATTTAAAGATTCATAGTGTTTCTGTTAAATTATTGGCGAATGTTAATAATTATTTGGGAATTTGTCAATATATTATATAGAATATATTACCTAGTTGTAAGGAAATAAATCAAAAAGATGATTTGAAATAATCGATATGAAATACAGAATGAACGCTTACATGGATAATGATAATCATTGTATTGTCTGTAGACGCGTTTAAAAATAAAAAAGTACTAAAAGTACGACCGTAAGAAGCGCCCCGCGCGTATTATGATGCAAGAGATGGAGTGTCAAAAAAAGCATGTATACAAAAGAGACAGTTTTATTGAATACGAGTCAAATACCTCGAATTTTGAAGACCAGTTTTAGAGCTCTTACGGCATGTCTATGTATATGAAGTTGTTGCATAATTGTATATAATGGTTAGCAATTATGTGGGTATAATTAAATGAACTTCATTTCAATTTTTCATTCACCATATTTCAGGAGCCAGAGAAAACTGAATTTGCCAATATTTTCGGGCGTTATGGGCCAAATTTAAAAGTAAAAATTAAAAAGAAATATTTTCATCAAAACTATATTTACAATAACATATCGTATGCGTATATATACTTGGAAATTGTTTTTGTCATATGTAAAAGCGCTCCACCCCATTTCTCTCAGAATTTTTTTGCCAGACTTAATTCGACTGTTTTAATTTTTTGTTTGATTAAACACCTTATTCAAATTGTATTATTAAGGTACTTATAGTTAAGCACAGACTGATAGAAAGCTGGGAATCTCTTCCCACTGGGTTCCATTCGAACACCTCCGGTAGGAAATCCTAAAAACACCTGGAGTGGTTTGTGGATCAGGCCTATTTCGTTATTAATCCTTTTTCCGATTTAGGAGAAGATATTACAAATAATTAGATTGGTAAAACCATAATGAAACGAGAAAGTAAAGAAATACGATATATTAATTAAAAGACAGCATTTGGTGCCTATTGTGCACCAACGGATATATTTTACAGAATTTATAGTTTTCGCAATCTTGTTAAACCGAAAAAGAAAACCATGTCACATAGAAATGTAAATGTAATTTTAAAGGTAAACTTTTTCCCCGGCATTTGTCCGCACATACAAATTTCATTTATGTTTTCACTTGTTTATAACAAACACAAAAGTCTGTTATATTTTTGAAGATCCTAAAATTACATCATACGTGAATGGATAAGCGTTCAAATAAATGTGTAGGCGTATTTTTTACTATTTTAAATAAAATTACTAAAATCTGATTATATTATGGTTATTTCAAATATTTACATTGTCCAATAT
The DNA here is from genome assembly GCA_039881145.1 of Druceiella hillmani. Taxonomy (NCBI): domain Eukaryota; kingdom Metazoa; phylum Arthropoda; class Insecta; order Lepidoptera; family Hepialidae; genus Druceiella; species Druceiella hillmani. The sequence goes on along the minus strand of JAYKKI010000010.1, from coordinate 9,361,209 downwards.
TCAATTTATTTGAATGAAATAAATTTAATGACATTTTTTTTATTTCATAATTTCAAAGAAAAAATTAACTTTAAAAAATGGCTGAGATTACATTTTCAGAAATTTTACTAAAACACAAAATTTGGGAACTGTCAGCTAATCAAGACCATTTCTCTTCTAAGAAGTGAACGAAAAATATTGGAATATATCAATTTATTTTAAGAAAAATATTTATTAATTGATTCAAGGTTAGGAGGAGACATAAACATATATAGAATTTAAGATATAACTTAGGGCATATTCATTTGCAAAAAGACGTATATCTCAACAAAATCTACTTACATACTTTTCTTAACAAGCCTTTACTCTCTCAATAATGACTTCCTTTTTATTCTTCATAAATAATTAGCAAATAAAATTCTCTTTCCGATGAGCTAGTGAAGTTAAAGCAGGTAAAAATATATTCAAATAAAAAAAAAACCATGAAAAAGCCTTCCGACAGTTATGAAAATGTAGATAAATTTTTTGGACCATATATTGAACGTGTAAAAAATAAATTTAATTAATTTTATAAATTAAATTTTTTTATTATATTTTAATTTGAATATTTATTGAAACTGTAAAAGAGGTTAAAATTGACTGTGAGAAAAATGGAAAGCAAAACGAAACAGAACAAACAAAATGTGATCTGTGATATGATTGTCCATCTTCTAATACTTTCCATAGTGATGGTAAATTCCTAATAATCTGCAAATACTATTTGTGCTTTATATGGAACTGCAATATTTTATTGAAAATTAAGGACGGCTTTGTTCTAACTTACGGATGGGTCTCTGTTTTATACAGTCTGGATTGATAACGATTTGATATACGGTAAAAAACCATTACGTTTTCGGTTGGTATATATTTCATAATCAAACTTGCTAAATAAAAATAATTTCCATACTCTGTCATATTTTATAATCGAAAAACAGTTTATTCAATTAAATTTTTGTTTCCCAAAAAAAAATCGTAATAAGAACAGTTTTACTTGATATAGTTATTTTTTGTTGTCAAAACAATATTTTAGTAGAATTAAACTCAATTCTATAATTGGAATATGGAACTGGGGTTGATGGTTTTTTAATTAATTGAACATTAAATAGGGATTTTTAATTAATTAAAAAATAGACCACTAAACAAATAATTACACAACGAATAATACTAATTAAATTATTATAAATTACTATAAAACTTATTAGTTTATCGTTAAATTATTATAAAACTTATTAGTTTTGGTGAAAAATGGTTGCCATTTATGTTGGAATCCATAATATGAAAAAGCAAAAAAAATATTTTTGGCCATTTATTATTGCCAGTAATTTTAAAGTCACCTTTATTTTCTGTTCGACTAGTTTGCTGGCCTATTTATTTATAAAACTTGAAATGCAGCTAGCGAACAAATCATTTCAGACACTAAATTAATTAATTAAACTTAGCCGTCATTTTGGTCGTACAGATATTTTGAAATTGTTGTATTTTTATTTCAAAACTACTTATATACCAAAAAAACTTCCACATGGAATTCTGTATATTATGACGTAATAAAGCAGACCTTAATCAAATTAAGTTAGGACTGGTTGTGCTTTCTAAATACTTACTTGCACTCCACAAAGTCCTGCTCAGGATTTATTTAGCCTGTCTAATTACCATCCATAACAAGAGCAAACACGAATCATTAACAACTAGTTTATTGCGAAAAGAACAAAGGAAGTCTGTATTTACGTACCTATAACCACTCATTTACAGCCCCAAATAAAGCCGGAAACTGCCGAGTTTAGCTCTGTGTTTTATTTTCGGACCGAATCAAATCGCCGCTCACGAAGTTAAATGTTGTAAACCGACATGAAAATCGTTATACGCTCTTGACTTGTTGACTGCAAAGATTTTCTTGGGATATGTCTCTTGTTTATGTATCTTGCGTGCATGATAGTCTAAAGGAAAATTAGTTATATGAAAGCGCAGAGATTTCTTTAGCAGCTTTTATTTAATTTGCATAACCACGCTAAGGTGTGGAAAAATATTTTGGTACTAATATATTTAAAGACGAGAAAATGCATAACGATTTCCTACGCTCTTTCGTAAATATCATTTAACTTAAAATTACTTTTCCATTTAATATTTAAATTTTATTTCATAGATACACTCGCCTGTGAGATCTGACAAAAGATTGGGGCTTAAAATTATTTTCACGGATTGAGAAAATAATTTCTTTAAGAAAAATGAAAAGGTGTACCAATTTTTTTAAAAAATAATATATCATAAATGTACAAATCCTTCATTAATTGAATATATTTAATTGAAGGTTGAAATTTCATTTAATATCGATATTAAAATGTCACTAACAATTTCATGAAACTAATTTTCTATAACTTTGTAATTTAACCATAAAATTAAATATTCATTAGTTGAAATATGCAAATATCCAATTTTGGTTTTTTTATTAATTTTCATAAAATATTTTTAAAATAACAGGAGAAAATATTTTATTTATCTTTAATGTCTTGCAGAACTCGTAAAATAATAATTTTGGCTTAATGTTCCGAGTTGGCAAAACTTAATTCATATATTCCATATCAATAATATATTCCATTAAAAAAATATTTTGAAAGTGTACAGCAATGAAGCAACAATTTTGATAACTTTTTTGTCAATACTATTTGATCAAGTTTTATTTAGAAATACATTTTATGTTTTCGGGTTCATAATTCTTATAGATTTTTTTGGATGCTCTATTTAATAAACTTGGTAAATAAATAGTTTTAATCGTGCGTCTATGGCTTTAAAATTATAAAAAAGGGACAATTAAATTTTTTGCATCTTAAGTCAATTCTACCTGTTATAACTGACATAAAATATTACATATATAATTGAGATGGTCCGAAATATTATATTATTATAGACTGATATACTATTAAAAATCTCACAAAAAATTTGGTACCTCTCCTTGGTTACTAACGATATAACACATGTTGATAATAATTTAAGTCGATAATACATTAAGAAGAGCGCATTAACGCTGTCACACGAATTACGCTTTAATAATCTATTGCTCTGTCCGTATATGAGCTGGCAGCTAATTCCTATTGAATTAGCTGGCAACTGTTTAGTTAGTCCTGCATTCGTTTGTCAATATAATGTAATTAATGTAAACTAATTAATATAATATAATTAAGATAATGTAATCAATATAAAGTAACGCAGTAAAATCACTCGTATCAGGTTCTTTACATCTGATGTTGCCTTTGTTTATTGCTTTCTTTTCAGCATGTAAGTTATGCACTGAGCCTGACTTTTAATAAATTAATAGAAAAAGAAAATCTTCGTTTTCACCCGACTGCGTGGAAAGGAATAAGGTTAAGTTTTTCAAGTATATCTGTGGCTAAAGAAGTGATTTTTTTACACGTCGAATCACAAACATTTTATGAATTCAGAATATATATATCGTTACATTTGTATCGCTTGCGCCAGAAGTACAAGTAACATTAGGCTCAACGAAAATAAATAAGACAACTACTAGCGGTCATGTCTCACATGAATCTTTTTCACACCAGTTAAGCTGTATTCATTTCATATCATTATTCATTTCATATGAATGACATTAATAAAACTATTCTTATTTATATGCACTCGGAATTTAGTTATTTAGACTCGGAGATTAATTAAACTTGCGATCGACTTTGAATCCATTTGTTATGACTATAAGTACTTTAATCACGAATGGTTTACGAAATCTGAGGATGAAACTGAACACGGGGATCAAATATCTCGATGATGAAGAGCAGATTTACTGAATTCGAGTTGGCTCGATTTCATTGATGATTTCTTTAACCATTAGCAGTGGCCAGAGACTGGTGATGGAGAGGAAAGCTAATAGCAGAATCTCGTTAATTGTAAGGTATAGGTTCATTGACTTTGGATCTGTTTAACTTGCCTCGATGTGAGCAAAAAGCGAAAAAGGAAGTGGTTTTGGAATTTCCAAAATTTATGTACAAGTGTATCCAAAGTTTTAAGCATGTGGGATATTAGGTAGACAGGTAGGTAAGTATGCATGAAGACATGTATGTATGTAGGTATATTTGATAGAAGTCACATTCATTAAAAATGCCGGTTTCGATTTAAATAAACGAGATATGATAAAATGTTTCGTATATTCACAACATGTTTTGTAATATAGAGTAATATAAATACAGAAAATTAGAATAAAAATGTTCATCAAAGAAATTGGAAATTCAATTTTGATTCTTTAACGACTTTTTCAATTGGATTGGAAAAGTCGTTAAGGAATCAAAATTGTTTAGAAAATGACATAAATTGTTTTGTTTTTTCTTTATTAATCCAAAATAAAGAAAATTTGATAATGAACCATTTGGGTTGAATCACCACTTCCTGCTACCTTCCAGCATATACTATCTGGAGAAGTTCGGTATTCACAAGTAACTGACTGATATGTTTCAAATAATTTGGTGGTGTTTAAATATCGGTTCCAAGTAAAATTAGACTAACTTTCGATACCCCTATTCATATTCCTATACAGCAGGTAGTTGATTTTTGTGTGCAATGCAATTAAACATTACCCTGCACTGTGTAGCGTATCAATCGTAGATGTAATGCAAAGAAAAATTTTAAAATATTTCCCTTTCCTTTTTTTATAGTTTTTTATGAATGTCACAAATTTCAGATTCAGAATACATCTTATTTTGCCTATTAGAACTATGTTAAGTCATATGTTTACCTTAGATTTATAATAAATTTACATAACAGTTAAATCAACCTTTTTTCAAAACTTATAATCCGGATAGATTTGACAACTATTGTAATAAAAAATAATTAATACAAAAGTCAAGAAAATTAAAGGTTGAATAAAACCACAGACGTAATGGATGATGGAAACTGCCGCTGGCAAACAAATTACTCGGCGAGAGTCCAAAAAAATATTAAATTAATTGCAGAATATTGGACACTCCAATATTTATATGGTATATTTTTATATGTGGAAAATTGAGCTAAATTAGAGACAGAATTTGTAAATTTTAATTAAAATGATGTAACAAATTAAACGTGATTTTTTGTAATCTAGTTAATATTCATTCAATTTACGACGAAGACGAGAACGACCATTTAGCTGACTCACTCCAAATAAAACATTATTAGAAGAAGTTAATCTACCGATAACACCAATAAAAATGACTTATTGATGATCTAGGTTAATCGATTTGATTATGATATAACTATAATTTTATCTGCCGCTGCTTATAACTTTAGAGACAGCAGTCGGTCTATAGTTTGTTGAGGATATTCGAAAATTAAGAAGGATTTAATCGAATAAAGATTATTTTAAGACAAGTTAAAGAAGTAAATTGTTGAAGGAATAAAGGTGTCCTTCTGTTTTTCTCATTGAGATATTCCATCGTCATGTTCGGTCTCATCGTAAGTTTCGTAAACCATTTGTCACTAAAATACTTATAGTCATAACAAATGAGTTCAGAGTCGATTGCCAGATTAATTATTCTCTGAGTTTTGAAAATTAATCTCCGTGTGCGCCGATAAGAATCGTTTTGTTAATGTCTTTCATTTCATTTCCATCTTAACTGGTGTGAAAAAGATCCATGTTAGACAAGACCGCTAGCAGTTGTCTTATTTATTTTCGTCGAACCTAATGATGTCCGTATTTTTGGCCCGAGCAATGCGAATCTAACAATATATTCTAAATGAAAACCTATTCATTAAATTTTTGTGATTCTGGGAGTGAAAATATTTTTTTCCTTTGTGATTCTGGGAGTGACAATATTTATTTCCTTCCATGCAGTCCCTGTAGGACTATGAATTTTAATTACTTCAGAACACACATACACACACATGCGCACACACACACACACAAACGTGCGCGCACACACACACACACACACACACACACAAACACACATACACACGAACACACATACACAAACAACCACCTACGCACACGCACGCACGCACGCGCGCGCACGCTCTCTCGCTCGCACCCATGTACGCCCGCACACACGCACGCACGCACTCTCGCTCGCACGCACTCACATGCACATATGCACGTGTCTACGTGCGTGTTTGTGTGTGTATTTATTTTGAAAACATATTTTGTAAGACATTTCATGATCAAATGAAACAAATCTCTTGTACCAATTAAAGTCTCTAAATGGTCTGAAATTTTAATTCAAACCTTTTCAATATAACAGAAACCTTGATAATTACTTATTATTACTTCATTGACTATTTATTATGCTTTCAGTAATGCGGTTTGATATTAGCACTGACGATATATATGTGCGTCGAACCTATATTGGTCGATACGTTGAAAAAAGAGAGTGTGCCATATATAGCGACAGATTTTAGTATATTTATTTATACGCATTCAAGTTGAACCTTGCAACAAAGAACTGAAACTGTATACGGAATGCGCTGTATGTACCAAGGCGTATTGACATTTGAGCTTCGCTTTTTAAAGTTGTAGGCACTGATATTTTCATGCGAATGTAAGATGAACGGAAGTAACACCTGGAATTGAAACTGAAACCGACGTGTCTGCATTTCAAATGCCGTTGTAGGCCTGTCGTATCGATTTCATGGCTGGATATGATGTAACTGATATGTTACACAAATCGCGGTGAACGCAATTCAAATATTCATGAAAATACTTTTTGTATTATGTTGTATTGTTAAAAATTCCAATCTATTAATTGTTTAAAACACACTTTCCACCATATTCCTGTCGAACTAATTAATCGGCATGTTATACAAACAATCTTCTCTTTAAAACATTTTTCTTTTATATCCTTTATTTTGCATGTTCATTTTAACGAATTTTGGTCCATATGAAATATAATGTGATCATAATTTTACAATAAATAATTAGCATAAATTGTTACGCAAAAATTTCTGAAATCTCTAAATAATAAATTAATACCAGTTATATATTAACGAAAGCAAAACTCAAAATAAATAAAACAGAAAATATTTTTAAAATACCAAATTTCGACAGACATTTTATTACTATATTTGTTGATAAGTAAAGTAACGATATATATTCATATATATATTCTTTGAAAGACAAAGAATTTTCATCAAGTATGACAAAAAGTCAATAAATTCTTTCTGGCAAAATTCGTAACAAACCTAAATATTTTAATCAAGAGAAACAAAATAAAATTATTATTCAAATTATAGAAAAAATAGTCATAGTTGAATTTTATAAAAGCAATAGTTTTTATTTCATACTTTTAAACACCAAAACATAGTAACGTCAAGAACTTAATGTAATTGAATAATTAAATACTTCATTTATTATTCCTAAACTTTACTCTCATGACAAGTAATATCCATTGATATTGTCGATATCTTTGACGTGCCTATAACTTCATGAATTGATGTTATAAAATCGATCGGCACCTAACTAATGTACTGGAGAATTATGTACAATAATCTCTCCTAAATATCAATAAATTTCTACATTCAAGGAAAGACAATGTCTTAACAATAACATCGATATAATTGATTTCTACGGTATTTTAACACACTACTTAGATTAAAGTACTAAATTAAATAGTAATCTAGTTAATAACTGAGATTAAAGTGGTGCGTGTGTACAGTAGTACTGTACACAGTGTACAGTAGTACTTTAATTTTCTATTCCTTTGAAATATTAGTTTGCAGTCCACCATTCCATGCAGTACTTTTTTTACTAGTCGCTCATGAAACCGTTAACTAAATAATGCTCAAAAAGTAAACTTTTAATAAAAACAATAATTTTTGAAAATTATTTCTATTACATTAGTATACAATTATTTCTATTGAAAATGGATAGAATTCTTTTTAATACATTGCTGATTAAAACGATAATTATTTCTTACATTTGTCACTTGTCCTTTTTTAGCGTTGTATGCTTCAAAAAAATATCGAACCCTTATGAAATTACTCATGTGTCAGTCACTCCGTCACATATATTTTTATCAAAAATCATTCAACATGAAACCTGATATTTGGCGTAACTTTTTCTTCTGTATATTTTATAATAACAAGAATCTGATAAAAAAAATATCCACAAGTTCGTTAAAAAAATACCCTTCGAATAGTGTAGTGTATCAAATGAAAGGGTGAGTTATTGTGATATTATTTTCAACTTTTTTCAGAAGAAAATATTCAGAAAATGGAGAAGGGGTTGTATCGGTTTGTATAGCCATTGGTCAAATGAGAAACGCTTATAATAGCAAGTCGCTAAAAGCGACTCGTTGACGTTTATTACGGTTTCATTTCAGTATAATACGCTTATATTGAATTGAAATGAAAACGAGACATTGCCTGCATACGAAGTTACTTATTATAACATAAAATAAATACCGAAATATTTTCGGCAAATATGCGGGTGTCATTTTCACCCGCAACGTCCACCAAATCGAATACTGCGGAGGCAGAAATGCTCTCGTTCACCGAGAGTTCCAAATTTGCGACTCTTCCGAAATAGTCTCACACGCTCGATGTTGGTGGATATTTGAAAGATATTTGATTATCCGCGCGTGGCCCATAGGCTGCTCATTCCAACGATATACCTGATCTATATTTTCGACTGGTATTGTATATTTAGTATTATGTTGCAAATATATTTTAAGTTTTTGCATACAAATATTTTCTAAAACACATATTTTATTAATTTTCCCTTTTGAAGTTGTATTAGTGAACTGACCATATATGATCAGTTCGCTAATATAAAACACACGAAACGACTTGGACTGATACCGTATTTGCGTCTCTAAGGGTAAGAGTTTTAGTCCAAATTTCTATTCTGGTGCCCATAGATTTTCTTAAGGTTTGTAAATTGTTCCATAGAATTTCTTTAATGTGAAGTGCGTGTTCAATTTTCTAATATTACGTTTATGTTATTTCCTGGAGATGTCCTGGAGAAATCTTAGTTTGCACGTGCACTTGCAGATTTAATTTTTTCAAAGACGTCTCTTCTTGTTTTCATTTTAAGATCCTAGATAGAATACATTTTCTGAGCAAATCTGTTTTTTTTTATCAATACCAGTGTGTATATAATTCTCTTTCTAAGTATAAGTGACTTTAATATATTTAAATATGACTGTTGTTCGGCCACGAAAAATGATATTAAACTTTTTAAAAACAATTAAAAAAAACAAGACAAATGTTACTTGTGTCGTAAAAAATCACCAATGTTAGAAATGAGATATTTTTGGGTTGCGACTAATATTTTATAACGAAATTTGACATTTATTACAGAGCATGATAATAAGTGAAATATATTATGTTAACCGTATTCATTTCATAAAACTTGTAATTCAGCAACGATCAATTCATAATCTTGATGATCTGAATCTTATCTGATAAAATTACAAGGAATTTCATTCACTAGATTTAATGCTATTTGAATTTGCTACCATAAGGGGGCAATCCAAAAAACCTAATGATAACAAAATCGGGGGATAGAGTTTGGCATTGCAGTTTCAAATCTATCCTCTACATCAAAAATTAAATACATATTTTATACCACTGGATAGCTAAAGGATCAAAGAATTCATTACGATAAGCGAGAATAGTGATGCATCGCGCGCGGGGGAGTATGAAGCCCTGCCATTTTGAGGTTATTTTGCTGCGTATCGAGATTTGCAATTAGTATAACTTTTGATTCGGAAAAGCTGCTATGTTCCTTTAAGTTTTAATCGTCAGCTGTCGTCAAAATCTATCGATTGTATATACAAAACTAGTTTAAAGTAGTGACAGTGAATATAATAAGGTGTTAGAATAAAAAAATATTATCAAAAATATATAATGTCGGTCTATACGCTATTGTAACACAATAATTATTTATTTCCTTGCTTTTATCCTAAATATATAAATAAATTTTTTTTATTTAAAAAATATAACCCGTTACATAGACGTATTCACGTATAACACACAGCCACGTCGATGACACAGCCACACCGAGGTCCCAGTCTTATAAATCGATTAACACCGGTTGCACGCATGAAAAAGTGCCACGTTCCGCCTGAACCTGAGCGTGCAAGCGAGACCGCAGAACAAGTGATAGAAAGGCACGACCGGCCCAAGCGTCGGAATTTATCTCTCTTCTCACGTGACGTCAAAGCTAGCAGTTCGAATAGTTGAAATACGCCCCTTGATTTCGTACTTTTCCTATTAGCGTACTATTCTTAGCAGAATAACGCAGATTGGAAGATCTTAAATATAACACATGTATATAAGTTGTAAATAAATTGTTAATACCACATTGTTACTTGTAATTAGTCTGTATAATTTAAGTAAAAAAATATTTGAATTAACGAGTGTAAATAAATGTTAATTTATCGAAAAAATTTTAATTTTTATTAACTCTTTCTTTGTATTATACAAAATAATAATAATTCAGTGATAGTAATTCAATTTAATTCATAAAAGTATGCAATTTTTCACGAATGTTTCTTTATGACGTTATCACGCAAAACTATCGTCCGTAAACAGACTTTACAGACAACCAATTTTTTTGTTAAAAATTGTTCGTAGTCATCTTAATTCAGAAGAAATAATTTTTTTTTCGAGATTTATCTAGGAGAGATCAATTTGTGCTTAGCATATTTTGATGTTGTAATAGATTGACACGATTGTTTAATGACAATTATATTTATTTCACATTACGTGTGGATTGATGCAGTGAAAGGAAATGAAAGAGCCACATTATTAATTTCTGATCTATACAATTTTTTACCTGCTCTTTAAAATGTCACATAAAAATATCAAATGTGGGTTACTTTTGTGACAAAAAATATTTTATAAATGACACAAAATTCAATATCAGCCCATGCGCAGTAACTTTAATAATTTGTTTTTTAAAAGTTCTCTTGAAAACTCTTTAAAAGTAAAGACGCGTACAAACGGCAGTCATAATTAATATTATTATCATTCTCACAACAGCGAATTGCGAACATTCGCAAACTACGGCACTACACTAAAAGTTAATGGACGGCAGAGAGCGCAAGTCATTTATTTTAAACCTTAATCTTCGCTCTACCAGCTGTCTGTAGTTTAGTGTATAGTAAGAGCGGAGTTATGAATACAAAATGATATACTACAGACGACTGCATTTACATAAATGAATTGACCTGACTATTTCTCTCTGAAAATATCCTGTGAGAATCGCACTGCTTATGATTCATTTGAAAATGGAAATTTACTAAATTTCTTTTGTTTTGTGTAAGTGAAATAATGCCATTAATTTTTTTTAGAATTTGTTTAGCTCCCACTCTTTTGTCTAGCGAGTTAATTTTCTTTTTAAAATTAACGGGCACAAAAGTACTTATATGCATCAATAACCTGCCTTACACTTTATTGCAATATTTAAACAGGTGATAAATAGTTGAAATAACTTCATAACATCTTTTACAAATTTTTTTCGTGGACTTCTTTTCACAACTAACTTGCGAAATAATTTTTTTTTGCAGATTTCACCAATTGGAGTGTCACATCGATTGAAAATGCAATCAAAGTTTTCATACGATTTTTTTACCGTTTTCCTCGGAATATAAATAACTGTGTCCACCCTTCTCGCTATTTATTTAACTAAACGAGTAAAATGGACCATAATATCGGCATTTAGTAAACCATACAAAGGAAAACTATTTTGGTCAATTTTCATTAATAAAATAAAGATATATGCAATCGATTTATTTTCTTTACACCTGAACATTCATGTAGTGAAAGTAATAGCACGTTATATACCCTTATTGTTTAAGTTTTATTTTACATAACTTATTATCGATAATTTTTTTTAATCTAACCGAATATTTTGTGCGAACGTAACATTGAAATGTTATTTTTTTAAGTTTTTTCCCACTCACGTTCAACGAGTAATATTTATAAAAAAAACGCTGTGTTTAATTTTTGCGTCTCTGGGAAAAATAAATTCTGAAATAAGTAGGCAGTTTTTAACTTTGCGTTTATTTATAATATTTGAAAGAGAATGAAACAAAAAATATTTGTTCTTAACCTTTTCATGGGTAGCCAAAAAATGTGTTCTTAGGTGTGATAAGTTGTCCAAGCATCCGCTTAACCATTAAAATAAACAAAGTTAATGGTCTCGTAGGCGTCGCTTTTGTTTTCGATACTCACTTACAGCAAGATTCTTTGTCATATTCAATGATATATAAATTAAGGATTCATTAAGAAAAAAAAAAGAAAACCCTTATAAATTTACTCACGTATTCCGTGGTATTTTATTTTTAAAAATCGCTTCATCTAAACTAAAAAAAATTGCCACGGTGATAAAGCCTTTTAACGGACAAATATCTCAAAAGCTAACACTAGAGAATTGTAATATGAAAATTTTGAAGCGGAGAAATAAAGAACTAGATCATTTTTTAATTTCCTATATCATATTGAATATCAGTGGAAAGCAGTTTTATGCATTTCAAAATATTTTTTTTGGTTTTGGAAATATTGCAGAGATGACTGGAAAAAAATATCGCGATATTTTTTGGTCTTGATAAATAATCGATTTATATCCAATTACTTAAATTTCTACTAAAATGTTTATAACTTTTTATATGTTCCATTATTATTTTTAGATTATTTTTTAATAAATTACCAGAAAATTTACTCACAATATCATTTTGTACACACGAAATGAAACCTACAATTTGTCTCAAGTTTAAAAAAACATTTCTTTTATTTGATATTTTCTTCTTTGTTTTTGATTATTCTTCGTTTTTTCCCTTTTACACCGATGTCTATGTAATTTTTTCAAAATTTAAAAACAGTAGTGGATATTAAATTCTGTCTATTTTTTGTGACGTTTGGCAATTAAAAAAAATTATTTTGGAGCTTATAACAAACTCTTGTTGACGAAATGTAACATGGTTCAATAATTGAATACGTTTCGTATTAATTTTTTAAAAATCACCATCCACAATGAAATGAATATTAATGAATGGATTATGCTCCTGGTTTCTACATAATAAAATGATATGAAAGTTTATTGTATCTGCTTAGAGTGCATACACATATAGTATCCACCTCTCGTTTATACAATTACATTTTCCAAGACAGTATTGTAAGATGCAACCACTATAGATATTTTTTCTGTTCCATTGACCGCTTCAGGAATCGTTTATAAGTTTTAATATTCGGTAAGTCTTAAAGTAGGGCATTGGATTTTAAAGGAACCCTAATAGCTCAAAGCAAGTGTTCAAAATTAGACGTAACCAATTTGGTTGCTTATGCACTGTTAACAAGAATATAAGTTGTTTTCCGACGATAAGCGGATTTAAAACTGTAAAAAATTGTATACCGTAAACGACATAAATCTACATATTTGTATTTTGGTTGAGGTATTTACAGAAAACAAACAAGAGCGAATTATATAATATTGAAATATAAACTCCAGAAAAAAAATATCAATATACAACATACATTTTAAATGTGAAATGCACGTCGGCTTCCGTTTCAACGCTTCTCTCTTCTCACGTTATTTTCAAGCGTAAATCCTGATGTCAAAAGTTTTAAAATGCGACATCGAAATGCCAATATGCCACGTTCGGTGCAGTGCAGGGTATTCGGCAAAGGTGCAGCTTTACAAAGCGAGCTTTGGCGCAAAATACAGAATATAAATGGAGGAATACATCATGCCACATTGGGTCAGATAATTTTTATTCAAATATTTATGAAATAATTTAAATCTTATCAGTGAACATTTTATATATATGATTACAAATGTGTGAATTTTGCATTCGATTTTTTATTACTTTCCGTTGTGATAATGAAAAAATATCAGTCTTTTAAAATCGAATTGTTTAAAAAAGATTTGCATTTGCAATAACTCAACCGACAAGCAAGGCATTTAAAAAACACAAAATACTTGAAAGATTTTACTAAATCGTCTAGAAATCAAAAAGATAAAAATATACGTGAATGAAAATAATTTAAAATGGCACATCCTAATACTTTATAATTATCTCTGTCACCTTAAATTTTTGATGCACGTTTTGCAAAATAGTTTCCTTTGGACGTCATAATGATATATAATTTTTAAAAATTCATGTTTAGAAAAGTGGAGAAGGGGTCACTTCACTTGAATCACCTTGAAAATTAATGTTTCGTAAAAGCGGCTTCAAAATAAGAAAATAATGAACCAAGTCAAATTTTAATTTTAAAAGACTTATCCAATAATATCCAATTCAATTATGGTGTGAATTTTTTTTTTGCTTCCACTTTAGACGTGTGTAATTCTATTATTTTTTTCAAACATTTTGCTACATATTCAATATCATTTAATTCTTTAAGATACCTTCCCTAAACAAATTAAATGATATTGCATACTTTCAAAATGTCATGCACGTGAGTTTTAAATTGTAGGAATTATAAGGATGTGATATATACGGAAGCACACGTAAATAGGCCTATAGACTAAGCCTACATAACGAAACCATAGGGTTTCGTTATGTACGCTTATTCTCTATGTACGGGTTCCATTTTTGTCATCTGGCTATAGAATCTCAAAAAAACTACAACACTCTTTTTCTGATTCTGCAAAAATGTTTAAAAAAAGGAATTAAATTAGATTTTGAAAATCGAATAAACGAACAGGTAATTGTTTTGTGTACCTTCATTTGCCATCATAATGTTTTTCTTAGAATCGTGTAGAATACACGTTTAGCTTGTTAACATAATTATTAACAATAATTTACATAATTATATCCTATACTTTGCCAGTATAGTATATATAGGGAAAGAATATATTTTCTTAGATACGTTTGGAGTATTCTTCCACAATCCACCAAATCTGGATTTATCTGTTTGATAAACCACAAATTGACATTTTTTAAACATTCAATATCCGTCTAATGAGAAAGTTTAAAACAACGATCAACCTTTAAGTTATAAGCCAATCTCTTTATGTCGATCAAAATTTTTTATAGATTCCGAAATTATTGAAAAATCAGATAAATTCCTCAATGTCATTTTTCGAACTTCAAAGCAACAAAGGGGCAATATCAAGATATTATCCAACAGATGACCTCCCACTGCGCCTATTCAAGAGCTACATTGATCTACCCGTCTTAAAGAACGATTAATCTCAACAGGCCGGCTCTTTCTTCCCCTTTGTTGTTCTCGATGTAAATTTGTTTGCTCGAGAAATCATGTCAATCTCGTACTCCGTTGTGAAGTGAAAGAAATATAAACAGACATATTTTATCATTCTATTAGGACAACAAACTGTAGAATTTTACCAGTCTGTACTTTGAAGATATTTATGAAAATAGATATTACAGAAGACACTTTATCTATTTAAATTATTATTAATGTGATAGTATGAAATTTAGATATTGTATTTTAAGTCATATTTTTAATTTACAAGCAGAAACCATTTATGGACAGATTTTGTAAATATGCCCTTAATGTAATGATTAATTCGCTTAGTAAACTAAATCTGTTAAACATCATTAGAACTCGCACTTAAAACGTTCCACACACATTTAGGTATATGTAAACTTATAAGGATATATATTATTTCTATTGAAATATTTAGAAATATTAATATTATTTACTGAAGAATTCTCGGGAAGCTGATGGTTGCAAGCAGTACAGGATCGAAAATCTATGGGGCTGGACATTCTGGGCAGGCGACGCCTTTCAGCCGATTATGATGATGAACATTGTTTTCGCCACGTAAATATATTGCACAGCACATCTTTGTTTATCTTAAAACTTAGAACAATCGCTATAGTTTTCTGGTAAACTTTAGATAAACTGATAACGTGGTTTTTCTTTAATTTTTTTACTTTGCCTGTATAGGATATATAGGGAAGAAATATATTTTCTTAGTAACGTTCACAAATACATTTGGAGCCTTCTTCCATAAAGTTCTAAAAGTATTTTTAGGATTCATATAATCTGTTTTTTTTTTCAATATTATTCCAGGCTCTATTATACAATTATATATAAAATTTGAATTTGAATACTTTAGTTGCAATCCTAAAATTTTCGATAAATATTTTTGTTAATATAGTTAACTATTGACATATATGCGGATTAAAATGTGTTACGGTATGCCAAATTTTAGGTTTTTACAGCAAATCTTCTTTAAAATGAGAAACTACATTATTTTGTAGTCCATGTAACCTGCTCTTTCATTTGATGACACGATGCATGAAATTAAAAAGAAAACGAAGTAACTTTTTCGCTCTTTGTCGAATTTCCGCACGAATATATTTTAACGTTAACTATTGATGTATTTGAACCAATACGAGTTGAACCAATCAATTTCAAGTTAACACGTTAAAGGTTTTTGAAAAACACGTCTGTGATCAGTAAACAGAAGATAGGGAAGGTGGGTGATCTTTTAAAGGGTTTTATTTTTTTCCCTTATAATGTGCTCTACCCTAAAATGAACATCTCTGTATGTTTAAATATTCTATTTTTTAAAGTCAAGGCTATATTTTATCCTTAATTATTAATTTTTTTAAAGACTTAATACATTATCTATAAACAATATACAAAATTTTCGTTCTCATTTATTGAAGTGCAACTTCATTCAGTGTTACAACATATAAATATATCATGATATATAAATAAAACAATACGTTATTAGTCTAAATAAAACTTATGTTGACATTAACTACTCAGGACCAATAGTCCATATTGTTCTCGATAAGAGAAGATATTTAAAACACAATAAGCCCTGTTTCGTCGAAATTGGTCAACCCTGTATATTATTGTTCATGATCCCTAGTTGAGAGAGTTATTGATAGAGAGAGTATTCAAGATTGATGGCGATAATTTATTCAAAGTAAACGACTCTTTCCTAATAGCGTCAACGTTATAGAAAAGTCAGATTCAGTGGGTATAAAATGTTTGAATCGCTGGATATAAAATGTTTGAATCTCTGGATATAAAATGTTTGAATCACTGGATATAAAATGTTTGAATGGCAGGATATAAAATGTTTGAATCGCTGGATATAAAATGTTTGAATCGCTGGATATAAAATGTTTGAATCGTTGGATATAAAATGTTTGAATCGCTGGATATAAAATGTGTGAATCGCTGGATATAAAATGTTTGAATCGCTGGATACAAAATGTTTGAATCTCTGGATATAAAATGTTTGAATAGCTGGATATAAAGTGTTTGAATGGCTGGATATAAAATGTTTGAATCGCTGGATATAAAATGTTTGAATCGCTGAATATAAAATGTTTGAATGGCTGGATATAACATGTTTAAATCGCTGGAATAGTCGGGGTCGCTGGATTATTTCAGTTAGGAATCCGAGCACTTATCTAGAATAAATGGTTTGTCATAAATAATTATGAAAATGGTAATTTAGAAGGAATCAGAAATAATTAAGAACAAATTCGTTAAAGTAATTAATAGATAATTCTTTCGTGATCATAAAAAATACTTAGTGGACAAAAGTAGCAAAAAAACGAGAAAGCTTTTACCAAGTCGTATTGTTTTTAAATATGTTAAAAAATAGATACGCAAGACAATTTTTATAATAGATGAAAACGAAGCTCGTGCTGATATTATATTTTCGATAAGTGCCTACCTACCTATAGAATTTCGTCCTAGTGTTTTCGGCCTCTTTTTTAATAATTAGATTTCCATGTAAAAATAATTAACGTTAAGACAAAATAAAAAACATACAACAAATATTTTATTGTACCAAAATATTCCTGCTATCAAACCCGTAGTTAATAATATATCCGCTTTTTATGCTACGAAGAAAAACACAGTACACAAAGTGACGCGTCATATCACTACACATAGGTATGCATTATGTTACCAGTTGCTTCAATAATTTAAAAATATTATCTTTCCGTTGTACTATTTTAAATAATGTTCGCAATATTAGGGAGCAAAGAAATATATCTACTAAGAAGTAAATTTCTATCACGTGCCTTATCATCGAATTATAAAGAAAAAATTCAAATATTGATAAGCAATTTATTCACATATTGAATATATTTGGCGTTAATTTTGTAGAAATTCATTATTCACAAACTACGTGATGTAGTATTATTTCTACTTTCTTTAATTTCTTTACCACGACCTAGGTTTCGTTGTATTACAACATCTTCAGGTGGGATTAAGATGTTGTAATACAACGAAACCTAGGTCGTGGTAAAGAAATTAAGGAAAGTAGAAATAATACTACATCACGTAGTTTAATTTAATTGTCAATTTATTCACATTACAGATATTATATTTCTATACTTTTATCTTATAAAAATATCTTTTAAGTATATCATCCTTTTGGCAATATTTTTCTGCGCTGTGGTTTATTTAAATGTTACAGTGCACCTAACATATATATTTTTTATTATACATCATCATAGTCCAAATGTATGTTTTTTTCATTTATTCTCTGCGACTGAATGATTTGATACATAAAGAAATATAAATATAACTGAGAGATAAAATTGGAAAGATCTTCTCTATAGGGAGTACACGAAAACATTGATTGATACAGCCTCGTTGACACCGATCGCTCTACTTACATTTCGTAGGAGATACTATAAAAAATAATATAAGCGAAATATGTCAGTCCAATAGATGACTTTCAGCTGATTTAAGTGAGACGCATATTCAGGATCGATGACGATAATTAAAGAAAAGGAAAAATCTAGCCGGAAAAATCTAACAAATGGATAAAAAAATGGCCTAATAATATAATATAAAATAATTATACTATTATCATAAATGGATAAATAATATATTTATGTTGTGAAACATTGTTTTATATCGATAGCAAGATAACATTTAAAGGCCTAAGGCCGTTTTTTTGTCCATTTGTTGCCGACGAAACAATGTTATCTTGCTATCGATATAAAACAATGTTTCACAACATAAATATATTATTTATCCATTTATAATTAACGGCCTAAGGCCGTTTTTTTGTCCATTTGTTGCCGACGAAACAATGTTATCTTGCTATCGATATAAAACAATGTTTCACAACATAAATATATTATTTATCCATTTATAATTAACGGCCTAAGCCCGTTTTTTTGTCCATTTGTTGCCGACGAAACAATGTTATCTTGCTATCGATATAAAACAATGTTTCACAACACAAATATATTATTTATCCATTTATGATAATAATATAATTATTTTATTTCTCCAGTTTTCCGGATATATAAAAGCATGCATTTGATTGTCTACACAAAACCGAACTAAAGTGTAAACGTAATTGTACTAAACATTTACAATAATATTGCTTTCAACATTTCTTATACGAGGTTATATTAAAATATATACAAAATATATTTTCTCTTATTAAATTGCAACACGTGTAGGAAAATTCTTCCAGTATACCTTTATTTATGTCCGTACATATATCAATAGCGTAGGAATCGTGTATTCGCACGTGCCTCCCGTAACAAGAACGTGCTTGTTTCAAATTATATGTTCTATATGTGAATGAAATTAGTTCACTATAGATGAGTTGAGGAAATTGGGCGAATTGTTTACAACCTACGTTTATATTCACATGTACCTGGCGATGTCCTATAAATGGTCTTTGTTTGTTGTGTATTATATAACTTATATTTCAAGCTAAATTATAATAAAAATGACAAATTACAATGAAATTTAAGAAAAATTTTGTGGTGTAGAAATGGAGAGTATGTATCTATGTGTGCATAATCGTACAAAATACAGGTTATTCTAGAAAATTAATACAATAAACAAACAATTGACAGCTTGGTAAATTCTTATCTTCTGTTGTAATGACCCTCTGTTTGTCTGACAATGAGAATAGAAGTAAAAAAGGGAAAAATCAAAAGACATGTCTCAATCATAATCTGTTTATTTATCTCCATTTTCATTACCAATCAGTACATCATTTCATGACGAGACCCATGGATAAATATATGTATATATATATATATATATATATATATATATATATATATATATATATATTATCCAAACACATACACAAATACCACATAATAGTCAAGACGTGGGTAATATAGTCAATAAATACTATAATACAAGTTTCTTCTCGGTGGTACTCAATGCCAAATCAAACGGGAGTGACACTGAAATCTCTAAATATATGTAATTTGGAAGTGGTCAATATATCTACCTGCCCGTTATTCCACAAGGAAAAAGTGGTGTAATATTTTCGCAGCCTCTCTATAGATGAAAATAATTCTGCACATCACAAATTAAAAAAAAATTAAATAGTTGCAAATACGTTCTACTTTGTTAGAATGTGGTAATGAACTAAGTAATACATTTAGTTATGCGAATTCTAGGTTGTACATACGTATTGTCTATTCAAGTGAAAATTTGACTATTGCGTAAATTTGACTTCCGGTGGAGTGTTATGTCGTTGAATAATATAGAGCGAACTTCTATTAATTCCAATATATGTCTTTTAATTGTACTCGTATCAATATGGGATATGACTTATGTCTTGCATGACAGAATTTGGTATAAAAGTACAAAAAGTATATGAAAAAATACCAAGAATATTACATAATACTAAAAAAAAAAGGAATGCAGAGAATTTCAAAGAATGTAATTAATGTTATCATTCACAAAATGTAGAATATTTATTTCATGTTGACGTTTTAACATATCATAAATAAAGTATAGAAGCATTCATACACTCCATACAAAAAAATGGCCATAACTTTTCATAGCGGCTATACGGCTGACGCACGAAATGACGTACCAATTATTAAGAGCGCCCAAGGTAACGGGTGATAAATACATAAAAACTGTTAACACCCAAATTAAAAAAAAAATATTTTCATAAGTTTAAATTAAAACTTTTGAATAATTCTAAAATTTCACAAAAATAAATATGTTTGTAATTTGACAATTGGAGTGTTACAAAATGTAATTATTCCAAAAATTTATCTGGATTCTCAAGTAGCTTTAAGACTTCAACGCTGTGTCGCTGTATTATTATATGGAAATTTGAAGTGCTTGGTTTGGTTCATATATGACGTGTATCCTTTCTCCTCCTTAAAAGGATGATCGGGACTGAAGCTGTTTCCGAAAATATGCTCTTCCATAATTACAAATAATTCGCGAATACTACATGCATTCATTATAATTTTTTCACAATTTATGACATGTGATACAATGGATACCCATATTACTCTTTGGTATTCATCTTATCTGGCAACTCTTAATGTTGGATAACCAACGTCAGACAATATATATAAATTGAAAAGTGGTAATGTATAGTGCAAGAAACATTATTTATAACTAATGACACGATTAACACATTAATTGTTGACCCGTATTCCGATGATAATAAATCGTTTCAATATTTGTTATAATAAAATCTACACCGCTCCCCTACAATAAACTCACTAACACAAGCAGAGGGAAAACCCACACAAACCCGGCTTCCGCTATTGTGTTTGAAACATATAAATGCTGTTGGATGTTCCTAAGAGTTAATATTTGCTAATAGGCTACGTGAAGATGTTGTAATACGACGAAACCTAAAAGTAAAGAACTTAAAGAAAATAGAAATAATACATCACGTAGTTTCATTTAATTGTGAGTAAGGTGAAGTTATTAAAATGTTTATTTAATATTTGTTCATTAGCCAGATATTCGGCATCCGGTCAAACTAAAAACCATTGCATCACTAGTTTATGTATCATGCTCAACGCCTGCAGCCTGGTATGCAAATAATAAAATTAAAACGCAAAATAAAATTTCATCTAGGCTATGAATAATTCACCGTAAATATAATTAGGTTAAATTGAGGATAATGAACGAAAAATTCACTGATTTTATAACATTAAGATAGTGTAAATTAATTTAGAGGTTCTTTTATGGAAAGTATATGATATAATATCTTTCTGGAGATTTCCACTATGCCTGAATTATTGCCCGCTTGTTGCCTATATTGTTGGTTATACCTTGCTTCTATTGCCCCTGACTGATATTCGACTGATCTTCATTCGATTGCTCCAACCTCTCCAACATTTGTAGGAGTTATAATCATAAAACTTGAATAATAAAATGCTCCTGGTAAAATCTGTAATCGCGGTCATTCCGATTAATTGTCCAATTTTTTTCGTCACATAATTTAATCGTTTCGATTGCCCTCTAAAACAAAATTAAAGTAGGGTTGTAATTTATGGTTTGGAAGTTGTAAATCTTCACATTCACGGAATTTTGAACTATATTGAGAACACATCTAACACAGTTAGTTTAATAGTAGCACCATAATAATCTTACAGTATATTTATTGAAAAAATATTAGTACCATAATCCTGCACTTTGGATTAAAACTGTTTAACAAAATATAATTTTGATTCTAATGTTGGTCATCACAGGAAAATTATTGGGCACATATATATACAGAATGTATGTAATCTATGCAATAATAGATTACATCTAACACTTACTAATTTGCCGAACAAATTAATAGGAAAGTTCGTATTTTGGTAATGCGAATAATGCGTTTCTGGTATTTTTCTTGGGTATGAGTTACAGCCAGATATAATACACGTTATTTTTAGTGAAATTATCACAAACTTGCTAACAAAAATCACAATATAATTTTGCAGAGCCTAAATTAATATCAATATGACACAATTTTATTAAAAAATATAAGGAGAAAAAAATTAATGTACACAACAAAATCTTATTCCCCAGAACAGCCTTTTCATTGCTAAGTTTTGTACGGATGCGAAAAACCACATATGAGCAGAAGGAGAACAAAAAAAGAATGGCGCCGTACGCGGCATTGGTCTTTGCAACTCATCACTAACTCCAAAAATCTCCAACAATAGCAATATTTTTCAAATTTATTTAAGTAAGGAAATGTACTAAAAATACCACTTAAGTATCCGTGTTTTATCACTATATAACAGCTTATAACTTATTCGGTGGTTATTTGAAATCAGTTTAACATTTCCTTAAAAAGTTTCCTTTTTTTAAATATTCTTTATGATATTCTTTGTTATAAAAATGTTACGACCTCACAAAGAATTTAATAATACTTCATTTATTGAAATCGAAATAGACGGTTACGTCGTTCATTGGTCAAGAAAACATTTATGTATACATGTATTCATGTATAATTACGTTCATATATACCTACATGCATACTCATACATTCATGTGTACATACAAAACTACCTACTCACATACCAATACCATTTCCCTTCCTTGGCTTTACCATAGTCAGTGCTTCACGCTTTTATATATATATATATATATATATATATATATATATATATATATACCTGTTCTTACAGTTAATCATAGCAGTCTTGTTGCTTCATGCCTTTCATATATCTGTTCACATTTACCTACATAGTTCCTTCATGCCTTTTATTTATCTATACATACCTTCCTGTCTGCTAATATCTTACTTACTACGTGCCTTTCTGTATACCTGTGTTGACGTAATAGCCTACCTATTAATACACCTACTGATGTCCGAGTTTCTTTAGGTCTTTTTTCAATTTGCTCTTTCACGTTTCTGATTACGTAAAGACAAATGATATTAATTTAGTCGTCATGACTGAAACCAGTTTTCGACTCCATCATCGGACCGTATCAATTATGTGTGTCAAAAAAATCTATCTAGACAAATGAAATGAGCGCTCACCTCGCGCATAAATAAACTTCTTTTTATTATGAAATTTTTTTAGTGTAGCTGTTGCGGGTTTAGTATACAATTTTTCGAATGACTCCTTGAGAAGTTATATACTATCAATAATTGCAATCATTCCTATATAGTACGGATATGTCACGTATGACGTACCCGTACTAAATAATTTAATATGAGGAATTTTAATAAACATATTTTAATTGATAAAAAATGTATTCTAATAATCTACTGAGTTCAAAAATTTTCCAAATGGTTTCTGTTTTTAAATTTAAATAAGGTCTGGTATTTAAAATTTATGAGGAAACTTTGTCCCGTGGAATTATTAACGCTTAAAAAAGTAGCCAAGATCAATAAATGTCTCTTTGTTTCACCCGATTCTTAAGATTTTTACGCTAACTCTGTAAATCAAAATGAAAATAATCTAATTACAGTCGCTATTTACATATAATAAGGTAACCATCAGATATCTTTTAAGTTTATTAAGATATACGATGTTTGTTTTTTTCGTTTATATCCTTATTACACTCTTTATTAGGGATATTTTTGTCCTTGTTTAAAGATATTTATTCTGTCACTATGGAAGTAGGCGTGTATTGTATCGTATACAAGTAACATAGTCAAAAATTGGTTAGAGGAACTAATAAAAGAGAAACTTAAAGAATGTTTAAACAAAGAATGTTTAAAAATAAGAAATGTTTAAATTAATAAATATTTTTAAAATATTTTTTATTTTTTCCAATCAATTTTAATAACTTTAGACCGATTCGACATGTTCTTTTTTCTATACACGACTACATCATTAGAATGAGTCACAGTTTAAATTTGGCCATCTCAAATTATATACTTAAATGAGAAATACTTGTACTGTGACCTTTTAGTAGTAAATATTTTGGTATATGTGTCGGGTAGTATTTTTGAATCAAGACTGTGAAAACCCATTAATTTGTACGATTAATTAGTGTATTGGGTTGATAAAAAGGCTTGATAAAAAGGATTTGGAGATTGGGTTGATAAAAAGGGCTTTTATAGAGCAGTGTACCATGGTGTCGTGTAATTGATTTCCGGTCGCTATCCAGAGATGTTGGACTGTCGTGCTAGTTGTCTGTAAGGTATAAGTTTTGTAGAAATACGTCTGCCATATGTGATAATTATTTGAATAAAAGTCTAGAAAATAATTATTAACATGATTAGGGTCAGTGTTATTACTTTTTATTTGTGTAGAAAATAGTATTCCTGCTATTTTTATATTATTATAAGAGGTATTTTAAAATATTCTAGTGAAATGCCCGGAAACTCATTTTTCTCAGCTACGGAAGAGTTTGACATATATTTTGTAAAATCGATGAGAGCAATTTTTTATTCAAGGACAGAAATTATGCCTGCCAGTACATAAGGGGATTGTCTCTAATTAGTTCCATCATAATTATGTGACACCATATTTTGTGACAACAAAATCCGTGGAACAAATTAGACACTTCATTAAATATTTTTTGGAAGAAATGGAAAAAATTAGGCAACACGTATACTTGACCATATCCTTACTCATTAAACCACCAGGCACGTCACATATTTTCTCTACATTAAACTAAGCATATATATACGATCTGATGGAAAGCGACGAAATTCATTCCAGTAACAAAATGCAGAAACAGGTCAGTGTTCACGAACCATAAGCCCGTTGTAAGTATTCCTTACCTTGCGATGGTTTTTCTTATATTATTAAATATTTATTGCAAGAAAGAGAAATAATTATGCAATATGTACTCTTGATGCTATCTTATCTCAATAAACTACTGGGCACTTCATATATTATATCTAACTATAACTAAGCGTGTATACCTGCCAGGTCGAAAGTGAAGCGGGTCACTCTAAAAACAAAATTTAGAAATAGGTCAGTGTTTACAAATCATAGGTCCATTGTAATTATCCATTCCATTGCTATGGTTTTTTTATATTATTAAATACTACAAGAAAGAGTAACAATTACGCAATACGTACTCTTCATCATACCTTATCTCAGTAAACCACGGTTTACTTCATATATTATATCTAACTCTAATTTTCCGTGTATATTCGATCTGGTGGAAAGTGACGCTGGTCACTATGGTAACGAAATATACAACCATAGGCTCCAGGCCTATAGTTCTCTAGAAACTATAGGCTCAAGAACAAGAGCTTATAGGACAAACTACAGGCTCATTACAATTCGTTTTACTGTTGATATTATTTCTTCATTTTATACTGCATGATAATCTATCGTCTATATAAAAATCTGATAGTCGACGTGCAATGCGATTTTCGCACTGGCCATCTTGCCTATTTAGAAAATTATCTTGCGCAGGGACCAGATTATGGTGGCTAAGTAGATGCAGAAAGCATTGGGTTGTGTAAATAATGATGTTGTACTATAATGACTTGGAAAGGCAGGTTTCTCTCCAATATTATAGTAATTTTTCACCTCGTATTTGAAAAGGCATCAACACGGTAGACTTAAAACTCCAAAACAAGTTCACATTTTACACAACCGTGAATCGTTTGTATTTATTATCATGGTAAAATTTGTAAAATATAGTTTCTATTTATTATCTTGGAGTCAAGTGATTGAAAGGAAGCGCTATCTTATATTCGGTTATGACCTTACACTTTATACTGAAGTGCGTTACCGACTGTCGAGTGTTTGATATTTAATTGAATGGAAGAATGCGAATTAATTAAAGCTGAAACTGAATAAATGCTCAGTGGTAAGTTACAATTCTATTCGTGACCTTATTTGTCATTATTAACTAGCTAGTTCTACCATGAATTGAAATCATGAAGAATTTTTTTTCGTATAGCCAATGGTTTAGCATTTTGAATAGGTTTTTCCAAACTACTGGGGACACGACATAAATACTTTTCCGATACAGTGATCTGTTCAGGAAATGCTATGCTTGAAAGTGGTAATTTTTGTTAAAATTAATATTTCCAAACTTATCAGATAAACTACTATATTTTATTACCTAAAAATATTTATAGTAACATGTAACTATGCAGAGAAAGTGGAAGGAACAATTATTACAACTAAGTAGGCTTCACTAATTTACCAGTAATCGTCAATTAAATTGTGACATGTAGTTGACTCCGTAAAAAGTTTATAGGAACTCCATACAAATTACTTAAATTATTGCCTTTATAAATGTATACTTATTACTAGTCGTGCCTGAGATTTTCTTTGCGTAAAATTCAGAATAAAGAACTTTTTTTTATTTTTACAATATCTGTGAGTATAAACTTTACTAAAAACGCTTACCATACTAAATTTTATCAAAATACGATTAGTAGATTTCCCGTGAGTGAGGAACAAATAACTAACAAACAGAAAAAAAATTTATAAACAAGATTTCTGGCTTCAATTTTCATTCCATGTAAAAAATACACTCTGTTACAGTTATTGTTTGTATAGGTGATTATAGTATATATATATATATATATATATATATATATATATATATATATATATATATATATATAATATATTGTCTAATTTATTTGTATATTTACGTGGTGAGAAATTATATTAAAGCAATTATTAATATTATAACAAAAATGCTGTGTTAAATACTATGAGCTATACACGGACTTAACCACTTTTCTGTATTGTTCTTTTCATCACTCTCGATATCCGTCAATAAATTATAATCTATATATATAAATTATGTTTCTTAAATATTAGGTTTCATATTTAGGTAAATAGTGACCATTAAATAAGAATTTGAATTAGATTTCCTAAAAATATACAATAATCCATTCAACAAACTTATCTACAAATAGATCTTTTTCATAAGCATTACCAATGTCATCATCGATCTTTTCCAGTAGCGATGACATTACTGAAGGGCAGACGGGGTTGTCGAGGGTGAGTACTTCCCTTGAATTAATTACTGTCATCGATCTTAAAAAGCCGTCTACCAATATTCTAGCTCGACTAGAAGTTGAATCCAGCCAGCTGACGTACTTCAATGAAATGGTGTATGCGTTACTTTATACAATATCACCTATGGAGATGATCGATTAGTGTCAGTTCTTCTTAAATTTTGCGTGTCCATTTTCTACATAGTTATTTTTCTTAAGATATTGAATTATGATGATATTTCATCGTACATGCAAAACTCCGAAAATTTCTTGTTTGATTTAAAAACTGAGTATTATATAAGAACTGAAGTTATTGATATAATTTCAATTATAATTTAATTTTGATTAATTTCGTAGTAATGAAAAAAGTTCAATAATCCATATCAGACACACTTTACCGTTTTCGTGTTTTGATCTTAAAAAAAATTTATTCTACAAATTACATTGTTTTATTTAAAATTTAAATTAAATAACCACAAATATTGGACATATCACTATAGATGCTTTAACAAACTGTCAAATCAAATAACTTAAATTAATATTCAATTATGCTTATATTACGGCAAAAGCATTGTAATGTCTACTATAAACTCCTTTACATACGAAAACAGTGGTGATACATAATTACTACGGTACACTACCGAACACAAATCATATTATGAGAAAAATACGGAAAACAATTTATATTCGTGAACTCTCATGTTAATACCTAAGGCATTATTTAAAATAAAAGTGTCCAATTTATTAGAATTGTCTAAGTATTAGCAAAGCATTTTTACGTTTGGAAATGAAGATAGGACGAATTATATATTTCAAAACTGTTGGAATAGAAATTAATTAAATTATCAATAATAGTATCAGTGAGCAGGAAAAAAGGTCTTTTATAATATAAGTACCTCAAAAAAGATAAGAAAGTAGTAGTAGTTGTTGTAATAGTATGTTAGTTGTACATAATAATGTATTACTGTGAACAACTACGTTCGATGGCAAAATAAATTGAATATATCAGAGTTGCGATTGTGAAAACTTGGTTGAATATTTTATCTCATAGATAAATTTATGAGCTCTTCCAGACGATATAATATTGCTCACACAATATTTGTAACTGATAAGATTATGAGTAACACTGTAACTCATCAATGAGCATTTATACGCCTTAAGCTCTAATCCAATCTCTCTACTCCGTTTAACTCAGTACTAATATTACGCTGTTGACTTTCACATTAAGCAAGGTGCGATGCGCTGTTGTAAATCGTAAAGCTATCGACAAACTATTATGTCACAAAGTTTTCTTTAATATATTGATAAAGTATATATCATTTAATTTGAAACTCCTAATTTATTGAATTTTTTTTAAATTTTTGACTAGTTTGTCACCGAGTTGTAAGTCTGAGTAAATAAGAAATAATTATAAATTTTCCCGTTTATATAATAATAATGATGGAGATTACATAAAATTTAAAAATACAGTTTTCAGTGTAATAAGTAAATGCGTGTATTAACTTTTATATTAAATGTTGACTGTGAGGTTCCATAATTCTAAAAAACGAACCCTTGTAAGATCACTTTCAAATTCATCCATCATTTGCTCCTTCTGAGAAACAGTTTGATGTAGAAATTTTAAATTTGACAAGAAATAAGAGAGAAGCGGTATGTTTAGGCAACGCTATTAAAACACACGTCGCAAATTTATAACAGATAGATTTGAGATACGTCAATTTCATTGAGGCTTATGTTCTCACACCTGTTTAAAACCATCATGGAAGTTTTAAGTGAATTTTCATTTCCCCAATGCTTGAGTCACATATATTTATTCCTCTCGGAACAATTGTTCTAAAATGTTAGTGTTATTGATCTATCTGTCCGTCACAGTGTTTTTCTCAGAAATTATTTGTAAATAGAAACTTTGGCACAGCAAGAAAATATATTAACCTACACATATTGTAGCAGCTAAAAAAATTAAGGTTGAATTTTAAGTTTAAGTATTTAGATGATATGTTTACTTTAAAACAATTTAACATTTTTGGGTTACATCTTTATTTTATTTAACAGGGATGTAGTAAAAAAGAAAACTATGCTACTGCGTTGTGTTTATCAGAAATTTATTTCATTATTAACAAAATCATTCTATGAAAATGATTGGTAATCTGAATACGGTCAAACTAGGTACTTTTTTCTACAACTTTTCTTTTTTGACATAAAGAAGGATGTGTCTATAACGTTCTAAACAGTATATTTACTGTATCCTCAAATATGTGTGTAACCTTATGTATGTAAAAAAATCTTTACAGTATGAAGAGAAGTCACAGTATGAGGATTTCGTACAGATTTAGGGACTAATGAACATTCAGACGTATGCAGTACTTCCATTAAATTATTCAAAAATATTATTTTTTTCTCCACATAAATATATTACCTATTACATCATGTAGAATCATAATACCTAGATCAATTGCTATAGTTTTCCTACAAGTTTTGGCTAGGCTTCGAAAGCTCTGTTTTTACATAAGGGTCCACAGTCTCAAAAAATGGAAGGGAGGGGGAGAAAATAATTTAAATATATCTGAAAATATAAGATAAAATTATGGAAGATGTTTTTTATATCTTTGTAGGCCTTTCAAATGTAACCTAAGACTTTTTATGAATTTCCGAACTTTTTCCTATAAATTAGTCCCGCCACCAAATTTCCATTGAAAAGTACCTAAAAATAAGTAAAAGTTTTTAAGTACCAGCTATTAAAAATATGGGGATTAATATGTTTTATTACCATGCTAAATTTCAAGCTTACACTTTTAGTGGTTCCTTAGAAAAACGCCTATGACAGATGGACAGACGAAAAATTGAGTGATCTTATAAAGTTTTCGTTTTTCCTTTTAAAGTAAGGAACCTTAAAGAGTATATAAGATACCAAATTCGATCTAATAAGTAAAAATGGAAAACAAAATTTAATGCTACCTTTATTTTCTAAACAAAAAGGAGCTAAAAGAAAAAAAACATACAAGAGATTTAATAACAACACCTGCGAGCACAAAGCTCCTACGTAATGCCACGTTGCTGTTTCGCATAAATTGACAAAGAACCGAAAGAACAATAGAGAGCTTCGCAAAGATCTCGAAGAAATTGGCCTTCACTACGACTTTCATAAATAAGTCATCAGAAGTGCCCGCTCGCTACTCTGTCGGAAACATTACAAGGTCTCTCCGCCCGATTTGCTGCTTTTCAATTTGGTAAAGGAAAATCGTTTCTGAAATATCCTCGGTTTTAAAGCTCGGACGTTAACGCTTTCAACTAGTGTTTGTTAGTAAAAAATCTGTTACCTTGTTACTGTAAATAAAGCTGAATGATAAGGAAGTTTTTTTGATTATTTTGTAAAGAAAACAATTATTGGCTAATATTTGCGTACAAAATAGAAAATATAACTGCGTACTTTGTTTTCATTAGATTGTCAAATAAAAGGTAAATAAATAAAATGTTTCCTCAAAAGCTTCCGCATCGAATAAAGTTTATGAAATTGATAAAGTTAAAAGATGAGTCAAAAGGAGTAAATAACTGTTCAAATTACAAACTCTATTTAAAATGACAGTTAAAATTTCTTATTTATAATTTTCTGTTAATGTATTCAAAATAGTTTATCAGTAGTTTAATAATAGTTCAAATGCTCTCTGATCGGTAGTTTAATAATAGTTCCAATACTCTCTACGTAAAATAGTCAAGTGATTATTTTTGAAAATATTTGATAAATATATTGTCAGCAAAAGGAAACCGTGTAAATTATATCTGAATAGAAAATTATTCATATTTATTTTCCTTTCCTATATTCATTATTTATAGTTTAATTGTACTTTGTTTTGTTTATATTTTGTTTGGATACTTGTGATATTTTTCCAAACCTTTAATAACATATTCATTCCTACCACGCTCAAATTGTACACTTTAATTAAAGTGTAATTCCAAACTCCTCTGATAAATATTATAGTCAGTTTTTTGTTGCGGCTTAATATAATTGATATTTTAATATTCAGATATTTGAGAAGCAGCGAGATATGTTAAAAAAGGACAAAAATTTCTAAAGGCGACTCTTGTCCATGTTTCATACACGTAACCTTTTATACAATACGCGATTATTACAATACGTATATATGACTACACTGACTTATGTATTATTATAATAAAATTTAAGCAGTATTTTATGATACAAGTGTACTATATGTATATAATATTCCTATGAAGGTGGTAAGAATTGACGAAATAAAAAATAAGAATTATTATTTTAGAGAAGTTTTTACATATAAGAGAATTATTTTGCACCTAAATTTCGAGAAATGGGACTTAGAATTTAAAACGAACTTTTACAGTTTAATTTAGTGTGTAACTAAATGTCACAGATTTACTGTGAAGAGAACGTATTATATTAGGTGTAATCGCAAGTAAAAACTTTTTTTCATTAGAATAATCGAGAACGAATTGGGTGTTTCGATATCTCAAATTACTTTACTTTGAAAAAGTTACCATAAAGACGATGTGTATTTTTATTGGTTTAGCAAGCATACTAGACACACATGTGGTTAGTATCCTTACAATAAGAACGTTATATATATATATATATATATTTATATATATATATGTATATATAAGCGCTTTGGTGTCTGTTTCTATACATGTATGCAATAAAATGATATATATTTATATAAACATATTTTTCTTCACTATAAGTTAAAAAGATCGTTTACGTTGTAATATAATATTTACCAAATGTGTGAAAAAATTATTAAATAACGACACGATTAAACTTCAACCATTAGTTTAAAATCGTTAAATAGATTATTCTTTTTGTGTCTTGAATAAACA
The DNA here is from genome assembly GCA_039881145.1 of Druceiella hillmani. Taxonomy (NCBI): domain Eukaryota; kingdom Metazoa; phylum Arthropoda; class Insecta; order Lepidoptera; family Hepialidae; genus Druceiella; species Druceiella hillmani. The sequence goes on along the minus strand of JAYKKI010000010.1, from coordinate 9,328,808 downwards.
AAATGTCAGTGGCAAGTATTATAAACACAGGCAGACGTCTGAGGGTAGATGTCGTTGGCGGTCGCGTCTTTGAATAGAATAACCACTTTCAGTTTTATTTGCAGTATTGATGGGTAAGTGACGATTTCATTTTGTGTAATTGTGTGTTGTACAGTTGTAGTTAGCATATCTGCATAAAGTGATTTTCTTTAAAGATATATTTTACGTAAATATATACCACCTAAAAATGGACTAAAAAATAAAAAATACCTGAAAACTAATGAAACAAAATATGTTCTAAGATAATAAGTAAACTCTTAATTTCTATTTACTTTCATTTATGTTAAAAATATTATTTATTTTTATTATACAGTATAAATAAAGTTTAGTGCAAATTTGAAGCCTAATCTTAACTATTTCTAATATTTTGTATATTTTTGTAGCTAAGAAATTGGGAGTAACGATCATATTTTTATAAAAAATGTTTTGGTTTTTACGTAAATGCTTAATAAAATTCAGTTACATACATTATTTATAAGGAATAATCCGCACAAAACGACTCTCCCATAACGAGCAAATTAACTAATTTTATAAACGCCATGTACTTTGCTGAAAGTAATATAATATTGATCCATCATTACCGACGTGGCATAAAACTCTATTTCCGTTCGAAAGTGGGTGAACCAGCATTGTGAATCAATTTCAATAACACATTTGCTCGTTATTAAGCTATAAGTCGCAACTTAATGAAAATATAATATGAAAGATAATTCTATTACAATGCTATAGAACATAACATGGATAACAGTCGTGGCAAATACTCGTATTTGAAATTCATCAGTATTTTGTCCCGATTGAAGTATTTAAATGGGTTGTTGATTTGTTTATATTTTTGCATATGTTTATGTTTTGTTACCGTTTCTTAAAAAAAAATAGTAATATTCTATCTTAAAGCTAAACGCAATGGCTTTACTCACATAGTTTTATCGATGGCTACTAAATACCTTTAACAGTAACTCCTACTCAACTTAAAAAGCATTCTTTTAAATTATTCGACTTTTCTCCGAAATTAAATTATAAAAATTGAAAAAGCTATATGGGAATAGTATTTTTATCTTTAATAATTTAATAAACGTACAACTTTTAATTATCTGGCAAAAAGACCGTGTTGGATCAGAACGGTTGTGATGATTTAGATTTGACTGATTAATCTCATTTTTGCTTTGGACATAAGTCTACTTATATTTTCTATAGAATATTCATAAGGTTCAAATTTTGATCATATGTATATTCAAGAAAATTGTTTTAATTAATACACATAATTAGAAGGAAGGCTCCTTCAAATGGCATTCAGAGTAAGTTTTCTATAACGACTCCCGCAGCTATGAAGAGCATGATGGAAGATTTGAATTTTTTGTGACCAGTGATTAAAATTAAAGGGAATGCAGGCCAGGTGGCGAGATCTGGTGAATAAATAGATAGAACGAAAGGGTCGTTCATTAATCTGAAAGTGAATATTGCTTAAACACTTGTATTCAATAATGTGCTACAATACTTGATACGATGCTGTTAAATTATTAAACTTGATAGTAGGTAATTTGTTCGTTCAAACTTCATAATCTTTCCCTTGCAATAATTAAGTAATTATTTTAACTTATATTTTTGAAATTTTATGTTAAAATCTTTTATTTTAAAATATAGTACTATCGGGAATACCATTACTAATACTATTTCATCTATAATTCCAAAGAAAATTTGTAAATACAGAAAGTATTTTATAAATTTGTGGGCGGAACAAAGCAGGAAGAAAATAGATTTTATTTTGTTTGTATGTTTAGTTAAATCATTTTAAAAATTTTACTAATTTATTGTCTTATGATTTTTCATTATTTTAGAGTATATCATCGTGGAAAAGTAGTGGAAAATATGTCCAATATATTTATAAAAGAGTAGAAGTAATAACGGAAACTTTTCTAACTCATACTGAATTAGTTCTCGTGAGGAAAGTTGTGAGAGAAAATAAAACTCTTAAATTAGTGGTCAGTAGTAATTTATTATCAGCATCCAACAACGATAACTTATGATGGACTTGTGTTACGTACTTAGGTAATCTTGCCATTTAGAAAATGCATTTCTTATACTCTTACTAAAATTATTAAACAAAAATTTATTACCGTATATTCAGACTTCAACTTCATATATATATATATATATATATATATATATATATATATATATATATATATATATATATATAATACACACTTGCAAACAAAAGGGCACCTAAAGCTATTTAGAGATAAAAAAGAAGAGGAAAACCTTAAATCTTATTTTCAAAATATTCATATGTTTAAAAATAACTGTTTACATAATTTTAATAACTGAATTGCTGTTAAATTGTTTGAGTTTTCGTGAAAAATTGTATACCTACTATGGCAGATATAACAATATTCGCTGGTATAATGGTGACCCTTCTTGAAGAAGGCTATACTAAATACTATGTTTGGTAATGGTTTGGTATAAGATATTCGATAATTAAGATGACCTAAAAAATATTTCAAGACAGCGATTTACTCAAAAGATTACGACCGGCAAGAAAATGAGGTACCGATCCTAGGGATGACGGATAGATTGTGAGCCAAGCTTTACCAAATCGGAAATCGACCTACACAAACATAAAAAAAATATCGACGAAGTGAACGGCCTATGGATTGTAAAGAAGAGACTTCTATAAGTGGAAATACACAGCTGAAAACTGGCTAAGTATCTTAAATTACCCCATGGGCACCGTATTGTAAAGTTTATAAAATTTTCTCAAAATTGTCTTACATGGACCAATGTTGAATGGATTTGGGCTTCATTTTCTGATGAAACCAAAATATCTTTATTTGATAAAAAACCATAAACTGCTCAGAAGACTTGAAAAGTATTAGGCAAGCGTATATTTTGAATAGATCGTTCTTTACCGCGGAAGCTCTCTTATGTTTTAGGCAGGGGTAAATTCTGAAGATCATATGGAGTTATTTTTTGTTAAAAATGATTCTTTGAATGTACAATGACATATAAGGGAAATATTAATTCCTCCCACCCAACCAGTACTAGCCGTTACAGGAGCCGCTGCTGTCTCCGTGGACGATAAGCCCCAAGCGCACGGAGCGAGCAAAATGAACGCATAATTGACTGAGGTAGAATTCACCGTTTAGATTGGCTAGCACCAAGTTCCTACCTCAATCTTATTGAGCATCTGTAGGATGTCCTAATACGGTATGTTTGGGCTGCATCTAAAACCACGGAAAGTCCGAGAAATAAAACCTGTTGCTACGACTGAATTGGGATGCATTCTTCAAGAGACATTAAAAACCTCCAGGGTAAGGCAAGAATAATTGCAGCAGTCATTTCGGAAAAAGAGGTCCACATTTAATATTATTTTTTTTTTCATTTGAAATATTTGTTAAATAAATTATATCGCAGGTGAAGGTTTGTTCTCCCTTTCGCTTTGTTGAAACGAGTAATTTGAAAAACTGTTATTTACAAGTCAAAAGTTTTATGCTCTTAAGAAATAATATTTATTTAATTTTGTTGCTTTAAATATAATCTTCTAACACTTTTATTTGAACTTATTGAAAAAATTCTAATTGCCTGTTTTTTTACAAAGAAATCTATATATGTGTATATACATATATATATATATATATATATATATATATATATATATATATATATATATATATATATATATAAATATTGTTTTGATAGAAATTGAATACAATATTTACGTTATTGCTTTTGAAATTTCTAAAGATCTTTGTTAGAAACTTACTGTTGTATGTAAGCATATGACGAAGAATTAAATTAAATCGGTAAAATTAATGTAGGAAAATTTTAGTACAAAAACTTTAGTCGTCTTTATGAAAATATGATAAATTTGAAAAACTCAATTCAAAAGATGACATTTTATTTGTTTAACTTGCAATAATATAGGAAAGATAGAAAAAGTATAATAGGGAAAAATATAATATTGAATATTAGAACTGAATATTAATTTAAAAAATAATATTTTCGGTGCCTCATACGCGGAATTGCAACTTAAAGTATCGGAAAAGAAACGTAAAATAAATGGACGTAATCGATTATTTTGGCAGATGTAAATTACTATAACCTCATAAGTCTCACTAAGTCCTACCTCATCAAAAATAACCATCACCCTCATACTGATAATGACCCCTATATATTACAAATAAATACAAAAGGCAATAAACTTTATATTCTAGAAACATTAGAAATAACTTCTAAAAAATCACCAAAATTAATATATTAAATGAACAACTAAATATAATATTATCACTCATACTTAATATCTTCTAGACAGAATATAGTTAGACCACATTTGTACTACAAATTGTTTCAGCTCAACTACACATCTAAATATAAATATAAATAATAATATAAAAAAAAGAATTAAAATAAATAAATGAATAAAGAAAACGGGAGATATGTAGAATTAGTGGTATAATCTTGTTCTAACTTTCAGATACCCTTGATATTATATAAATATATTACTGATAATAACTTCCATTTAATTTTATTACATACACCGAAACGTTTGCATTGTATAACCTCATAGAATAACATCAATTGAATTTATAATCCTCACTAAAATACTTGTATATCGTATGACTCTCGGAAACATAATAAATCCTACACCCTTCCCGTACAATAAACTCATTAACATAAGCAGTGGGAAAACCCACACAAACCCGGCTGCCGCGATTGTTTTTGAAACATATAAATGCTGTTGGATGTTCGTAAGAGTTAACCTTTGCTAATAGGCCACCTGAAGATGTAATCCAACGAAACCTAGGTCGTGGTAAAGAACTTAAAGAAAGTAGAAATAATACTATATCATATATATAAGAGGATAATATTTTCTTATAATAATTTTATTTCAACAACCTCAAAGGAAAAAAAATATCGTTATTTGGATAACCGTAATTTTTTTTATCCATTAAAACAACAGGAACTCGGCGTCAATACAACCGGTCGGTTAGACCCGCCACGACCAATCCGTTCAATGGCAACGTTTTCAGTGCGAAGTTACTGCGTACTTAATACGTAATGTATTAAATAAAGCTGGTAACTTATTTTAGAGGAAATTTAAAAATCGATTTGCGCTTAGATTATTTGCAACTCAACGGAGACAATATATTGTGTGTTCATATGTTAATCAAAAATTTATTCAAATTTAGTTTAGATAGATGATCGCCTGAAGGTATGGGGATTAATGATAAACCAATAATGGTTATTATGCCTATTAAATAAAATAAAATATGTAAATGCTGATTCGTCGTTTTAAAGGATGTGATAAAATCACTTTGGTTATGTATGTCCTTTCGTATCGTGTCTGTATAAAATAAAATATTCAAACGTAGCAATAGTTTTTATTAATACGGAGTGAGTATTTGCGTAATCGTCTGACTTTGAAAGTTAAATATTTTTGCATAAACTTGTGATGTTAAATTTGTGACAGTCAAAATTTAATCAATGTTCCCGTTCGGTAATTAATACGTTTTACTTGCTGAAAATTACTGACAAAAAGGGGGAGGGGGTGGGAGAGTTAGAGATGGTGATAGATAAATTGAGAGGGAGAGAGAGAGACAGACAGTTTTCTTTCACATAAAAAAGGAGGTTCAAAAAGTTATTACATATGCTAAATTGTAATTGAAAGTTTGGGCTTTTGAAACTCAATACAACGTAAATCTACATTATAAGCTATATTTATTATAAGAATATTCCAGCGGATGGAAATCTGAGCCTGTAGAGACTTGAGCATCAGCCATTTTAAGAGGCAGAAATAATATAATAATATATTTGTAAATAAAACCATAATGATATAATTGAAATAAATTGGTTTTCTTTTGTATTTGCTAATACTCAGATAAAGAAATGAAAATTACCGGAGTCAGTACTTGGAACATTGAGAAATATTTTATATGGAATGTAGTGGAGTTTTCGTAAATATTTGTTTTTTTTTTTCCTAAATAAACTTAAAGCAGAGTTTGTTATTTCATTTATAAAAAAAAATCTATAAAGCAAATTGAAATGAATTCTGCATAATCTTTGAAACTAAATATAATATTAGGGCTATTATTCTTTGTAGCTCAGTTTCACAATAAAATAAAAAAAAGGAATAAAAATTAAAGAACTTTACACTTGTCGTTGAAAAACTTTCATAAATCGAATTTCTTAAGACGTATAGGAGCGCTACACCAAAAAACTGTTTATCAACCGAAATTAAATTATTTATAATCGATTATTTAATAACTAACTATATGAGAAATATAGCTATATGAACGGATCTCCTCAACATTATTATTTGTTTGTTATCTCGTGTTATGGTATTCAACGAACTACGATATTGATACTCGCTTATCGTCAGTGATATCATTCTCAGTGTGTCATATCAAGATTTGGAAAATGCGAAATCCATTATGGGACCGAATCAGTTTGGTTCACTCATTCATTAATACATGAAAATGTTTTTCTCCGAAACTTAACATGTTTTATCAGTAATATCGACGTAGTCAAATCAGAGTCTATTTTTTTCGTTTTTTACCTCATGGTGGTTGACATAAAAATGTGGTAAAAAGGAAATTTAATAACGTAACCTTCATTTACGTGTAAAAAAAAACCTCTAATAAAGTATTCAATAAATTGGCAACTGCGGATATCCCACCCCTTAAAAACAATGTCAAGAAAACCAAATAATTTCATAAATTCTTCTTCCGTTTATATGTTTTCCTAAAATTTTTTTCATTTTATATTGATTTCAGCAATAACTTACTGTGAGTGATTACTTTAATATGCCCTTAATAAAGTTTGCAGTTTATCCGTATAACTTATAAGGTATAACAGTTAATATTTTTAGTTACTATTTGATAAACAACAGATTTAATAAATTAATAAGTACAATTAAATACATGTATTTTCTTTTTAATTTCGATAATATTTTCTCAAATATACTTGCTTTTTAACGTATAAAATGTTTGGTGGTATTTAGGTTTAATTAGTTTAATTTTTGCCTAAGTACTTTTAACTATAGAACAATTATTTTAACCTCAATATGTTTTTGTTGTTGGCATCAAGTTTGTACTGTTTAACAGCGTAAGTTAAGGTAAGAATGTATAATTTTTCGTATTGCTCTTAACGATTAAATCTCACATAAGGTAAAATATATTTTTCTTCTAAAGGATATATAATGTCAATTTATAACATTTCTTCGAATATTCGGTAGACGTAAAATACTACAAGTATAATTTACGCGTGCTATTTTGCACTGACTTGTAAACTATTTTTTGTTTTCTTCTTTATTTTCTTCTTATCACAAGTAAATAGTTATCTATATATAGTAAGTACTTCACTGGTAATGTTAGTGTAAAGCATTATGTGCCCAGTGCTATTTTTTTCGTAATGATTGAACTACAAATTATGTCGAAGTAGTAAGAATTCTTGTTAATTTAATGTGGATATTCAACTTTTATGTACTTAATATTACGTTACATTAATATTACATTTCTGTCATTCCGTAATCAGTTACTTCCATGCAGCTATCTGTTTATAAGAATGTGTTGAGGTTTGTAGACCGGTACATCAACATTGAAAATATATTTTATTAGCATTTTTCTTCGATATAAGCAGTGAGTTATAATTCTTGAGACGTGTGGATATTGAAATAATTAGAACTTAAACTAAGACGGAGAATATTTGTATAGAGTTATTTAACATTTGTATCTACTTTTTTGTTCCTTACCTGACTTAAGTTATTTCTACTAATCAGTGACAGGATTCAGCTTTTTTGTAATACAAATAAATTTGCATATAATATCACATGATTTACATAAGAAGTAATGGGTAATCAGCGAATATAATAGTAAGGGAATTTTTGGTATAAAATGTTAATAGGTAAATTCATAATTTTAAATAATAAGAAGTGAATTTGCAGTATAAAACAATAATAAGTGAATTCGTAGTATAAAACAATAATAAGTGAATTCGTAGTATAAAACAATAATAAGTGAATTCGTAGTATAAAACAATAATAAGTGAATTCGTAGTATAAAACAATAATAAGTGAATTCGTAGTATAAAACAATAATATGTGAATTCGTAGTATAAAATAATAATAAGTGAATTCGTAGTGCAAAATAAAATTTTATAGAAAGCCTCCACTTGCATTAACAACAAGGAGATTCAAAAAGCGTTTTTGCTTTCATATTATTTGTTTTATTTGTTGTTTTAACATCATATTAGCTATTACACCTGACAAAGAATAAGTACGAGTATATGCTATATAAAAATAAAACCACATCACATATTTCATATTGGATCTAATATTGTACATGCATATCATCTGAGGTTAAATCGTAAGGTACCCTTTTAGAAAGTCAACACTATTTTCTTATGTGATCATTCATTTAAAAAATTATATTTACAGTTCTAAGCCATTGCAGTGATAGAAAGATGATATGAAACCATGATTAAAAGCTCAATCAGGTATAGACTATTAAAAGAAACCGCATAAAATGTTTTTACAAATAATTGTTCAATATGTGAGTTATTTCTATGATGGAGAGTTTTACAATAACATATCGACTAATTCATTTCTGCTTTCGTTCATATATCTCGACGAATCTGTTGTTCAGTATCATGTCTCCTTGATTCACATTTCTGTTATAATATACAAGTATCCGTTCATGTCATGCTTGTATAGATTTATAATTTTCAACGTATAAATTTCGATGAATGAATAGAATGGTTCTCATTAGTGCTTGTACAATCAATCCCAAAACATTCTTAAACATATTATAACCTAATATCATCATAAATAGTGCAAGTATGTAAGAATTATCAGAATTTTGAATTTTATCTTCATTTAAATTTCGGTTAAACCGCCGTACAATAAAATATAGTTAAGACATAAGCGAGATATCTTAAGAATGAGAGAAATTACGTCAGAATAAAACATAAACTCAAATTTATTAATTGATATACATTGAAAAAAGTGCCAAGGTATATCCTGAAAAAAATTGTCTAAATTCTATAAATGTATAAATATATATATATATATATATATATATATATATATATATATATATATATATATATATATATATATATCTGGGAAAAGTGTTTTTCTCTTTCAGACAATAGTTATATTTTATAGTCAAAATTGGTTTACTTTATCAAAGCTTATTCTTTACCTTCTGAGAAGAAGACATCCAATAGCGTGTTCTAGCCCAATGGTTACGTTATCAGTTATTAAAATAAAAATAAACAAAATATGGTTATGTGTTCTACTAATTTTTTGTGTCGTTATTTTCAACTTTCAACTTTCCAGTCCCTAGGTGATGTCATTAATTGAAAACAAAACGAAGTAGAAATTAAATTTTTGGTTTCAAATCCGGTACGTTTTTTCTAAAATTTAAGCGGAACGTTTCGGATTTTAGTTGTAGTTGTCAATATCATGTGAGCAGAATAAATTAAATAAAATTTTCTTGTCACTTGATAGTGTCATAAGATGATAAAACAATAAATGAAATATGGTTATGTGTTCTACTCACTTTTTGTGTTAGTATCTTTTGGGAACAAATTATATATAATTTTTAGACCCCCTTGGTGGTGTCATTAATTCAACAAAACGAATTGAAACTAGATTTTTTATCAATTTAAAATTCGAAATTGAAATTAGATTTTTGATCTCTTGTGATATGGCCGAGTGTGTTATACCTATTCGGACATATCAGTAGATAGGAATGGGGAGATGATGATCGTTAGATTTTCCCTTTCCTCTTCTCTTTCTACTGAGGTCAACCTTCTTTTCACTTTTTTGATATATTTGGTCCATATTTCGAATATATGTCGTTGCATTCTCACATGCCAGTGACTGACAAATTATGCAATCGATTATGGGTATATATTCATAAACCTATAACTGTATGTTATGAAGTCGATTATGGTTATGTTTCATGTCTCCATAACTGACACTTAATAATTCACTTGTTTTTATTTTTCATATTTTTGTTAGAAATTACAAAAGTACAATAATAATAGTTCTTTTGAGATCTAACCAGTTTAATGCTTATTGTCATCCCTCTTAAAGGATGTAAGTTAAATCAAATTCAAATAGGTTAATAATTCTTTCAAGATTGCAATTAAACAGGAGTCATAATAAATAGAATAAACGTAACAAAAATATTATTTACTGAAAATTATATCACAAATATATTAAATGTTGACCTGTTGATAAATGTCAAGCATTTCAAGCGTTATCATAAAAATATAGAAATTGTGTTCACTTTATATAAATTATATTGCAAAATTTTATACCTTCTCTTTAATTCAAAACGTTTTAACCAGCATAAATCAATATTTAACCATTGTTACTATTGATTTTTGAAGTTATACTTCTTTAGGCGCGTTAAGAAAAAATGATGAGAGTGAAATTTTAAGATTCGTCACACAAAAGTTACAGTATGAAGTTGCAGCGGTTGCAGTCTCGAAAAAAAAGCTATTGGCACCATTGTCGCCTCTGTTCACTGTTTTCATATTTATAGTATTTATCCAGATGTTTCTTGTGTCTACATTCACACATGTGTTTTAGTTTCATATAAGTGCGATTTATACATGTGCTGATAAATTATATTCAGTAGTGATTTAAATTCAATATTTTGATTAATATATTTACTATTCGTAAATATTAGTGAAAAAATTGTGTCTATAGACTTTTTCAAGTGCTCCAATATAATTGAGGTTATCTATCCGTATGTATTATTTAATGATGCCAAAGAAGTATAACTTCTCACGCGCGTACATAAGTACACGCACCGTTTTTTTTATTTATTACTTATCTTTAATTCATAATCAAACTCGGAACTATTTATTATACGAAAACGCCATAAAATAGATTGTAGGTAGGTAGTAGGCATAAAATAGATAGTAGTATGTACTGATTATAAATAATATTTGTAATGAATATTTTGTCGTTTCTCATTTTATTTCTTTTAGATCATCGTATAATTAGTACCAAGGATTGTTCGGATGTAGGCGATATAATTATAAAAGGCTAACGTAAAATACTCTCGAATTATAAACATTGCTTCAAACCGTTCTTATTAATTTTGACAACTAAACAGGCTCCACGAAACAGAATATTTTTGAAGTAAAACTTCTTTACGCAAGCTTGACTTGGGGAGTAAGCTGGTGAATGCGTGATGAGAGCGTTACGAAAAGTGTGATCGGGCGAGGCGAACGGAAGTTGAGAGGGAGATATAAGTTAGTGAAGACAGAAAGAGAGAGAAAGTTACGTTTCATATATTACTGTAGGGACAAGAGAGAGAGGTGCGACTACACATTTTCTTTCTCTCTTTCTCTCATAGCCAGTGCATGAAAATACTCGTGTGTATATATATATATATATATATATATATATATATATATATGCGAGTTTGCTAGCGTTACGCGAACGGTGATCTTTTTGATTATTTTGTAATTTCATTTCGTTCTTGAACAATTTCATAAATTATTTTTTGTTCAAGACATTAAATATTCTACGTTTAAAGTGAATAAAATTGTAAATTCTTTTAAAGTTCATATTTTGTGAATTTGAAGTTTTATTTCAGTCGTGTAGTCTAAAGCACATTCGTTTTTTTTAATGTCATTTTCTTTAATTTATGTAATAACATTTTTTTTTTAAATTTATGTTACTAATAATAACCAAAGCTATTAAATTACCTTTTGACTTTAAACGCGGGTCCTTCAAATATATTTCTCTAATATATGTTCCGCTATTAAACGAAAACTAATTTGTTTCAAACTAAGTTGTAGCTAACTGTTGTCGGGATATTATTATCCAGTGAAATATTTAACAAGCCTGCTGGCATAGAATCGAATACTCGTGCGTTATTAAAAAGTTGTGTACTTTTTGTGGTAACTCACAGAGTTTATGTTATTAAACAATATTTGAAATACAAATTTTTGATTTAAAAAAAACAATTTTTGCTAAATGCCGGAAAGTCACCACTTAGCACTTTGCTATTGCAGGAAGTTTAAGACAGCTATTTTTTTTATGGTATATAAGACCAAAACTTAATGATGTAATTTTTCTTTTGAATGTATTATATTATTATAATTAATAAATTTGGGTTATAAGTTAACGAATATGCAATACAGAAATGTTCGTGGTTTGAATTATATTAAAATTTTATAGGTGAAATTATATAAAACAGTATTTTATAATTTCATGAGAATATAACTAACATCGTCGCGAAAAGGAAATAAAGAATATCTATCTAAATGAAATTAATTTGTTAGATTTTTTTTCTCTTTCGAGTCAGATAAAATAAAAAAAAACCCTTCTAGACACGAGTGGAATTCGCGCGAGGGTTTCGTACACATTTAGACATTTATAAGCAGTTAATGGTACATGATATTCTTTTTACACTATTTACAAAATTTTAATTTTATAAAGAAAATATATTGCCTATTATCTTCTTCACAGGCTCATGTTTGAGATTTTTTGTTATTATTTCCAATAACAGCCCACAAAAAAATTTAATTCTCTGTATATTCATTGCGGTTTTATTGCTGTTCCCATAAAGGTTAATTGCAAAATTTCTATTACATAGGTCTGAAATTTTGAGAATTGGCAGTTTGTTGTAGACGGAAAAACTTGTAGATGTAAGCCGAACTTTACAAGTTATATTAGAATTCGATTTTTCTACCTTTAAGGTTATTAAGACCATCGTAATACAAGCGCTACGCAAAATTTGAAACCTCTAAATCAAAGAAAACGGTATTCTTTTAGATAAAGTAACAGCTGCAACGCGCTGCAATATGCAGCTTTGAAGTATCCTCAATCTCAATGACTTCAACAGTATGTACACTACATGTGAAATGATATGGAGAAAATTAGCTAAGCTTTCGGGCGGAAATGACGAGATGTGAGAACTCTAAATTATTTTGCATTTATAAAGCTCGAATTTTATGCACCACTCTTGTTTCTTCTTCCACAACTTCACTTTCAAATTTTACAATGGATTTCCGATTAGCAGAATTAACCAACTTACATATCACAAAAACTAATGTAACGAAGGAACGCTTGTAAGTTATATATTATATGAGTAATCTTAGAAATTATGAAATCAATTTTTTTTAACTGTGGAACAAAACTTACCGAATTTTCTGATAGCAAAGAAATTAAAAATAGTTGGAATTATGAATCTTAAATAGCTAATACGCTGTATTAATAATTAATATATAATCTATATTATGATTTTTAAAATAGCTAATATATAATAGCTCTTAAAATAGAATAATAAAGCACAATCCGATTATTGTTTAGCAAGATTTCAGCTGAATTTAAATTGATGTAATTTCAAAGTCAGTTATTAAAATCATATAACAGCGTTTTTATGCTTTTGACAAAATGTGAATCATTCATTTATATAAGTTTTGAAAAATAAACCTATACATACTTATAAAATATGTATTATCAAAAGACTTTAATATTACGCGGATGACTTTCTAGGTAAATATGGTAAAGGAATAATTAATGAAGGAGATATGGTAAATGAGGAGCTGATGGGCCGTTGTATTAAAGCGATTAAGTTAAATAGCCGCTCATAAGTTTAGCAGCAAAAATCAATTAATTAAGCGGGTAAAGTGGGTTCTAGGATTAGAAAAAGTGTGTTCATAATGTTACCTTTAGGATTTCACCTCTAGAACTTGATATCATTAATAGCATGATTGATGCATGTCACGGGTTAACAGACGTACTTATCAAGTGAAAGTGTAGTATACAATTAGAAGTTTTACAAAATGTATACTTCAAACATACGTGAAATGATATGTTATACGTCATTGTTTTTATTTAATATTTATTTTTTTTCCCGCGGCTTTTTCCTCAGGGATATGGGAAATTATTTAATTATTCTCGTAATTACTTTTCTAAAAACTTTATGTTGCTTTTTCTATAATTTTTTTATATATGTATATTATATATATATATATATATATATATATATATATATATATATATATATATATATATATATATATATATATATATATATAATGTGAAACATAGATTTTCTCCGAATTTGATAACTACCTCATGATATTAAAACGAAATATAATGTTGTCTAAATTAGAATGAATGGCATCATCTGTTAAAAATGAAATCAAAAGTTCAAAATTCATCAGTGAAAAAAATTAATTTGGTCTATTGTGTAGTTTTTGAAATTACTTCGAACTGAAAATATTATAACTTTGTTATAGTGGTATAAAAAGTTACAAGGCCTATTTTAAGAGGATAACAAATTACAGTTTGAGCTTTTGAAAGTAATATTTTATTTATTTCAGATGGCGAAATACTTTAGAAACTAAGCGAAATATTAATGATTGTTAAACTAATAAGTCAAAAAAATAATTTAGATTTATTAAAGAATTAGTGTCGATATATTGAAAAAGTCATTGCAACATATTATTATTTAATATAATTTATAAAAAAATGTTTAAATAAAAAAATTAATACGACCTTTACACTTAACATTGCAATCGATATGATGTTATACAGTCATTGAGGGCAGCGATCGATTGTAGTTTATATTTAAGTCCTTTTTAGTCGCATTACCATAAAAACAGGGAAACAAAATACGAGTATGAAATTTTAAGTAAGAATGCCTTTGTCTGTAATAAATAATTAATTGTGGTTTAAATTATCAGTTTGATCTGGTTTTCGATAAGCTTATATTTAAATTGAAATATACATTTCCTAATCGCATTGTATTCAAAAGTTAACGATATTTGGGAAACTTTTTACTACGTAGCTATGAAATTGAAAAAAAAATAATAAAATCAATTTTAATTGGAAATCGTTTTCCAATTTCCATTACAATTTCTAATTTACATTACAATTTCGTAACTACAGTGAGGTTTACTTACTAATAAAACAGGATAAAAATGTGTCAATTTCTTAACAAAATATTTTTCATTGCATACAAATGAATCAAAAAGTGATTCAATCCCATCAGACTTTGGGTTTGTTTTCCTAATAAATTACGTTACACATTTATTCTTCACAATTAAATGGAACTACGTAATGTAGTATTATTTCCATTTTCTTTACGTTCTTTACCACGACCTAGGTTTCGTTGTATTACAATATCTTCAGGTGGGCTATTAGCTAAGATCTTTGCTATAAGATGTTGTAATACAACGAAACCTAGGTGTGGTAAAGAACTCAAAGAAAGTAGAAATAATACTACATCACGTGGTTTCATTTAATTTTGAATAATGAATTTCTATAAAATTAACGCCAAATATATTTAACATTTATTCTTATTTAATTAAAAACACAATTAAATGTAAATAACTTTATAATAAACACAAGCAAAAACTTTTAATATTGTGTATATTGGGAATTGAGAATTCAAAAATTTAAAAAAAAAAACAAAAAGAATTAACATTAACATTTGTCGTGTACCAAATATATATTCATGGATACACATGAACAAATAAAAACAATGCAGTTCATATTCCATTGATTAAATTTTATCTGCTTTGTCACCAAATAAAATTATAAAAAATATTACATATTATTGCACACAAATTCAATGAATCAATTCAGAAATATTTTTCAATTGCGTACAAAATACACTAAATAATAAATATATAATTTTATATAAAGGTAAAATATGAGAAATCATTCAAATGTTGATTTTTAATACTGAGTGTACTCCGAGCGCGGAAGAGGAGTTTTATTTCAATTCTATTAAGATATAGTATTTTTATAAAGAATGACATTAAGAAGAAACTTTTGCAGTGGGATTGGAACAAATACCACCAACAATAGTGTTTTTGCATTAAATCATATCTGAATACGTATGCCTTTAAAATACATGATTTTTAATGAAAACTGTAGTCAATTTTTAACAAATGTGTGATAACAAATTGTTTGTGATTTTGAAACAATAAAGAAACCTTAACTTTACTATTACCTAAATAAAATTTAAGGAGAAAAAATACAAGCATTGAGATTCGAACTCAGATTTCTGTTGCACGGCGTACGTAATAACTTTACCTCTGCGCCAATGACACAAAAGAGCAGCAGGCAAAGCGAAAACATAACCAAGTGATAAAATAAAAAAAATTACTAATCTGGCTGCTCGACAATCCTTTCGTTCGATTGTACTCAGTCTACTGTCGAGAATGTTCGCAGCGTGTCTTTATTTTACACAAATATTTTACAAGGTGAGCCAAAAGAAGTTTTGAGTTCAAAAATTATTTTCATTTCCTCTCTTTGGTTTGTTGTTGACATAATCCTCTCTTTGCTTTGTTGCTCATAAATTTAGCAAATCTCATTTCCTTGGCTACATTCCGAGATGAACATTATGGCACAAAGGTCGATTTCAAACCTGAATAGATTAAAATATTGCACAGGTTTTATACTCTCCATTACTACAATTTCAATGTAAATGCGTTTTTATAATTATTATTAAGATGAAAAGAAATTTAAGTGATATGAAAAAGGTTACATCACAAGTTACTTTCATTCACTAACTATTAAGGGACCGATGAATGAGAGGAGCACTGCAAGGTTGGGAAGGCTATATTCGATATGAAGCTTAGATTTTCTCTCACTTTTGCACTTTCTCTGACATTGAGGTGCTTTCTCAAATAGAATTTAATAAAAGTTATTCATTCTGCGCTGGATCTTTTTTTATGTTGTTTTTCATTTGAATTCATTGAAGAAAAATTACTTCTTAAAATTATATCGAAGAAGAAAACCATCGTGTTTAGTATATAATTCCGTGTTTTACCGCTGTGGCACAGCGGTAATAAAACAAGTATAAAAATTAACTTACTAAGTCAGCTCTTCTCGTTCAATCGCACTCTGCCTAGCGTCGAGCATAGCCGAAGTTGAACCATTCGGTCAGTCTACCACCGTGTATACCTTATGCCTATCGTACATACGTCTGGTGCAAAATGAAATTGCAAATCTTTACTTATCAAACCATTTTGAACTAGGTGAGCAAAAAGTAGGTTTTACTTTAAAAATGGAACTCTCATAATATTAAAGTTAAAAATAAATTTCCATATATCTAAATAAAAACCATATACCATCCACGTCAATATAATAACGGACCACGTCAAATTTAAAGGCGAATACTCTGGTATTCACTTTTAAATTTGAAGTGGTCGTTCATGTACGCATAAAAAAATTAAGTGGTTAGCTACAATGCTAGTTGTTTAGGAGAATTAAAAATGTTATTTAAACGCATCAATATAAAGAAATAAAAATGCAATAAATATAAATACTTCCACGCGGATAACGGACTTTACGGAAAAGCAAGTAAAAAACTTGCTTAGCAAAAAAGCTACCAGATACATGATTTTCTGACAGTAAAATTATTAGGGAAAGGTTCAACTGAAATATCAAGAATTAATTATAAAGCTACCATATACTTTATTGCAAATGACCCGAAACAAATGTAAGAAATTGAGATAATTTTAAGATGTGTATGAAGATTATAATAAAGAAGGAGGATTTTTTTATGAGTTAAAATATATATTGAAATAAATGGAATTATTTATTAATACTTGTTTTTTAATTTGGAAAGTAAAGTGGTATGAGAAACTACCACTTTTTTTAAATTGATTCTTAATCCAACTTAAGTTTCTCGAACAAGATTTAACAAACTTCTTTGTTACATGAAAATCCATTTAGAAAAACTTTATAAGAAGATGATAACAGAAAATCAACTGAATTATTGAGCAAATAAATGGACTGCTAAAAAGCTGCGCCAGTCCGAGACGTCTTCTATTTTAAGTCTTCTTCAGAATGATGAAATATTTGGGAGGGTTCATAAGGATTTGAGTTAAAATGAAATATCTTATTCTACTTCATTTCTAATAAAGGGATGAACAGTCTGAATTTACTTCAGTTGGATCTTTATTTAAGAGTACTTGATTGAGAATTATAATAATGTATATAGTATAAATTTATATTTTATTTACGTTCTGCTTGAACTAATGATTTAAGTTCATTTAGTTTGGAATAATTTTTTTTAATTTTTTCACTATTTCAATTATATACTTGTATAGGTTCAGATATATTATTAACTATCGCCTTCAATTACAAAATTTGGTTGCATATATTTCTGAAGAAATATGGTTGTTTTATATTCTAAAGAAATATCTGTATGTGTGCCGTTCATATAAATATGTAAATATGGGAACGGTATAGGAGCAAAAATATATTTGAATAAAGGTTTATTTTTATTTTGGTCATTATTTTAAAATAGTGTTTTTGTTTTTCATGCACTAATTTTAGTATAACGGAACGATACCCAAATAGCAAATATTCGCTCAAAATCTAGACAATGCATTCAATAAAGTCGGCATTACTTGTTCAATACATTAGTAAAACATAACATTTTAAAACAATACTTTGTATCTATTAGGAATAACTATTTGTATCGAAACCATTAAATATTTATAAGCTTGCATAATACATTCAATAGTTAAGCCTAAAACTATCAAAATAAACTGATGATTGTAAATAATACAATGTAATAAAGAAGCATACCACGTGATAATTAATTTTGGCGGTATTTATTTTTCACTTAATTTAAATGATGGTCGAATTGCTCTAATAGCACGAATCAAGATGCAAGTGTAAATTTGAGGAAATATCAATCATTCTGAAACATTCAATAACATATTATTATTTGAATGAATATTATAAAAACATTAGCTATCCTTATAAGTGACAATAATGATAAGAAAGTTGCGACTAAACGTATTGTTATAATGCTCTTAGCTCAATTCATTGATAGGGTCGTCCACGCGGGTTTTATGACGCAATGTGATCGAGCGTCGAAGCAATATTTCTATATACTGTGTACTTGTTTTCATTACAGACAATGAGTAAATGTAACTACGACAGATTTGTGGACGAAAAACTAAAAATAAATGTTTCTTTGAATGTTACTCAAAAAAGGGCCAAGTTTCTCTTTTTAGTTGTTGAAGATGGTTGAGGTTAAAGGACGGAAAAGGAAGTGACAGAGGTGAGCGCTTCAAGAGTGGGTTGAAGGATAACGAAGATGACGGTAGTAAATGATCTCGTATAGTTCGTAACGTTTACAGTTTGCCTGTTGTTTTTAAAGATTTTTAAATGGAAAATCCTCGGTTCCGATTTTTGGTTAATGTTGTATTTTACGTTTAGGTATTTAGATTAAATGTATCTAAAAAAGTAAAAAAAAAATGTTTAAAAGTATCTAAAGTTTTTGGGTTACATTTTTTCAATTAACAGTGACATAATAAAAAAACTCTGTTGCTGCGTCATATATGTATGCAGTTTACTTAATTATTAAGAAAATTATTCGATGAAAATAAAATTTAGTAATCTATATAAAGCTATTATCTTTCCAGGCAGTACACATAGCTATTTTGTACGATTTACAAGAAAAGAAATGGTTCTATATTATATCAAACGGTATACTTAGTGTCTGCTCAAGTATGCATGTAACTGTGTCTCCAATAGTATGTATATATGAAAATCTTTAAAATATGAAAAGACCTCACACTATTAGGATTTTGCATTGATTTAGGTCACGATTAATATTTAAGGTCACACAGTACTTCCATTAAATTATTCAAAAATATAATTTTTTCCACAACGCAAATGTATTGCTTGCCATATCATCTAGAATTATGATATCTAGAATTATCGTTGCAGCGTCCCTATAACCTTTGCGTAGGTTTTAAAAACTCGGTTTTTATATTAATATTATGATAAACAGAATCAAAAGGTGGAGATGGGGAGATTATATTTTTATGTCCCCTTTTCGTCTGTGCAAATGTAAGACCTAAAATATGAGTAATTTTGGGACCATTCAAATAATATCCCATGCCATACATGCAACTCTACATTTTTCCGATCATTTAAATATTTCCCATAAAATTTTCATTAAAATATTTCTGTGTATTGCCTATTAAGATATATGTGATAAATATGCTTCATTACTATGTCAATTTTCAAGTTTGTACTTCAATCGATTTCTGAGCAAAACGTCTGCGATAGACGGACGTAAGGGACCCTAAAAATTAAATTGAAAATGCCTTCAGAAAGAAAAATTACAAAATGCAAACAAGCCGGAACTAAATTTATACATTTTACTCAAGAGCTTAAGGTTTGTTATAATGAACTCCGTTACTTTAACTTAACTAGCATGTTAAATGAATCTCGTGTTCCTGTAATAAGATACGTAACGTATAATTAATTTAAGATGTTTTTCTACATTGTACTATATCAATATTCTTTAGACAGTTTCAATCGAAAAAAAAAATTTCATATCGAATTAGATCTAATAAGTAAAAATGAAAAAAAAAACAGTTTAATGTTAACCTTATTTTTGAAACGAAAAAGGTCTAAAAGAAAAATTGTACTCAAGAGTCACAATAACAACACTTGCGAGCACAAAGTAGTTGCACATTGCTAAAGAACGGAGTTTTATAAAGAACCAAGACGACGACACAGAGCGACTCCACAAAAATCTCGTGAAATCTGTTCTTTACTGCCACTCTCATAAATAAGTCATCAGAAGTGTCCGCTCGCAACTCTAACGGAAACATTATAAGGCTCTCTCCGCTCGATTTGCTGCTCATTCAATTTGGTAAAGGAAAATCGTTTCCGAAACACCTTCGGTTTTAAGGTTCTGACACAAATGATTTCGATGAGCGCTCGTCAGATGTTACCTTGGTAGTGTATATGAGGTTGAACGGCAATGAAGCTTTTTGAATGCTTTTTTTTTACGGAAAGCAGTTAATACTTCTATTTGGCTACAGATTTTTGCACATCCCTACAAAGTGGAAAATATAATTGCATATTTCGTTTATTTTAATTGTAATTAAACTGATAAACTAAACTGTATTTAAATTAAGTGCTCCCATAAAAGTTTCCGTCCCGAATAAAATTAATGGTTCTGATAAAGTTACAATAAAGTTATATAGGAATAACAACTGTTTAAATTAAAAACTCCATTTGAAATGCTTTTTAAAATTATAATTTCCAATCGTCAGTCAAAGTATTCAAAGTAATTTCTTTGTTAGAGGTAATTTATTGGTTGTTTTATACTAGTTCAACTACTGTCTATATACAATAGTTCAGTGATTGTTTTTGACAACACTTGATAAATGTATCATTGGTATGGTAAGACCATGTAAACTGTACATGAATTTTATATTTTTATTGTAATGAGTAATTGAATTTGTTTTTGATATTTGCAATGTTTTTCCATATTTTTAATAAAATTTTCATTCCTAACACGTTCCCATTGTACTCTTTAAGGAAAGGATAATTCCAAATTTGCGTGATAACAATTACACGCATGACTTAATATAATTGACATTTTAAGCTCGGGGTATATGAAAATACTGAAATTTGTTAAAAAAAGGTTAAAAATATCTACGGACAACTATTATTGATGTTTCACACACACGTAACTAGTGTTATAATACGGGCTTATTATAATACTTGAAAACAGTACGTTATCTTGTATATTATAATGAAACTTAAGTGGCATTTTATGACATCAACGTACTCATATGTACTCCAAATGTATTCAAATTGTATGCTTTAAGGAAAGGATAATACCAGACTGGCGTGATAACAATTACATATATTTTTGGGACATGGCTTAATATAATTGATACATAGATCTCGAGATATATGAAAACAGTGAAATTTGTTAAAAAGGGTGAAAAAATATCTACGGACAACTATTATTGATGTTTCACACACACGTAACTAGAGTTATAATACGAGCTTATTATATTACTTGATAAGAGTACATTGTCCAATATATTATAATGATACTTAAGTAGCACTTTATGACATCAACGTACTCATATGTATTCCAAATGTATTTCAATTGTACGCTTTAAGGAAAGGATAATTCCTCGCGTGATAACAATTACACGCATTTATGGGACATGGCTTAATATTATTGATATTTTAATCTCGACGCATATGAAAACAGTGAAATTTGTTAAAAAAGGTTAAAAAATATCTACGGACAACTATTATTGATGTTTCACACACCTGTAACAAGTGTTATAATACGGGCTTATTATAATACTCGATGAGAGTACATTATCCTTTATATTATAATGAAACTTAAGTAGCACTTTATGACATCAAAGTACTCATATGTATTCCAAATGTATTCCAATTGTACGCTTTAAGGAAAGGATAATTCCTAATAAACATTAATAACAATTACACGCATTTATGGGACATAGCTTAATATAATTGACATTTAAATCCCGAGGTGTGTGAAAACAGTGAAATTTGTTTATGTTTCACACACGCGTAACTAGTGTTATAATACGGGCCTATTATAATACTTGATAAGAGTTACATTATCCTATACATAATAATGAAACTTAAATAGCACTTTATGACTACAATGTTCTCATACGTATATAAAATTCCAGTGAATATGATAAAAAATAATGAAATAAATTAGCTATCCTTATAAGTGACAAAGTTCAAAATGTTCGAATATGACAAGTTTCAAAATGTTTTCAGATCCAACAAAATTAATTTCATATAAAGTGTATAGTTTATATCAAGAAAAGTTTTATTGATAGCAAGAAAATATTATTTTAGGTAAAGTCGCTGGTAGAAACTTGTATTCAATAGAATAAATGTGAATTAATCGAAAGGTTTCATATTTTGAAATACTGGAATTTATTAAATTTGCCACATAAGCGATGTATAATTTTATTGATTTAAATATCACATGTGCTTACAATTTTAAGTTATGTAAATGCACGTGCGTCAGTGTGTGTTGCTATATATATGCAATGTAATGAACTTAACAAGGTAAAAAGATCGTTTTTGCGATAATTTAGTTTTTTATTCAAAAATTCAAAAATTGTAAAATCATTATTAAATAATGACGTGAATAAAGTTTTGACCGTTAGTTTCAAATCGATAATTTTATTACTGCTTTGTATCGTGACAAAATATCATGTTAGTGGCAAGTATCATAAAGGCCGCCTGACACCTAAGGGTATATGTGTTATATATACAATTTTGTTTTGTGTAATCATTTTTATAATTTTATTTAGCATATATATATATATATATATATATCAACTGAGTTGTTTAAAGATCTATTTTACGTAAATATATACCATCCGAAGTTGGACAAATTAAAACAAGGGAAATAAAATCATTAGCATAAAATTTTACTTTCACCTGTATTATAAAAGTCTCCTATGGGATAAAAAGTATTCAATATCGCATATTATAATTCTGCAACTACAACACTTGATTCTGTTCATATAGAAATATTTTTATTGTTAAATTAATAAAATTTGGTTACTCAAGTTCCTAATAAAGAAAAATCCGCATAAAATAACTTTATCGGAATGAGCAGAAAATTGAGCAGTTCTATTTCTGCTCAATTTTCCGTTAAATTTTTTTATGTGGGGAAAATTTCACATTCTGCAAATGTTGTTTTGATGATACACTAAGAATGATATCACTGACGATAAGCGAGTAGTAATATCGAAGTTCGTTAAAAACCATAAAGTGGGATAACAAATAAATAATCATGTTGAGAATATACATTCATAGGTTCATTGCTCATTCTGTTATTAAACAGTTATAACTAAGAATAAATCGAGCATACATAATTTGGTCTCAATTCGTAAACAGTTTTCGGTGTTCAACTTTCATACATCTACAACTTAAGCTGTTAAATTCATAACAATTTGGAAAAATAAGTTTTTAGGTCTTTTGGTTTTTATTCCTTTTATTTGAATGTGAAACTGAGTTACGAAGAATTATAGACCTGATATTATATTAAGTTTTAAAGGATGTATAGAATTAATTTCAATTTACAAGAGATTTTTTTAATTAATGAAATAACTAAGCCTGCTTTAAGTTTAATTAAAAAACACTTATTCTAAAACTGTGTCATTTGATTCCATATAAAATTTTCCTCAATGTTACAAATACTGACTTCGGTGATTTTCATTACTTTATATGAGTATTAAGAACTAGATCGGAATGCCAATTTAACTAACTTATGTTATTGTGGTTTTATTTATACATATATTATTATATTATTTTTGCACCGTGAAAATATCCTACCTGAGAGAATCTCGATATTTCGTAGCAGACATATATACTGTATATAAAAACGGACATTGAGGTATAAAATTGAGTGCAAGTTTAAAATGTTCTACTGTTGATTGAACTTTGCTGTACCGAACTGGGTACGTAGGACGATACTATGCACATGACGATTTTCGATTAATATATTCCTATTGGATACATCACTTGTTCTTATATATTATTTTCTTCATAGTTTTACAAGTAGTTTGCTCTACGCCTTTTTAGTATAACAGAAAATTGATATTTGGTCCTGCATTAACTTTTTGCGTGGGTGGCCGACTTTTTTAGATCTGGTCTCAAATATAATTTCAAGTTGCGTTTTTTGATGTATTTAAGGTAAATATTAAACAAAACCGACTATAAAAAATGTTTCAATGATTTTTTTTCATTTTATTTTGATTTAAATATTAGCTCGAGTTTTTCGTTTCCTTTAAAATAATTGAATAAACATTCGATTTTTACTATAATACATACATTTAAACATGTATATTTTTATTAATATCATCAATAACTTAAACTTTTTGTATTGAAAAATCTCTATTAATATCGACAATATAATTTACTATTCAGTATTTTCTTTATATCGCTTTCCGTTTTAAATTAATTTAATATTTTTCTAACTACCTTTAATTTTACAACAGTTTATTTAGTAGGAAAGTTTATTTTTACACTGTTAAAGGTAGCAAAAGTTAAAATAAGGATGTAATATTTTTGTATTGCTGTTAGGAATTAAATCTTTCCAGTTGCTAATTGTTCTCAAATAGGGTACAAATATTTTTTGTTTAAAGAACATATAATATTAGTTTACAAATTTGGACAAAATTTTCTATAAATATATATAATTAGCAGGGGTGTGCCAAAAATTAATTTAAACGCTGAGCGGGCGACATACGCAAATCGATTTAATAGTGGACGTGAATAAATTTACGTAATTTGAGGAATGGGCGCTAAAGGATTTGGCAAAATATCCATAGTGTCCTTCGAAAAACGAAAATCCCTACATCATTGATACAGACAATGATTCATTATATCGTTTAGTAGATAGTTAGTTGTATAGTTCGACTTTAATGAAGGCAAAGGAACAAATCCTTTGCCTTGAAAAATACCTAACTGATTAAGAGTTTAGCGACATGATATTATTACTAAAATGCATGTACTGATATATTAATAAATTCTTTCTTATAACATGTGAACACATATTTTAAAATAACTGTAGTGTTAATATTATTGTGAAACATTATGTAACCCGTAGCTAATTTCTTGTATTTTGTAAGTTTTCATGTTCAAATTATAGTAAAGTAGTAAGAATTTTTATTCATTTAAGGCAAACGTACTTTAATATTACATTCATTGATGTAACATATGTGCTGTTATTGCTTTTGAATCGTTTTGTTCTGTAAAAAAAAATTACTTTAGCTAATACACTTGACTGAAGACTAAATAGTTAATCTAAAGAGATCAAGTCGGTGAAAAAGACATTGTTAATGCATACACTTGAACGCGTTACTTAAATTTTAAGGGCTAAAAAAAAATGAAGCCTGAGCGTGTTCTTATATTTCATGATAAATTAAACATGCACTACCTACCATTTAAGAGAGTAGGAATTAAGAAAAGTAATTTATAATTACGTGAAAAAAAATATTTAGTAGGCAATTACTACAATTCTTTTGTATCATTTGTCAGCAATAAAAAAAGCTATATTCCTGGTTCCAACCCATTATAGTACACGGTGCCATGACCAATTATAAATGAAGTCGCCAAAATATTTTGTGTATTTAATGGTTTATAAATTAAACAGTTAAACATTATTGAAAAAAACTTCTATTAAATGTTTTTAGAAAGAAAGAAAAAGTTTTTAAAAAAAATGTCATGATAAAAAAAATAACGCACATAATAAATAATTAATCGAAATTACTAAATAGGAAAGTGTCAATTTTTTGTTTATTAAATTGAAATAGTTAATATGAATTTAGTTTCCACGCTAAACAATGAGAAAATTATAAAAGCAATATGTAACTTAAACGCAATATTTAACGAGATACTAAAAATTTTTAATAAACTTCCTCATATTGAATATTAAATAACTGGCCAGTGACGTCATAAGCCAGTAGTCATAATCATACAAAAGTATGGTGAGTTTTCGCGCGAATCGTATTTCGTCAGCTTTTAAGTCGTTATAACTTTTTAATGAAAGTTCTACGTACGATATATTTATTTTAACCATTTGTAATGCTATTACTTATCCTATTCTAGTAATTAAAAATATAGTCAAATGCCATATTATGAATGGCTCAAATAAGAATCTCACGAATCGCTCGTGACATTTCCGAGGAGTGTAACTTGGTGGAGAGATAACCAGCTAGATTTTTCTTTTCTTTTTTTGTCTAATATCATTTGGCCTTTCACTGTTTCGATATATTTCGTGCATTGGCCTTTTTTCACTCTTTTGATGTTTTGATATATGTCACCGAATTTTCATATACCCATAACTCACAAGTATTGTAGTTACTTGTGGGTATATTTTCATGGACCTATAATTAAAAAGTTATGCATTGTTGTCGTTTATTGACAAACTGTGTTTCATGAAAATTTTCTTTTACTTTCTTTATTAGTCTATTAGATATTATTATTAGTGGTGCTTTTCTTAAAAACTACTATTTTTTTTTGATCTTACGTATCGCTTTCTATATTTTAAATTTCCTTTGGCTTCATTTGTTTATCTTAGTTAGTATCTCTTAGGTCTATAATTATATTTTTTCAACATTTATAACATTTATATTCATATTTTTTAACATTTATATTTACATTTTTTTCAATGGCATTCACAAATTTTCCCTTGGGTGACAATTATTTTCAAATATTTTCTCAATAATTTACTCGTTATCTTATTTTTTATATATTTATTAGAAGTTACCCAACCGGAATAATAGCAGTTTTTTGGGATAAGAAATATTTATTTTGAAATACGGGATGAGTGGCAACTTTCTTCAGTATTTCTTGATTGACGCTATAAGAACATATTTGAAAATGAATACTGTTGTTTAAAATATGCATTATGATTTTATTTATATTAAGAGATCTTATAAAAAATATAACAATTATGGAGTTTACGTTTAAAACTTTTTTTCCTGTTACAGACAGTATGATAGTACAGTTACCTCTCCCGTAACGAGATAAAGGAAGACCATATTAAGTCAAATTCAAATAGGAAGTGTCACAATGAATTCAACATAAGTACCCAAAACATTATTTAATGGAAATTATGTCATGAAGATATGAAATATTAACCTATTGATAAATATTAGAATTACGTTATTAAAAAGCTATATGAAATTTCAATAATTTTATTGCAAATCTTTTTTTCTGTTGTTAAAAGGTAAAATGTTTGAACCAAAAAAAATTAATAATGAACGATCTTTATTACCACAGGTTTCATAATTCATCTTTACCTCACTGCCAACCTAATTATATTATCAATTGCTGTAAAATAGTAGAATAAGTTTTAGGAAATAGCTTCTCTTTAGATCATCGAGTAATTAGTAAAGACGCTTGTTTAGATGTAGAGAATATAAATATAAAAGGCTGAAGTAAAAATACTTTTGAAATATAATCGTTACTGTTGACCGTTATGATTTATTTTGCTAAATAAACAGTATACATCAAGAAACAGAATATTTTTTAATGTCATTTCCTTTAGTTTACATAATTATATTTTTTATGAAACAAATGTCATTAACAATACGCCAACTTATTAATTTACTTCTCAATTTGAAGCCGGGTGCTTCAAAGATATTTGCATAACCTTCCGTTTCGTGTATTAACTGAAAACTAATTTGTTAGAAACTAGGTTGTAGCTAACAGTTGTCGGGCTATTATTATCTAATAAAATATTTAACAAGCCTGCGGCATAAATGTAGGTTATTAAAAAATAGTCTTGTATTTTTTGTCGTAACTCGCAAAGTTTTTGTTTTTAAACCGTATTTCAAATAGAAAATTTTCTATTTCAAAAAAACTACTTTTGCTAAACGCCGGAATGTAGATTTTTTATCATGTTATCGCAGAAAGTTTAATATAATTATATTCATGATGGTACACAAGCCAAAAATCAAATGAACATAATAACGTAATTTTCATTTGAAAGTATTATGGGTTATGAGTTAAGGAAAATGCAAAACAGAAATGTTCTTCCCTGAAATTTTAATATATTAATAAACAATGTTAAATAATATAAACAATATTTCATAATTTGGCAAATTAACTAATTAATTATTATTTTTTTATGTGATGTAACCACAAATGAACCATTTTCCGATTTTTTTCCTTTAAAAAATGTGTTCCTGTGAAACATCGTTTTTTCCCAAATTTATAAGGTATATGGTAAGTAACCTAAAATTTTGATTTATTTGTTAGTGTCAAAACATGAGACATGAATAAACATGAATATCATTTTTTTATTGCGTAGAATTAAAAGCTTGATTCTGCAGCTCTAAAGGACTATAGATTTAAGTATTTGATATTAATTTCAACTTGTCTGAGTCTTGACAGACGGACAGACAGAATGAGAATGAAGTGATCATATTAGGGATGCTTTTTTCCGCTTGAGGTACAGAATCCTAAGAATCAGAAAAGAGCATGTAAATTAAGGTCTTGCACTTTTTCATATTTTCCGAATTTTCTGAAGTAAGGCAATCGAAATAATTTAATTTAAATTTTTTAATAAAATTTCGGCTAGGAATTTTTTTTCCACCCTTTCAAAAATAATTGAAAAGTTTAATTTGCGGAGAAGGACAAAGTATATGAACATATAGGCCAATATTTTGAAAACGGGATTAAAAATTTGAGAAAAAACGTATATAAGGCCTATCCAATATTAACCCACATAAAAATTTAATTCCTTTTATATCCATGCGGTTTTCCCATAAAGTCTCTAGTTGCAAAATTTAATTTATATAGGTCTGAAATTGTAGGAATTGGGAGTTTGTTGTGGATAGAAAATACATTTTAAAAAGATAAAAACGTGTGTATATAAGTCGGCTTTTACAAATTATTTCTACATTTGATAATGTATCGAACCACATAGTCAAGTTTCGCCCTCCATTAAATAATTATCTAAAAAAATTGATGCAAATATTTTATTATAAGATAATAACTTATTATATTTGAATTATGATTTTCGACTTTCAAGGTTATTAAAACACAAATGATACCAGCGGTACGCAAAATTTTAAACCCCTAACTCAAAGAAATCGATATGATTTTTGATATATTTATAGTATATTCACTTCCAGCAGCATATATGCAGCTCGAAAGTATAACCAATCGTAGTTAATTCAATAGTATATACGCTAATAGTCAAATGATATGGAGGAAATTACCTGAACTTTCGTAGTAATACGACATGAAGTAAAAACTCTAAATTGTTCTACTTTTATAACTCGACTTTGGCGCAACACTCTTATTTTTTCTTTCACTACTTCACTTCCAAAGTGCATTTCCGATTATCTGAGGTAATCAATGAACATTTCGCCCCAATTTTGCGCTTTTAGCTTGATTGTTTGTATTAGTAATCTTAGAAATTATGAAATAGGTTTTTTAAATTGAGAAAAAAACTTATTTAATTTTCTCACTACAGAGAAATGAAAAAACATTTTTCATTATGATTAATGAATCTTAAAATAGCCTAAAATATATCACATTGCATTTAAACTTTAGCCAAATTTCAGCGGAAAATGAATTGATGTAAGATCCAAGTTAAATGTTATAATAATTTCGTTAGTGTGTGTTTCGTTAGGGTAGTGTTGTTATTCATTGACAAAATCTGAATCATTCGTCTATATAAATGTTTTGAAAAAAAAACCTAAACATGCTTATACAATATGAAAAGTATTATCAGAAGACTTTAATATTACGTGGACGACTTTCGAGGTAGATATGTTAAAAGGATAATGGACGAAGGAGCAATTAACCTAAATAGCTGCTCATCAGTTTAGCAGCAAAAATCGATTAATTGATCGGGGTTGAGTAAGGTGCTAGGATGGAAAATGATTCAAAAAATGTTCCAATAATTTCACCTTTGGGATTTCACCTCTAGAGCTGGATATCATTAATATTAAGATTGATGCATGTCCCGAGTTAACAGAAGTACTTACCAAGTGGTAATGTAGTACAATTAGAAGATTTACAAATGTATACTTCAAACGTATTTCAAATTATATTTAATACGTCATGGTTTTCATTTAATATTTACCTTTTTTCCCGATTTTCTTTTCATGAATAAGAGAAATTAGTTAACTATGGTCGTAATTACTTTTCTGAAAATTTTTACGCCTTTTTCTATTATTTTTTTTTATTGTTTTTGTTTTATTGTTTTCTTGATTGGTAGGAGCATATATATATATATATATATATATATATATATATATATATATATATATATATATAATTGTATTAGTTTATGGGACAGAAACATATTGGTTTTCCGCAGTTTTCACTCTATGGAAACCGACATACTTACAGTCCATGAAAAGTACACTGTGCATGAAATCGATTCAAACTATTAAATAAAAACGGTCCTGGAATAGAAATATAGACTTTTTCCGACTTTTATCCCATCAACCCTTTTAAAACTACCCCATGTTATTAAAACGAAATATAATGGTGTCTATATTAGAACGCATGGCGTCATCTGTTACCAGTGAAAGAATTAATTACGTCTATTGTGTTGTTTCTAAAATTACCTTGGAATGACAATATACCTTTGCTCTAGTGGTATAGAAAGTTATTAAACCTATTTTAATTGACAAATAATAGAATGAGAATTACAAGTACTAAAACTTGTAATTCTCATTCAGCTCGTAAAAGCAATCTGTTATTAATTTTTAGATGGTGAAGTACCTTTGAAACCAAGCAAAATATTAATGTTTGTCAAGTTACCAAGTCGACAAAAATGATCTCAATTCATTGTTCTTTAAAAAAAGAATCGTATATCTGAATAAGTGTTGATGTATTGAAAAAATGTATGCACTTCTACTAAATATGTAATAATTTTTCAAAAATGTTTTAATAAAAAAATTAATAGGGCCTCTACATTTAAATTTTCTGAAATTACCTTGGAATGACAATATAACTTTGCTCTAGTGGTATAGAAAGTTATTAAACCTATTTTAATTGACAAATAATAGAATGAGAATTACAAGTTTTAGTTTCAGCTCCTAAAAGCAATCTGTTATTCATTTTTAGATGGTGAATTACCTTTGAAACCAAGCAAAATATTAATGTTTGTCAAGTTACCAAGTCGACAAAAATTATCTCAATTCATTGTTCTTTAAAAAAAGAATCGCATTCCTGAATAAGTCTTGATGTATTGAAAACATAGATGCACTTCTACTAAACATGTAATAATTTTTCAAAAATGTTTTAATAAAAAAATTAATAGGGCCTCTACATTTAAAGTTGCAATTAATATTATATCGTACAATTATTGAAGGCAGGAATCGATCGTAGTTTATATTTAAGCCCTTTTTCGTCACATTATAATAAAAAGAGATAAACAAAATACGAGAATGAAATATTAAGGAAAGAATCAATTTGTTGTGTAATAAATAATTAAAAAGTATTTTCAGTTGTCAGTTTTATGCGTCATTTGACAAACGTCTATTTAAACTGAAATATATAATTCCTAAGCGTATTGTATTCAAAAGATAATGATTTTAGGTTTCTTTTCACGACGTATCTAAGAAATTGAAAAACATGAAGGTAATTTCAAATACGATCCAGCAAGCAATTAAGTAATTTTTTTAAAAGAAATAGTTTTTTAATCTAATCATTACAATTTTGTA
This sequence comes from Druceiella hillmani, assembly GCA_039881145.1. Taxonomy (NCBI): domain Eukaryota; kingdom Metazoa; phylum Arthropoda; class Insecta; order Lepidoptera; family Hepialidae; genus Druceiella; species Druceiella hillmani. The sequence continues at coordinate 9,296,744 of JAYKKI010000010.1, read as the reverse complement.
ATTTTAACCAACTGTATCCACTAAAAAAACAGGTTGATACAAATGTATCAATTTATAAAATATTTTCAGCGCATAAAAGCGAAGAAAAGAGATATTCATCCCCACCCTTGTTTTCCTCATAAAATACTTTTCACATTTATTCTCATTTAATTAAAAACACAATTAAATGTAAATAACTTGGTAAAAACCACACAGTAGAAGTAAAAACTTGGGTCAGTGTGTATACTAGAAAGTTAAAAGAAACAAAAATAATTAACATTAATAGTTGTCGTATACTACCTGTATATTCGTGAAGACAAATAACCAAATCAAATCTATGCAGTGCATATTCCATTGTTTATATTTTATCCGTCTTATCACCAAATAATATCATAATAAATATTACACGCACGCAAATTTGCTCAATCAATTCCTAAAAAAATTTCAGTTTTATATAAAATACACTAAATGATAAAGAAATACTTTTGTCTATAGGTAAAATATGTGTCATAATTACAAATGATGATTTTAAAGTCGGGGTGTATTCCAAGTGATAAAGAGAGAGTATTTTATTTTAATTCTATTAAGATATAATATTTTTATAAAGAATGACATAAAGAACAAAACTTCAGCAATGGGATTGGAACAAAGACCACCCACAATCAAATATTATCTTTAAATCATATCTGAATATGTTCACGTTTAAAATATACGATTTTTAACTTAAAATTAAGTAAATTTTCATCAAATGTATGACAAAACATTATGTGTGATTTGAAAACAAAAAAGGAACATTACTAGTCCTTAAATAAAATTTATCAAGAAAACATACAAGCAATGAAATTCGAACTCAAACTTCCGTTACGTAGAGCACGTAATCCAGTATTTTACTGCTGCACCAATGACGCAAAAGGGCAAAGGGTAGAGTGAAGAATCATCAAGTGATAAAATACAAAACTATCATTTTGGCTAAGTCACTAACCGTTAAGGAACCATAACGGTGCGATGAACAAAAGGAACACTGCAAGAAGGGGATAGGTTATGATCGATAAAAATCTTAGATTTCCCCTCACTTTTGCTCTGCTTAACTGCTGTGCCAATAATTCAGTGGACAAAGTGACAAAATAAAAATGTACTTACTAAATCGGCTCCCCTCATTTATTTGCACTCGGCTTGACATTGAGTACAACTGAGGTTGAACCATTCGGCCCTATTCGGTCTACCGCCGATTATACCTGATGTGTAACATATCAGCCGTGATGTGTAACATGCCTGTCGCAAAATTGCAAATCATTTCCTATCAAACAATTTTGGACTAGGTGAGCAAAAAGAAGATTTTACTTTGAAAACGAAACTATCATGACATTGACGTTAAAAACAATATTAATAAATCTAAGTTAAAACCTTATTTCAATATATTCTTTTAAATTTGGCGTGATCAGTTGTGTACATAACAAACATTTAAAAGATTAGCTATAATTTGAACACATCAGGATTTGAATTAAACGCAACCAGATATATAATTTTCTGATAAAACCATCACTAGATGGAGGTCCTGTTGAAATAACAATAATAATTATTAAGGTAGTAATACATTTTATTGTGAATAACCCGAAACAAATGTAAAAAACGAGATAATTTCGAAAGGTCTATGAAGATAGTAATAAAGGTCTATGAAGATAGTAATAAAGGTCTATGAAGATAGTAATAATTTCGAAAGGTCTATGAAGATAGTAATAAAGACATAAAGAAGTAAAGAGTTTATTTTAATCAGTTAAGAAATTTATTGAAATGGATGGAATTAATTATTCATATTCGTTATTAATTTGAAAAGTGAAGTCATATAAGAAGCTATAATTTTTTAAACGGATTCTATATTCATTTTAAATTTCTTTAACAAAATTTAACAAACTTCTTTGTTACATGAAAATCCATTTAGAAAAACTTTATAAAAAGATGATGACAAAGAATCAAATGAATTATTAAGGAAATAAATGGAACGACTGAAAAGCTCCGCCAGTCCGTGACGTCTTCCAGTTCAAGTCTACTTCAGAATGATGAAATATTCGGGACGGTTCATAAGAATTGAAGTAGAAATAAAATATATTATTCTACTTCGCAAGAAGTGGAGTGAACTGTCTAGATTTACTTCAATCAGGCCTACGTTTAAGAGTACTGGATTGAATTAGACTAATGTATATAGTAAAAATTCAATCTTCATTTACGTTCTGCTTGCGATAATGATATTCAGTTCATTTACTTTGTTCGTATTCTTACTTTTGCTCAATTTTTTTTTAATCTATTTTTTGTTTCAATCGTGTACTTGTGTAGATGCAAAGATATTTCATTAATTGTCACCTTGGCATAAAAAAATTGGCGGCATATATATTGAAGGAATATAGCTGTTGCATCATTCACATAAATAAGTAGACATACTAAGGGAATAGGAACAAAAATATATTTGAACAAAAGTTTCTTTTTATTTTCTTTTATGACAATAGTGTTAAAAAAGTTGCGACTATACGTCAGTTATTTATAAGTCTTTAACTCAAATCATAGAATGGGTCGTACGCACGGGTTTTATAAAGCAATGTGATTGAGAATCGTTCTTATATTCTGTGTACTTGTTTTCATTATAGATTATGAGTAAATGTAAAACTGATTTATGGAATAAAAGATGAAAAATAAGTGTCTATATAAAAATTACTTCTAAAAACAAAGCCAAGTTCCTCCTTTCTCGTTGCTGAAGACGGATTATTGAAAAGGACGGAAAGGGAAATGGCAGAGAGCAGCATAGAAAATGGAACTCTCATGATATTGAAGTTAAACAAAATTTTATGCACCGAAATTAAAGCCACACCACAGTATTTTCTTTTAAATTTGACGTGATCAATTGCTTAAGTAACAAAAATTTAAGAGGCTAGCTATAAGTTGAACTATTCCGGAGTTGAATTTAAATGAAACAATATAATATATTAAAATGCAAAAATACCATAACGTCCACGCGGATAACGAGTTGTTTGTAAAAGCAAGTAAAAACACTTGCCCAGCGGCATAACTAACAAATAGATGATTTTTTGATAAAAACGTCACTAGAGAAAGTTCGTACAGAAATGACAATAATAATTATTAAGGTAATAATAAATTTATATAAATAAATATAAACAAATGTATAGAATCGAGATAATTTTAAGTGGTCTACGAATATTTTTACAAACATATAAAGGGGAGTTTTTATTGAGTTATACCTTTTTTTTAATTGACAGTGATATTGTAAAAATAATTGTGCCATTGCATCGTATTTGTAGGAAATTTACTTAATTTTGAAGAAAATTATTCAATGGAAATAAAATTTAGTAATCTTAATAAAACTATTATCATTCCTTGTAGTTAGCTTTTCCTGCGATTTACAGGAAGATACATTCCTCTAAAATATTCCAAACGGTATACTTACTGTGCTCAAAAGTGTGTAAGTTTAGATATATATAAAAACATTTAAAGTATGAATAGAATTCAAACACGAGGGTTTCGTACAGGTTTCAGTACTTATGAACCTTTATGGGTACACAGTACTCCCATTAAGTTATTAAACAATATTATTTCTTTCACATCTCAGATATGTGGGGGGGGGGGAGGGTGGTAAAAAATTAATTTCTTTTATATAGTTTTCAGGGCATCCGTGGAAATGTAATATTCGTGAAAATGTACATACAATCCTAAATTTCTCCGAGCATTTCAATTTTTTCCCTACAATTTTCATAAAAATATTTTTTTTGTCTTTGCTCTTAAGATGTATGAGGATTAATATACTTCATTACTATGTTAAATTACAAATTTCTATTTTAATGAGTTTCCGAGAAAAACGCCTGGAGTGATCATATAAGATTCTTCTTTTTATGGTAAGGAATTCTAAAAATTAAATTGAGAATGACCTCAGAAATGAAATTGATGAATTGAATTGTACATTTGATTTGTACATTTTATTCAAGAGCTTGTGTTACTTTAAGAATATTCTCGTGTTCCTATAATAAGACACGTAATGTATTTTTAAATATATTTAAGGTGTTTTTCTTTATATTTTACTCTGTCTATACTTTTTAGATAGTTTCAGTTGCAGATGTTAATCTTATATCAAATTCGATCTTAAAAGTACAAATGAAAAATAAAATTTTATGAAAAGTCATTTTTAAAAGAAAAAAAAAACGTATACAAGAGCCTTAATAACAACACCTGCGAGCAAAAATCAGCTGCATAATGTCACATTGCTGCTTTGCGCAAATTTACAAAGAACCGAGAGGACAACAGAGACCTTAACAAAGATCTCGTAGAAACTGGCCTTCACCAAGAATCTCATAAATAAGTCATCAGAATTGCCCGCTCACTACTCTATTGGAAACATTATTAGCTCTCTCCGCCGATTTGCTGCTCATTCAATTTGGTAAAGGAAAATCGTGTTTGAAATATCTTCGGTTTTAAGGCTTAGGCGTAAATACTTTCCACTAGCGCTTGTAAGTTAGAACCTTGACATTTTAAATGAGGTTGAATCGTAATGAAGTTTTTAAATGTTTTTTTTTTAAACAACGGATACTTTTATTAGAATACAAATTATAATATATACATAAAAATAGAAAATATAATTGAAAATTTCGTTTTCATTACATAGACAAACTCAACTTTATTTGAATGAAATGCTTCCTTAAAAGCTTCCCTGACGAATAAATTTCATGACATCGACAAATTTACTATAAAGTTAAACATGAATAGACAACTATTTAAATTACAAACTTCATTTCACATGATAGTTAAAGATTCTAATTTCCAACTATCAGTTAAAGTATTCAAGGTAATTTATGGGTAGTTCCATACTAGTTTAACTACTATTGGTGAACAATAGTTTAGTGTTTATTTTTTGACCCTTGATGAATGTATCGATAGTATGACGTGACCATATGTATTAACTATACTTAAGTTTTGTTTTACTTTTCCATATTCAACATTTATAGTTTTATTGTATTGTAAAGTTTAATTTATTTTGATATTTACAACATTTTTCCACATTTTTTTATAATTTTTTAAATGTATATTACATTAGCAATGAATATTCAAATTTTACGCTTTAATGAAAATTTCAAATGCAAACTTGCGTGACAATAATTACACGCGGTTGTGGGTCGTGAATTAATATAACTGATGCTCTAATTTAATGATTTTTAAAATATTACTTTTAAGATTTGTGAAAACGGGATAAACGGATGGACAACTATTATTGATATTTCGTACATAAATAACTTGTGTCACAATACGTTTTTATTATAAAATTTGATGTGAATACATTGTCCTGTATATTATTATAATGAAATATAAGTAGTACCTTATGATGCCAATGTACTATGACGCCAATGTAATTTTAAAAATATTTTTACATCTAACGAAATTACTTATTACATAAAGCTTGAGAAATGTGATAGAGTTTAAAGGAATTTTTAACAGTTTAATTTCATCTGTAACTATACATAGCAGACTGACTCTATAATACTATCTTAGATAAAGTCAGCTGAGAGAACATGCTTTCTTTAAAATAAAAAGTTTTAATGTTCGAAAAAACTTAAAAATAAAAATAAAAATTTTAACGTATCGATGTTATTTTATTCGATCAATTTACCACATAGACAATTTGTAATTTTGTTGGTTTAACGGGTATATTAAATGTGATTTGCATTTTTATATCAAGCAAATTAAATGTGTACGTTCTTTGGTATTTTGACAAAACATCATGTTAGTGGCAAGTATCACAAAGGTTGGCAGACGCCTGAGGTTTGACGTCGTTGATTCTTTGGATAAAATTTATTTTTAAATAATATCTTTCAGTTTTATTTGCAATGTCAATCGGTAAAAAATGATTTTTTTTGGCTTTGTCTTAGGTACAACTGTAAAGTTGCAATTAGCGTAACCGTAGAAACTATGTTATTTAAAGATCTATTTTTCCTAAATATGTACCATTTAAATCTGAATAAATTAATAGAAAAAGAAATTTTAATCTTAGAAATTAAGTAAACCTTTGATTTCTACTTACCTTTATTTATGTTTTTATGTCAGATATTTTTTTTCATAGAGTGTAAAGAATATATACTTGCCTATTTATAACATTTTGCATAATTTTGTAAATAAGTAACCACGAGACAACCCTATTTTTATAACAATTTTTTTTATTATTATGTTAATGGAATTCAGTTACATAAGTTATTGATAAAGAACAATCTGCAAAAACGAGCTTCCTCAGAACAAGCAGAAAAACTAATATAGTAAACGGCCCGTGTTTCGCTGAAAATATAATATTAATGCATAATTACTCATGTTACTTACTAAATTGTACACGTATTTCGGTTCTCAGGTGAGTTATCAGCAATGCCAATGTAATTTATTAAAATGTTTGCTTGTTAATAAGGCATTAGTTATAACTTAATGAAAATCTGGTGAGAAAGGCGTTTCTTTCATCGTAATAGAAAAAGTAAAACGAGTAACAGGTGTTGCAAAGTATTCGTATTTTAAATTAATTAGTATTTATATCAATAATTTATATAAAACCGAATAAAGTAATTTAAGAGGTGCAGGTTAGTCAGTGTAATTATTCTTTTGTATATTTTGTGTCCACTTGTTAATAAAAATATTGTTTTGTCTCACTTGTAAAGATATGTATTATAATAACTTTATTGTTAATATTGGATATATTTGGCCTTAATTTTGCAGAAATTCATTGTCCATAATTTAATGAAACTACTAGATGTAATATTATTTCTACTTTCTTCAATTTCTTTACTACGACCTAGGTTTCGTTGTACAGGGTGTCCAGTGGCAGATTTCAATGTTTGAAAAATTGTAAAAAAAACTACACCTCTAATACAAAGTAGGTTTATTTTAACTTTCTAACAACAAATACGGATTTAATTTTTTAAAAACCACGTTTTCCAAATGGTGGTCATCGAGTCTGACACACTCTTCGAGTCTAGCACGCATGTTTTCAAAAACGCGTTTGCAGAGTCACTGGGGTATCCTACTGACTTCGGCTCGAATATTTTCTTTAAGTTATGTCACAGTGCTCGGATTTGTTTTGTAAACAACGGATTTTAAATATCCTCATAAGAAAAAGTCACATGAGCTTAAATCGGGTGACCTAGGTGGCCACGGTACGGTACAGTTTCAGGATATGTTTTTTTCTGGAAATAACTGCTGCACTGCATTCATGGACATATTAGCAGTGTGAGCTGTAGCCCTTTTCTGCTAGAACCATGTGTTTTGGTTGAAGGATGGATTATTCTGTAGTTCTACTCTGAAAAAGTCATTTAACATCTGGGCATATCTCTCCGAATTCACAGTTACAGTTTGGCCACGTCGATTTTTAAAGAAATCAGGCCCTATGATTGCAAATGCAGATATGGCACACCAGACTGTTACTTTAGGCTTATGTAAAGGCTCTTGATGCATTTGTCTTGGGTTGTGGACATCCCAGTAACGAAAGTTCTGCTTATTCACATATCCCCCAATGTGAAAGTGAGCTACGTCACTAAATAATATGTTGCCCATCCGGGTAGCAGTACGAAATCTCAACAACATCACCTTCGCATAAGTTTTTCTTAATTCAAAGTCAGAATCGTGTAAATCTTGAACAATTTGAATTTTATATGGGTGGAACTTGAGCTTTTTTTTGTATTATTACCTGTAAAGTTGATTTCGGAATTCCCAATATCGATGAACGTGTAACCATAACACGCCCGACATTTTCATCCGTGGCTACTAATTGTGTTGGTCCTGGCCTGGGCCTATTTAATGTTGATCCTGTTGCTCTGAACCTTGCTACCCATGACTGAATGAGGAATGATCGATGGTCCATCACGTAATCGACGAATACTGTAACGTTTATTAAATCGACGGCGTGCTACAGACAGCGAAAATCCACTCGAAATGTACGCCTCGACGGCAAAAGCGCGGTGCTCTCCACTCCACTGTTCCATGGCTACTAAAACATCCGCACCGCTTGTGCTTCTAACGACGCCCCCTGCGCCCCTCTTATGTGTTGCGTTCAGAAACTATGTTCAAACTTTGAAATCTGCCACTGGATACCCTGTGTTACATCTTCAGGTGTGCTATTAGCAAATATATATATTTTTTGATGATTTATTGTTAATATTAGTTTAAACATTACCTATCCCGTAGCTAATGTGTTATACTTTGTAATTTTTGGTATACAAATTTTCGCAAAGTGTTAAGAATTATTATTGACTTAAACGTACATCTTTTATGTATGAAATATTACGTTACACTAATCTAGCATTCCTATTGTTCTGTAATCAGTTATTTCCACGCTGCTATCTGACCATATAATCAAATTTGCAGGCAGGTACATCAGCATTGCAAATATATTTCATAGGGATATTCGCTTTGTAATAAAAAAATATGTTATAACTAGTGAGGGGCATTGATATTGAAATTATTAGAAATTAACACGAGGAAACCAAGTTTATGTCATCAACTGTTTTTATTTATAATTTATAGTTATACTTTTTTTATTACCTAAACTAATTTAATTCACCTAATTAGTTTCAGGATTCACCTATTTTTAGTAACGCAAATAAGTTTGCAGATTATGTCATGTGACATATATTAGAATTAATAGTAAAGTAGTAATATAAAATAAAATCCTTCAGAAAATATCTGCATGAATTCCATTGTTAATTTAGATCTCAACAAGCACTTTTAATGCAGTTTTTGATTTTAAAATTTGTTGTTTTTTTTTAAATAACTTGACATTAGCTAATACACTTGACAGAAGAAGCAACGTCAGTAAGAATGACACTGTTAACGCTTACACTTGAGTGCGTCACATTAATTTTAAAGGATGTAGCAAAATAATGCATGAGCGGTTAACCTTTTAGAGTGTTGGAATTAAGGTAACAAATTGTAGATGTACAAAATATACCTAGGACATATATACTGCATTTTTTTTGTATCAGTGATAAATAATTTAAAAAAAACTCTATTTTTAGTTCCAAGCCATTGTAGTACACGGTTTCAAGACCAATTCATTATAGATTTTAAATTATGGCCAACCCTCCGACCTAAATATTTACATAGATTGTAATAGGTTGTAGAAAGTAATTTGCTCTCGTTTTGGGATAATCATAATGAATGTTTTTCATTTATAATTTTTTGGCTTTAGGTCATCGAGTAATTAGTGTCAAGACTTATAAAGATGTGGAATATATCATTATAAAAAGTTGACGTCAAGATAAAATTGAAATATAATCACTGCTATTATATGTTCTTGTTAATTTTGTCAACTAAATATCTCAACAGGCTCCACGAAAATGAATATCTTTTTTAAGTTTATTTTTTTAGTTTATATAATAAAATATTATTATGAAACACATGTCACTGATAATAAGATAACTTATTAATTTATTTGTCGACTTGAACGTGAGTGCTTCATATACCTCTGCATAATATATGTTCCGCTTTGCGTATTAATTGAAAACTAATCTGTTTGAAACTAGTTTATAGCTAACATTTGGTTGTCGTGCTATTATTATGTAATGAAATATTTAAGAAGACTGCCGGTATAGTATGGAATACATGGGCATTATTAAAAAAATATGTATATTTGTCGTAATTTACAACGTGTAATGATAAAGAGTATTTGGATTACAAAACTTTTGATTTAAGAAGGATAATTTACGCTAAATGCTAGAAAATAGAGTTATTATCATATTATTACAATATGTTCAACATAGCTACATTTGTGATGACGTGCAAGCCAAAAATTAGGGAAACTTAATGAAGTAATTTACGCTAAATGCTAGAAAGTAGTTATTATCATGTTATTACAGTATGTTCAACATAACTACATTTCTGATGGTGTGCACGCCAAAAATTAGTTAAACTTAATGAAGTAAATTTCCTTTAAGAGTATTATGGGTTATGAGTCAATGAATACGCTATACATAAGTGTTCTTTATTTGAATTATTTTAAGATTTTAGACGTGAAGTATTATGAAATAATATTTGATCATTTCATGACACAATACGAAATATCACTTGCAAAAAAATGCAATACAAAATATTCATTTAAATGTAATTAATTTGTCAAAGAAATTGTTTTCTCTTTTGAGTAAGAAATGAAAAAGGCAGCCAAGGGCGTATACACGCATAAATTAAATTCATCTACTCGTTCATATTTTCCGAATTTGTTGACGTAAATTAAGCAAAATAGCGTAATTTAATTTTCTAATAAATCGTTTCTAAAGTAATTTTTTCACATTTTTTTTTGAACATTTCTTGAAAAATTTCATTTGCCGAGAAGAAGAGAGTGTATGGATATACACGTAAAGCCCAAAATTTTGGAAAAGGGATTATAAATTGAAAAAAAAACATGTGTATAAAGCCTACCCGATTACAGCCTACATAAAATTTAATTTTTTAAATTTTCATTGCGGTCTTTCCATAAAGCGTATAGGTCTGATCCGATGGTTTTTTCAGGGTCCCTTCTTGGACCCGCAACATCCCACCTTATAAAAAAGGGGACTTTCAAAGGACCCCTAATTGTGTCTCGTATCTACGACCAAGCATCTCCACCCAATCGGATTAGTGACCTACCCTTTACAGTGAATAATTTTCTCTCAATTTTTTCGAGAAAGCACTTAGCGAATGCTCTAAGTAACTCAAATATCGGTTTGTTCTCAACCAACGCACGATGAATGTATGTAACCCTTTCTAAAACTCCGTGAATTCTACTCTAACGTTGAGATTTCTGCTCTCTAATAAAATTCTACGTGAATCAAAATGCTCACTCTAGTGGAAAAAACGTGATTCATGTCCTACGTCTTAAAACCGCAGGTAAACATTATCTCTAAGGTAAATCTAAATAAACTAACCTAAAACGGGCCATGTCCCGTGAAAAACTGCGAAGTGTAGTAGTCAGTAACGAGCCAGTTCTTAGGTATAAAATTGTGGAAACTGTGACTTTTTTGTAGCTGGAGGAATAAACAGGTATAAATATCGACATTTTAAAGATTACATATTTAATTACGGGTCTCCAAGAGGCAAAATACATGTAGATATGAGCCGACGATTACAACTTATTACTACATTTAATAAAATGTCAGACTGTATAGTCAAGTTTCGCCCTTCATTAAAATATTTTATTAGAAAATAATTATTAAGCATTCCGAAATTCAGCTTTTAAACCTTCAAGTTTATTAATACACTAATGATAACATCGCTACGCAAAATTTTAAATCTTTATTTCAAACAGAACGATATTCCTTTTGATAAATTAATAAAATATATGGCGGAAACAAAATATTTACTTCGACTAGCATATATATAACTTTGAAGTATCCGTAACCATAGTTACATAAATAGTACGTACATGAAAAGTGAAATGACAAAGAAAATGGGCTGTACTTTCATAGGAAAATGACATAAAGTAAAAACTTTAAATTACTCCGCAACTTATAAAGTTCGACTTTGGCGTACTAATCTTATTTCCTCTTCTGCTACTTTAGTTCCAAAATCTAAAATACATTTTTTAGTCATTGAATCAATTAATTTAAATTTTACCTAAATTAACATAATTACGAAGGAACACTTGTGAATTTGTATGTTTGCATGGGTACCATCCTAATTATGAAATCAATTTCCTAAATTGTGGAATAAAACTAACAGAATTTTCCGATAGCAGAGATATGCAAAATATTTAAATTAAAAAACTTAAAATAGCCTAAAATAGAATATAATCCGATTATCGTTCAACAATATTACAGGTGAAAATAAATTTATATAATGTGCAAATTAGGTATTATAATTAAATCGCAATATTGTTATTACTTTGGCAAATGCGAATCTTTGATTAATAAAAATGCTTAAAAATATTTGAATTTATACACCAGGTGTGTGTATATTCGTATTTAGTGTTATTACTTTTGGAAAAATGTGAATTATTCATTTATATAAGTTTTGAAAAAAAACCTATACATAGTTATAAAGTACGAGAAGTATTATCAAAAGGCTAATATTACGCGGACGACTTTCAAGTTAAATATGGAAAGGGGATGATGGATGAAAAAGATGTGGTAAATAGAAGACTTATGACCGTTATATTAAAACGATTAAGCTAAATAATTAAGCAGCGAAAATTCAATTAATTGATGTGTTAGGATGGAAAATTATTTGAAAAATATTGCAACGCCTTTAAGGTTTCATCTCTAGAGTTTTATATCATTAACAGTGTTATTGACGCACGTCACGAGATGACAGAAATAATCATCAACGAAAAGTATAGTATAATAAGACGGTTTAAAAACGTATAGTTCAAACATTTTTCTAATGATATCCAATGCATCATTGCCTATATTTAATCAATTAGCTTTGCCTGTGACTTTTTTCCACTGGGTAGCGGAAATTAGTTAATATTTTTTGCCTTTTTTCAGTTAACTTTTCATATTTATTTCGTATTTTATTATTTTATCGATTGGCATTTCTCTAAAAAAATATTTTTATTCCTATTAGTTGTTGGGACTGAAATATTTTGGTTTTCTGCAGTTCTCACTTTGAACAAGCCAACATATGGTTAGTGGTCCAAGAGAAAAACACTCTGACTGCAAATCGGTTCCAAATATTATAAGGTTTGTCCTTGGAAATAATTTTTTGTAAGAGCAATTTTTAATTGCCACTGGATCTGCATCACCTCAAAGTGAGTGGTATATCGGTCGAAATTATTGGGACTGGTGGAGTACGTGTTTCCACGGATCATCGGAATTCGGAATCGGTCGAAATAATTGGAATAGGCGGAATACGTCTCAGTAACGCTCTCGGCAATTGTGTCGGGGTCGACGATGGCGACACTTAGCCATTTTGTAAGTGAATCGAGTATTCGGATGGGGGTAAATGGGTATCAGGGGATGGTCCGATTTGCAATGACATAAACGACGGGTTGTTTTATACCACAAATGTATGTTTTTGAGACACAAAGATAGGTATCTAAAACAAATATAGAATAAAGGACTGTTTTTAAGACAATTAGTCTCCTCTATTAAAACACTCCTAAATTTGGAATACAAATATCACTCCTTTATTTTCAATTTATAATTACTGTGTGAACATTAACTTACCATTTCGCATAATGCATAAATACAGTCGTATGAATTGTGAAACATAGACTTTTTCACCAAATTTTATCACTTCAACCCCTTCATCCCTTTCAAAACAAAATATAATGCAGTCTATCATCATAGGCATCATCAGTTATCAGTGAAAGAATTATTTAAATTATTTGTTAGTTTCTGAAATTACCTCCAAATAACAAATCTACAATTTTTTCAGAACAGTATTATTAATTAAAAAGCCCCAAGTCAACAAAAATTATTTGAATTTACCAATATTAAAAAAATCCCTTACTTGATTTACTTTTCACATATAGAATGGATTAATACACCTCCAAAAAACATATGATAATGTAATCAAAACTTATCAAATATATATATATATATATATATATATATATATATATATATATATATATATATATATATATATATATATATATATAATAATACTACCTCTGTATTTAAAGTTGTAATTAATATGGTATAACACAATCATTGAAGGCTGGAATCGATTCTATTACAATCACTATTAATTTTTGTAAAAAAAAATCTTAACAATAAATATAATCAGAGAATTGGAACAAAGACCACTGACAATTAATTTGTTGTATTAAATCATATTTAGGTATGTATACACATAAAATACGTAACTACTGACGTAAAATTAAGTAAATTATTATCAAATTTATGGAAAATAGTGTTTGTGTTTTGATATATATAAAAATGTTATTTTATAAAATAAAATATAATAAAAAAAATACAAGCATCGAGATTCAAACTCAGACTTCTGTTGCATTTCGTACCTAACGAAAAACTAAGTGATAAAGTAAATTAGTGACTCGGTCACTCGATGTCTTGTTGTGTAGTTAAGAATGTTGTGATTTTGGCATAATTGGGTTGAGCTTGCCAGACTTGGGGAGGATGGAGAAAAAATCATCTTGCAGACTTCAACAATGACTCGTACGTTCTCAATATTTTACGTTCAGATATTGTGGCACGATTGTATAAATAAAATTGAACTAGTATAATAATATACTCCGTAATAATTACAATGCAAAATACTAGCAATATTGCACCATACGCTTGCAACAGACATCTCAACTAATAAACGAGTCGAGTCAAAAAGAACATTTCCTGTTAATCGAGTTAAATAGAAAAAAATGCACATTGGTTTTTAAATTTTTAATACAATTTATTTAAAATTTCGTTTTTAAATTTTTATGTTTAATACTTTAGGCTAATTTTGTCAGATTCATTGTCTATATTTCGTAAGAAGATTTACTGTCTGGGTGTTAATATCTTAATACTAAAATTAGTGCGTAAAAACACTATTATAAAATACAAAAGAACATTAATGAGAAACCTTTATTCACATGTATTTTTGCTACTTTACCATTCCTGTATTTATTTATTTTGTCAAATTTTGTATTTGAAGGCGACGGTTAATGATATATCGTAGCACTTCACAAGTGCACAATTGAAACAATAAAGGAATGTAAAAATCAAATTAATACGAAACTAAGGTTATGAAGATAGTAAATGAATCAAATATTATTATTTCAAGCAGAACGTATATGACTAATTATTTCTGACTATATACATTGGTCTAATTCAATCAAGTACTCTTGAATATAGACCTAACTGAAGTAAATCTGGACAGTTCACTTCACTTCTACTGAGGTAAAACAACATATTTCATTTCTCCTCAAATTCTTAAGAACCCTCCCGAATATTTCATTATTTTCACATTGACCTCAACTTACATACAAAAATGTCTCGGACTGGTGCAGCTTTTCAATCGGTCGATTTATTTTCTTAATAATTCATTTGAGTCTCCGTTATTATCTTCTCATAAAGTTTTTCTAAATTAATTTTCATACAGTGTTGCCAACTGTTTGAAAACATTCCCCCTAAAGCAATATCAAAATCTACTAAATTGAATACAAAACTCTCTAACTATGGACCAAGTATTTATTCATTATAAAATAATTAAACTAATTTGAATATTTATCATTCAATCAGCCCTAAATGTTTTTTTTATTTATTTTTGGTTTATGTACGTAGAGTATTGAATAATCATTTAGAAAACGTAATAAATATTTTATCTCCAAAAATACCACTAAACAATTTGCCCCTAAAAACTCCCTATATAGATTTTATCCCTCTAAATTTAGGCAGAAAACCCCGGAGTTGTTATCACTGTTTTTATGTAACAAAGAAGTTAGTTAAATCTCAACATTTCGTTCAAGAAATTTAAGCTGTATATAGAATCACCTATAAAAATTAATAGTTTATTTTCTCACTTTACTTTTCATATCAATAGCGAACATTAATAAAAAAGTCCATCCATCCTCTCCTTTGCATTTTTTTTTTCTTTTTATAGACCTGTTAAAATTATCGCTTCCTTTTAAATTTTTGGATTCATTCTCAATAAAACATATTAAAATCTTAATAATTATTTCTTGATACTACAGTTGAACCGTTTTCAATAATGTTTTCATCAAGTATATCGATTCTTCGTATATCTGATAATTTTCCTGTCTGGCAAGTTTTTTTACTTATTTTTACACTCTTCTCCTTATCAAGGTGAACATTTTAATATTTTTTTAATTTGAATTTTATTACCTTGTTAAATATAAATATTTTTTTTAATTTTATACACATGTATAAATAGTTAAAATTATCGGTAACATCTTAATTTTTTTTTATACTACTGCATCCCATAATTAAAAAAGGAAACCGTGGTATGGTTTTAATTTATTTATATGGAATACTTTTATGATAACTTCTATATAGATTAAAGTTACAATTTTTTAAGTAAACTCTTCTTTCGGATTATTAGAAAAAGATTTACGATTTCGCATCAAGACAGTCATGATAAGCTTCGAATAAACTCGGCGGTGGACTGAGTATGACCCAACGGTTAAACTTCGAGTATACGTGGCACTAAGTCGAGTCAGATTGAATAAGAGAAATTGTGGTAGTGAGTATAGGTACTTTTATTTTGTTATTAATTTCACTGAGTTATTGGCAAAGCGGTAAAATATTGGCTCATACACGGAACGCGATAGAAGTATAAGTTAGTATCTCGATACATTTGTTTTTTTAAATTTTATTTTAGGAAGTAATATTTCTTCATTGATTTGAAAGTAAAAACGAATGAGTAACCATTTTGTACCCGTTTGGTATCCGTGTCTACCCGTTTGGTATACGTTGTTCTATGATAACACAAATTTGGTACCCAATTTGGTACCCGTATTGTCATAGGAAATATAAAATAAGTCTATTTTCCTTATCGATATTAACCTTTCTTCACCTTACAATGCTCCTCTTGTTGACAGCACGTTTATTGTTTCTAAACGGCCAGCGATTGAGAACAATTTTGTGTTATCCCAATCACTGACCAATCTAATTACTTTTCGTATACCTTGAATTTATATATGTCACCTCATGTTACCACTAATTATTAAAAGAGACAATTATAATTTTTTTTTAAAAATTTTGTTCAGGTTAGAAATCGAACTTTGGTTCGTAGTGTTACGTTCTAAAATAATGTCAAAGAAACGAGTACTGGTACATAAAATTATCCTATCATTAACAAAACAAAAGAGCAATTGAAAGAACTTTCTTTGAAAATAAAACTTTTTATTGTTCATCTTTTCCAAAGTATTTGATGAAAAAATATTTGCGATTTCGCGTCACATCACGATCGTGACGCGCTTGTGGTATACTCGGAAGTAGGGTGTACTCGACAGGTTCGATGCTCTGCGGAAATACTCGGAGTTAGGCCGTGTGAAAGGTGCTACAATTTCTGAACGGAAAATGCCGAAGGAGTGATACTTCTTTCATACTGCTGAAAGCAAGTTCAGCCTAATGATATCAAAAATATAAAATTTTTTACTAATACTGCTGCATAGACGTGTTGTAGTATTCGAGATTCCACTTTTATAGCACACGCAATAAAATAGTATTTATTTTTATTGTCAAATTAGCAAAACAAGTATCGCAATTAAAAAAAAAATTGAAAAATGCTTTATGTCACAAGATGTTTGTTTATATGAAAGTCTAAAAATATAAAATCAAAGTTAAAAAAGGCTTACTAGGAACTGAATAAAAACTGTACAATACTTAAGAATTGTTAAACTGTGTTGAACCAATAAGAGGTATCAATCCTGCAATAAAGGTATACCATTTTTGGGAAACAAATGTGACTAGAAACTGGTACTAATTAATAATTAATAAAAATATTGTGTTAGTAAAAACCAACGTTCATTATATTAAGTTTAGAAAACTGAGTTCACACAGTTGTGTTTTGTTGAATACACAAGTGTTATAATACACAAGTGTTATAATACACAAGTGTTAATCTATGGGCAATATGCTTTTATATACTTCATTACTTTTCTCTCTCATTCTATTGTAATTAACACTTTAGGTACGTCTAATTTATTTGATAATTTCTATAATTGCCAATAAGTTCTTCGTCTGTCTAGGTATATCATGAATTACCATTTGAACGGCTGGCCATTACAAGCTGTTAAAAATATTTTTTTCTTCTATTCTGCTTCTTTTCACCCTAGTAAGTGGTGAAACATGACATTTTTATGGCTCAGTCACAATGTTTAAATAGTTCAAGGAATTGATTTTACCCTAAACATTGAAGTCTATATAACAGAGATATTAATAAAATTTTAATAAAATTAAATGTCTAACTAAGGCTTGGCTCACAGCAGAATAATAAAATAGAATAAATACCTGAATTAAGTTCATTTCTTGAGAATAAATAAAACGCATAACTAAATTTTAGCTCAAAACGAACTTGCATTTTCATTTAATGCAGCTTTTCCACCCACTTCGACAAGTATGAAGAAATCTTTCGCTTAAAATTTACGAACAGATCAAATTAACTTGCTTGTGAATTTAATATCAAGACAGGTTTCGGAAATAAATTTTCGACGTCATTACAAATTTTGCTACTGGATACTTCGGAAAAATGTTAACTTAATTCCCTTTTAAAGGTTAAGATTTATACCCGGAATTAAATATTGCGGTACAAAAAATATTGCTCAAAGTTCGATGTTGAATTCTTAAATTAGGTTGAAATATAACTTTACAAGATTGATGTTTAATATTCCATTCGCTTTGTGATTTTTTTCCCTACTTTTAATTTGGCCTTCAATGTAACTTGTTTCAATCGTCTTGATTTATTGCTGAAAATAGAAGAGTGCGAAGTGTATTTTAAAAATCTTACATGTTGTATTTGTTTTAAAGAACTAAGTAAGCTTTAAATATTATAATTTTGCATATCTGTAATATTAATTGCAATAATTTACTTTCACTTCCAGAAAAATAGCAGGACAATTTATCACAAAATAATTTTGAAAACTTTTGAAAGATCATACGAAAGCTATAAAAAAGCATGTCTACTGAAACATAATAATTATAATTATTACCAAAGCTTGTCTCAGTCAACTGTTAGACATAGGACATAGGATATGATATCCAATGTGGGTATCATTAAAGGTAATTGCCACTATATCCAGGTGGGTTGGCGATTGTAGTACGTATCTTCTGGCAGAAGTGACGCTCTTTTCGTTATTGGTCTATGCAGTGTTAACTACGGAATTTTATTTAAATTTTACACTAGCCTTGTTTGGAGAGCAGCCGGGAATCAAACCCGGGTCCTCGCGGTACACCGCGCTGTCAAAGGCGATCAATCAAATACGCCATGGCAATTACTTAACTCTTAAAAATAAACATACAATGTTACTATTTTTTGACTAATATTTTTTAAAAATAAAGATGCAACATCCCTTCAAAAAAGCCTTTAAAATAAAAATCGCAATGGACGCAAATTATTGTAAGTGATAAAAGCTCTATGAACAATTAATATCTGTACCTGGAATCACATGTGTACAACATTAATCTACATGCTAAGTCTTCTTTACTTATTATATATTTACTTTTCTTCATAATTTTTTATTAAGGTTGTTCTCCATGGCAAATCGGCTGGCACTTAAATTGAACTACTGTCAAAAGTCACCAGAAATAATAAACGACATGATAAAGCATTTTTTTCCACTTGTATTTTGTGAACTGGGTACAAATAAACTCGAGAATATTTATCGGTTTATTTATAATTAACACAAAGACAAACAATAAGTTTTTTTTAAAGCACGTGTTAATTGATTTGACTGGCTATTATTATAAAAATACGAACAAAAATATATTGTAAACTAAAATTATTTTATATCCAAAATTTATTAGATATTAAATGAATAAACGAAAAATGTCGTAAAAACGAAGAACTTTACTCTTGTTATCCAGTAAAATTATATAAGAGAAAAATTAGGAAAAATTATTTCTAAAAAAAATTAAAAAATAAATTTGTGAAAAGAGCTTCGTACAAAAGGCACATATTTTCTTTTACTTACGCGATTAGAATATTGTGCACAGTTTAAGTACTATAGTATTTTTTGTCCTATTCAGCAATTCAGTAATTGAACGTAAATTTCTGGAAATAAAAAATAAATCATGAAGTTTCCACATTAAATACCTTTTATTACTCTTGAGAACAGTTGCTATTGAATTGCTATATAATACTTATATAAAACTTTTTAATGGTGTTGAACTTTTCGCTTTTCTTTTTATATCTTTCCACGCACGTTAGAATTTATAGTATAGTGATAAGTACCAAATCAAAAACTTCTTTTTTAAAATAACATGTTTGCTAGAATCGCATAAAACTAAATCCATTCTGTGTACATTTGGAAAAACTGAAAAAAAATTATTTTAGGGAATAATTAAAACGTAGTAAGGGAAACCAGACTTATTTACAAACTGATAGGAGTTTGGACGCTAATAAAGTTTTGTTATCAAAAATTATCTGTTTATATATTAGTTAGTTATTGTTTAATTTTTTCTAGATGTAATTGGAACTTTTTCTTCACTTTTTATTATGTGTAAATTACCCTTTGTTTGTTATCCAGAATCGATGTCATGTATCAAACTGTACAATGTGTTTCAAAGCACTTGAATTTTAAATTCGTAATTAGACTTTATTTTTATCAAGTAAATTTACAAGAAAACCCCTATAACTCGGTTTTCGTTAAATTAAAATTCAAAATCAATTAGCATATTTAAGTGTTTAAATAACTATTAAACGTTGATGAATTTTTGAACTTCACAGTGTATTTATTGCATTTATTGTAACATAATATTTCCAATGAAAATCACGTTAAAAAAATATAGAATTTCTTCTTAAGTAATATTCTTCTGAAAGCATTCTCGTGAAATAGAATTGAGTTTTTATATACTCTATAAATTATAGAGAAATTGCTTATCGATAATCAGTAGAGCTCAAAATAATTAATGAAGATTGAAATATATAAATAAGATTATGTGGGATACAGAATTATTCCTTTCTCTTTCATGCTATTAAATAATAATAAAACCATCTTGGTATCGCTATAATTTTTTTCAGCAAACATAGATTTTTAATTAAAATTTCTGCTTCTTTTTATTAGCTGGCCGTTAGCAGAAAAATCTTTAGCATCAACTTGACTTATCACTCGATTTGAGTTTTCAAGAATAAATAATGGCTAGTCAAAAAAAATTAATTATACTTATCAATGAGACCGACTAAAATTAAACAATTTATTATTTGAGTAAGAAATAGCTTACAGTACCATAATTTTATTTTGAGACAAACAAAACTGTCGTTTTTGATAAATTTAATTTTTCGAATTTTTTTCCTAGAATCCTTAGTCAATTTTATAAATATCGCGTGTTGAACAGCCAGCACTGAACTTATTATTTGCTGAAATAATATGTATGTGATAGCAAAAGATCACCACATTAAAATGTAGTCTAAATAAATAAATCGTAAAACTGTATTACGCTCTTTAAATTAAATATATATAACTGCGTAAGGCAAAAAAATGTTGGTAACTTTAAATAATATAATTGCCGAATCCCTAACGAATTTAACTGGTATAGAAGAATTAGATTTATTTTGAAGTTTTTGAATGATTACTCGAATAATATGACAGAAATATGATATAAAAATACAAATTGATAGTAAATACATTGGTGTAAAAAGCTTAGATTTATACGCAAATAATTAATAAAAATGGAATGTAAATGTCACAATCTGTATCTAAAGAAAGAACATCGGTGAGAACGTGAAACAAAATGAATTGAAATTTTACTTTAAATTCGACTCTGTTTTTATTTTAAATGGATAAGTCACAATAATAATGAACATATTTGGCGTTAATTTTGTATAAATTCATTATTCACAATTAAATGAAACTACGTGATATAGTATTATTTCTGTTTTCTTTAAGTTCTTTACCACGACCTAGGTTTCGTTGTATTACATCTTTAGGTGGGCTATTAGCAAAGATTAACTCTTAAAAACATCCAATAGCATTTATATATTATAAAACAATAGCGGAAGCCGGGTTTGTGTGGGTTTTCCCACTGCTTACGTTAGTGAGTTTGTTGTAGGGGAGCGGTGAAAGTTTTATTATACTTTCGAAAGTTATATAATATACCAGTAATTTAGTGAGAGTAATAAGAGGGTTATGCAAATATTCCGGTGTATGATAAAATGTGTATAATAAAATGAAATGGGTATTATTCTCACATTACACTAACCCGGCTAATAAATGCTGTAATGTGGATGTTCCTAAGAGTTAATCTTTGCTAATAATCTCCGCCAACCTGAAGGTGTAATACAACGAAACCTAAGTCGTGGTAAGGAACTTAAAGAAAGTAGAAATAATCCTACATCACGTAATTTCATTTAATTGTCACAATAATGACCTGAAAGTCGCGATATGGCATTGAAATTGTGTTTCTTCCTTATTTTCTTATAAACCATTACTTTGTTATAATATCGATCTTACAAGTATCGTGCCTATTCGTAAATCTCTATTATTTTTTCTTTGACATTTATGATTTGAATTTTCATTCGTCGCTAAAATAATTTAACTTTCTGATCGAATTCCTCGAATTCTTTTCGTTTGTCACGCTATTTTGTAATAAACTTGTTACCGAATAGCGTGAACGGAATTGTAGTAACAATGGCATTCTTATTTATGGAGAATTTCATCACAAGGAAATCTTGGATATAATGAAAAGGAAATTATACTTGGAACTTGTTAATTAGTTTGATGTATTAGACGCAGGCAATATTTTATTTCAAAGATTTTATGAAATCTTGTGTTTTATTTGGTTGATTTCTGGGTTTCATATAATTTTTGCTTCTGCTGAGTACATAAGTACAGTTTTTTATACATAGGTGATATTCTCAAAACTAATGAGACCTTCACAAATACTTCACGTATGTTTTTTTCATTATTAGAAAATATTTTATTATTACTACTTATTATCAAAAAAGAAAGCTAACATACCGAGTACTATAAAAGCATCGGCAGATACATTAAGGAACACAATTCATAAAATATGGTTCAAACTAAAAAGGACACAAAAATACACTACGTGAAAGATCTAGTATTTTTCAATCGTTTTTAAATTGATAATATATAATATTGGGTATTCTTACTAAGTATTGAAAGATCTATGCAATTATATTCGTATAATTTATTATCCTATTTTAAAGGTAATTTGCGCATTACTAGTTTAATAGTTCTATAAGTTTCGATATTTTAATAACTGATTAATATTTTTATAGTTCTTATTGCCTATTTCTCGTTTTATATACTGACGTTTGGGAACGTGGGCGTTGCCATTGATTTAAAACATTCATTTCAATTAATTATATAAAAATAAAACTGTCCTACTTTATGTGTTAAAATATGTAATATATTTTCTTGGGAATACCGTAACGGTTCAAAATTGGTCAAAAATATTTAAACAATCGTTTCCTAATGTTATTAAGTTCTTTGAATGTCGTATGTTGAGTAATCTATATTTTAAATTTTTTATCTTATAAACAGTGCATGCCAGTTATAAATGAATCTGTTTTAAAGATCTTTTGTATTATATGTTACTATTTTACAAATAAAATATAAAATAATTTTTTTAAAATTTCGTTGAAGCATCTAGATTTATATTAAAGATTACAATGTCTCTAAGTATTTACATATTTCTTTGAGTGTTAAACGCTACATTGCTTTATGAACTTAAAAATTGGTTCGTCACGTAAAATACTATGATAAAGTTTGTTTGTATTATTTATAGGTTTAATAAAACAAAATGAGAGAGCAGTTATTTGCATTAGAACTTGGAAACTTCAATATTTATTTTTCATTTATATATTTTTAAAAAAAGATCGATGTTGAAACATCAAACTTTATTTAAAAATCGCAACGTTTATAAATCTTTATTAATTTAATTCAGTGTTTTACGTTACGTTTTCCATGAAACTTAAAACTGGGTGGTGTATTAGCCTGTCACGTAGGAAACTCTATCATTGATTGTATTGCTTGTATTGCATGTTCTAGCTAAGAAAAATTAAAAATATTTAACTGCATTAAAATACGGAAACTTTCGAATTTATTTTTTTTCATGTCCCGAGGTTCTAACTTTATTTGAAATGTCTCATTGTTTATAAATGAATAAAAGGTTGATTTAAGAATATAATTTATTACAGCTATAAACGGTATTTTACATAATATTTATAAAAAAATATCTGATGAAAAATATGTTAATTAAAGAGTTTATTTAGGAAATATCGGTGTAGGGTGGCGTAATTAGAGGGAATATCACAATGAAATTATTTTATGGCATAAAAGAGCTTCTCTTTTAATACGTAAATAAATTGTTTAATGTGTTGTGTTTAATAACGTAATTTTAACATACAAGTTAATATTCGATAATTTCAGTTGTGCTCTATGAGGTACATTAATAGAGAGCTCTCGAGCAGTGCAACAGTTTTCATTATGACGCCACAAATATGACGAAGGAATCAAAATATTTTTTATTTTATTTGAGTTATTACTAATAATTCCATGTTTTTAAATTATTACGATATTGCTTATTATAATTATTTTTAAGGGTTACTTCTACTGAAACAAACTAGCACTTTTTGTTCACAATAAGCGCTATGACGACAGCTTCACCGATTTAATTCCCGGCAGCTACTTGAACGAGACTGGCGTGATGTTTGTCATTGCATTGCTAAATGCCAGATACAATAATGTACTGTAGCAATATTGGTACGAAAAGCTACATACTACAGTGGCCGGCGCACTTGAGCAATATGGAAATTACACTCAACGTTACGAGCAGTGGACTGGGACAGATTGCTGATGGTGACAATTGTTTGCAATAATGATCTATTGTCCTAGATGGTGTTAGTGACAAATATTTATTTATAAGTTATATAATCTAAAAATTCTGTTGATGATTAATATCAGGTATAAATTATAAGTAATATTTAAAAACATTTTTTTTTGTAATAAAGTAATTACTACCATTTCCACATTTTTAATAATAACCAATTTTAATTGTTTTTAATTAACATATATTTCCTCGTTTAATACACGTATATATCTTTTACTAGTAAAAATTTGAAAGGAGCTTATAAAATATAAAGAAAGGAATGAAACATGCTTGCACGGAGTATAACATTTAATTCCAATTGTGACTTTAACAATACTTATAATTAATCATTTTAAACTGTGCAAAACTATATCAATTATTATTTCAAATAACAAATTTTAAACTGGATCTATTTTAATTCTATATCACCATTACATGATTGAGTTCACCCTCCCTGTTCACCTAAACGCAAATTTGAGAATCTCTGTAGTGTAGGCTAGTCAAACGGAAGTAGAACTTTATCCCAATTAAATTCAAGACATCATTCTAAGTTTCCTTTCAGGAAAATATTTCGATAATCTTTACATAGACAGCAGAGAAAAAATATACCGTTTAGTCATAATTTTCTAAGATATAACCTTTAACGAAATACAATTGAATATATTGTCACATCTATTACAAGGTGGATGAGTGATGCCCTGGTTTAATAAAAGAATTATAAATTTCCTTCAGTCAACTATAGTTGCTCGCGAAAAAAACTTTTCAAAGATAATAAATTCCGATTTCGTTACGCAAAACTCATTTTAAAGGACGGACTCCTTCATTAATAATACGTCAATATTAGTTTTAAATATTGTCAAAGGAATTAATAATTTAGCAAAAAATTAGAAGTAAAGTTGATATAATCCGTTACCAGTTTTAAACAGAAAATTATTAAAATCATAGTGATGGATCAGACGAGAAAATAAATTTACTTTCTCTTTAAGTTTGAACTTAAAAGACTTCAGAAAAGTTTGTTAAAATATTATGAAATAAATGGTAAGTTACATTATTAAAAAGATTATATTAACAGATTACGAATTTAATATCATAATATAAATTATCTGATTCGATTTGTTCAAAGTCGCTACTGGATATAAGATGTGTCATTAAAAGTACAATATAAAAAAAAATTAAAAGTAGAAGTTTACACATTTAGTAATTGATAAATATTTGAAGGTATATAGTATATTTAAAAATATTAATTTTTCACAATTTAAAAATATATTACCTTCTATCACTTTTACACGTAAAACATGGTACACATTTAAATAGTATTGTTTCTTACTTTGTAAATTTATAAATATATTGCTTGAGGTATATTTCAAACATATAATAAATATAGGTTTTAAAATGGAAAGTTATCTTTGTGGTTGATGTAAGTAACTGTATGGAGTAATTATGAACTTTTTACTGACCTAAGTACATGTCATAAGTTGATCGATTGTTACTCATAACCTAGTAGAGTTTAAGTAGTTTGATAATTTTGCCTTAATTTCATTTTATATACTATTAATTTGAATACTTTTCAGGTATTCATAAATAGCAATATAACTGGTGGAAAGTGAGGATTTGTAACTCTAAAAAAAGAAGGTTTTAAAACTTAATATTGCGTAAACAGATCCCCGTATCGAAAAAAATGTAATGAAATGACTTCTATATTTTAGAAAGACTTGTTTAAGAATATCCTTAATAAAATCATCTCCACTTTATATATAGCGGTATACAGAGTAATTTTTTTAAATGGTTTTATTTCATAACTTTTTACGCGTTATAGATACGTAAAACCATGTAAAATCTCACCTGCTGTACACTCCATTATTACAAAGGCGATTAGAATCTGGCTCCGTTATTTGGAGCCCGCAAGAAGTCAAATGAGCTTGATGATTGAACACGTGCAAAAAACGTTTTTTGGATATCTGTATATGAGATAGTTTGACTACTTCCACTTTCTAGGTCCTAACGAATTCCTCTTTGGTAAAATAAGTTTCTTTTCCTTTCAACTCAGAAGAAACGTTGCGCTTATGAATATGTTCCAGCTATTAAAGGGAAAAATCCTATGCCCTGTATTATTGAATAAACTTTCATTTTTCGTACTTGATAATTTCTTGCGCTCACACAACTATCACCTATTTCATATATCATCTTCTAAAACCTAATTACATCGGAATTCTCCAATATTCCCCGCAATGTGCAACTGATCAACTATCTGATCGTGGTCACACCAGAGTCTGATTTGTGATTAGTGAAAATATTTTTGTTAAAATATGTCGTCAATATATTTTGTAATTCTTATCTACTTTTGTAATCGTGTTTAATCTATATATTTAGAGTTTGTGAAACCCTTAACTTGTTTATTAAAATAGTAAGGTTACTTGTAATATATTTATAAACATATGTGTAAATAAATGAATAAAATTATAACCAAAATGAACAGTTCTGATTTTCTCTTTATCTTGTAATAAGATAAGAGTAAAATAGTTTTGAAGATAAATAGTAATGTTACTATGAGAATTCCGTAAAAAATTACGCATTTACAAATATTCAAGTGTGCATAATATTCCCATTAAACTATTTACAAATATTAATATTATTTTGAACCGTGTACTATACATATTTGTCACAGATCTTAAAATAGCGTAGTGCATTTCTCAACAATGATGAGATTTAAGGATCATTACCATGGTTTCCCGGTAAATTCCGGCAAACCTCTAGTAACTCAATTTTACATAATTAATGCTTTAAGAGTTCAGAAATGGGGGTGGGTTCATCAATATTTCTAAAACTATCTCATAGAAATTTTCAGAAAAGAAAAATATCCTTACTAACCTTATGACTTTTTCTACCATTGTCACCCCACCTAATAGGTAATATTTTCAAAAAATATTTTAAAAATTATAGGTAAATACTTTTCAATATTATTTTTTTGGATATACGATTATTCGAGATATATTTTACACTAAGCCAAATTTCAAGTTCCTACGTCGGTATTTTTTTTTAAATTATCTGTAATAGACAGATGAATGGTCACGTGAGCCATTTTATCTTTTTATGAGGGTTCATTTTTAATTTTGAAATGTCGAAATCTAAAAAATGGAAAGATTTTAAAACTTTCAAGGAGCACATGAAAATCATGGGTTACATAACTGAAAACATAATTCCATTAATTGTTGAGAAAAGCATATACCATATAGTACTTTATATCATAAAATAACGTCTAATAATTGACAAAAATGGATGAATATATAAAATGGGAAAAAGTGTTTTTCCTTTTACCGGTTTCCAAAAAAAAGCCTTAAAAAAAGTTCTAATTGTAATCAGTCTCTATTTATTTTTGTTTCACTTTTTATAATATTTGCTTCCATTTCATCGCGACGCATCTTCCAATTCCGACATATTTTGATAATATGTAATTTTTATATCGTCACAAATGTTAACAAGCGCTAATAAACCCATTCATTGGGAGTAGTACACGATCAATCAAAATATACATGAAATTTATTAAGAACGCATTTACGCACTTTCGAATATTTAAGGATACCCAGTTAATATAATTTATCATTTTACTAAAGTCAGTTTTAACGGCACAATTTATTAAAAAACCCATACCAACTTACACATCAACACAAAGCATGGAATATTTGGGATTATCAATAAACTAATCATCATAAAATGTAGTACAAATAATAAGAAATAAGGCAGAAAACACGCAGTGATTCAATTAAGTATATCTGTAGTTAACGATAAATTGCGATGCAGCAAGCAACCCAACAATTCTATTTTTCAGCGGTCAATGGATCGGAAAAGAAATAAAGATAGACAGCATTTCGTAATGCTAGGTGGAATAATATAAGTGCACAAAGGACAAGTGAAAGTTGTAATATATTTTTACGCGGTGTAGACATGTGAAATAAAATATTCCATCGTCCTCTCATGTAACAGCTAGGAGTATAAAGTGCTACTAAACTTAATGTCGAGATCTAATCAAAGTGATATCTAAATTATTAAAAAAAATGCATGATAAAAAGCAACACCCGACGAAGCTCAGGAGAATTAGGATTGCATCCCCATTATAAAATCTGAAGGTGATAAAAAAAGAATGCTCGTACATTTTGTGTCAAAAAAACTTGCTGGATTTCATAAATATTTCCTCCAGCATGGGGACACAACAGATTCGCAGGGACTTCATATTCATTCGTTTAAAAATACTATGGTTTTCAGGGTGGAATAAATTCACGATATGTTTGATGTGATAATTATGAGAAAGCTGTAGGGCTAATTCCAATATAATTCTAAACATGTTTCTGAAAAAATATAATAACTTACATATAACCCTGAAAAATAGTTTTATTTACGGGTTATCTCTGGATGTAGTTTTATTTTAAACAATTAGCAAACTTTTGCTCTATTGTGAATTATTCGAAATTACAATTGTAGATACATATCATTATTAACGTTTCAAATTAGTCGTTTAAAGTAATTAGACAAAGCCGTTCTTTTCATATATATATTTTTTAATATATTTGAAAACACAACTAAAATAAAAGGAGAAGAGAAGAATTATATTGCTCCATTTGATTAACCAACTAAAATGCAAGAATGAATTTTTGTCATTCTCATCGCTATATTTAATACTCATTTCCGTATTGCATTTGTTAAACGGAACAAGTTATTTTATTGATATGTATATAAATTTCATTTCTATCCTATGATGTTTGCCAACTACTGATGAAAATCGATAACCAGAGATTTTTGTCAATATTTTTGTGGCGAAATAATTGGTTTTTATTCTTACACTTTTAAGTGAAAAACAAAAATTTTATTGAATATTTTGGAGCAGGAATGCTTTTTACACGACGATTTCACATCAATAACAACCAATATCACGATTCCAAAAACGTATCGATAGGATTCAAGAACCATTTAAGAGCGAAACTAATCTATATAAGAATCTGTCAAGCTGCTGAAATAAATTTAGTTCTAACAATTTATTCCAAATAACGAAAAAAAAATTAGTGAGTTAAACGTTAGCGAGCAGTTACTATTTTTTGATATTTTTGCATCGTTGCCTACTTTTCCAGAAATTGTCCAGCCCAATTTCGTGTTATAAAATCGTGCCTTATGTCCTGGAATTTCTATATTTTCAGCGCATACGAGCGATATTAACGATACGATATTTATTTAGATACGATATTTCTGCGCCGAGTAACGAATCAATGTCGCCCGATTCATAAAATTTCGGATCGGGGAGTTTTATATTGTGAGATATTTTGAGAAGCGTTTATCTACATATTCATTTGGTAAATGGTTACTAATTTGCGGAAGGACTAAAGATTCTCATATTTCACTGTAATTGTTGAATTTTGATTGGATTTTTTTTGATTGTATGTTTGATACGAGTTCCTAACTGATTTAAATCTTCTACGGGATGATTTTAAACGGCAATTTTAATCGGTCCCCCAGTTTTTTCGTGATGAAATGCGATTGCTATCCACAATCTAGTGACACTCGAACTCAAATAATTTCACCATTACTTCCTTTTATATTAATTAATGTCATCGATAATGAAACCTGCGTAGCCACTATGGCACTATGTATCTTTATATTTCAGCTTCCCGGAGATTTGTATTTTTTCGAATTTTAAAATTTTTGTTGATTATCGTAGTTACTCGCGTTATTGTAGTGTTATGTATCATGTTTTTTCCCGCATTTCTTACATCCTGACCACTTGCATTCACTACTATGGTGTCCAATATTTAAATAATTGAAACATACTTTAACTGCCTTGATTCTCTCAATGTGTTCATTTACATCCCTCATTTGTAATTTTTCACATGTATAAACTTAATAATTTTCTTTACAAATAATATAGTGGCTAATTTTTTGTTTGCATGTCAATGCTTGATTTTTATCAGAATGATCAGCTTTGTTTGGCCGTCATTCTTAATATTTGACAACGTTCGTGTAAATATTTCATGAAACCGCACATTTTGAGCATTTCGGTGCCTTCAATAGATTTTGCCATTCTGCGTATGTGTTTTGATAAATTTTTGATATGACAATGCTAATTAATAATGAGCCCACTGCTCAACGGATCCGCTGAATGGTTTTAAAGGTCGTTTGTGGGTTAAAATCTTATCTAGAAACTTTCTTAATTCGACAGCAGGTTCCTTAGTCATCAGTAATTTGAGTAATGTGAAAACGGGATTTTTTATGATTACGCGTTTATTATCGAAACGGGTTTTCAGGGATTTCTATGCAACTAAATAGCTAATGCTTCATTTACAATTTTTCCTCGGATGCTTCTTATGCTTCTTATTACCACCTCGCTTGTCAAATTGGACCTTTTATAATGGAATTTTTCTTATTCAGAGAGCCACGGTTGATCATGAACGAACCGTTTAAAATTTGTATAGAAGTCTGACTATTTTTCATAATAGCCGTCAAAGGTTACAAGTTCAACTTAGCAGTTTTAGACGGTACGGTAGCGTTGTATTTGAATTATATATTTCATTGGAGCTTGCGATATGTTGTGCTGATGTGGGCAGTATTGGATTCGTTTTATTTAAATTATGCTGGGCATCATTGATTTTTGCATAATACAATTTTCAGTAAGTTCGCCTATATTTGTTTGGATTTCTTCGAATTGATCTAGTATACTGCTTATTCACAATTAAATGAAACTACGTGAAGTAGTATTATTTCTACTTTCTTTGAGTTCTTTACCACGACCTAGGTTTCGTTGTATTAAACCATCTTCAGGTGGGCTATTAGCAAAGATATTATAGATCTTTTTTAATAGATATTGTAATGAAGACGATGTTGATGAAGAAGATGTTGTAATACAATGAAACCTAGGTCGTGGTAAAGAACTTAAAGAAAGTAGAAATTATACTATATCACGTAGTTTAATTTAATTGTGAATAATGAATTTCTGCTAAATTAACGCCAAATATATTCAATATACTGCTTATATTTTTTAAACCTAATTTTATTTCTGTATGGTTATTAAGGTTTTCTACATTGTAAATGTAATTGATAAATTTTGTGAAATTCGTTTTAAGTACTGTTCTTCGCTTTTTTATTTTCATTAATATTGCAATATTTCAATTTTGATAACTTATTTATCTATTTTGCAGCGCGATTTAAAGATGTACATGATATATTTTTTTCGTTATGTGGTGGATTAAGTTATGTGGTGGATTACTATTTATAGGAGAGGATAAGGGATTTGTTCACTTATCTTTGTCGTTGCGATGTTGACATTTTGGTTGCATTCGTGTTGACTGTATTCACTGTAGACGATTTAGCGTCGATGTTAGTGAAGGACCATCTTTTGGCTCTAGAGAGATATCGTCTGCGTCGTTTTGTCCACCCACGCTTCTTGGCTTTCCGCTGCTGATTTTCCTTGGCTACTGATATATCTTCGTTGATTGAAGGCTTTCACTTTAACAATTTTTATGCGCTTTGTGTTTAATGATCGTTGGATACCCCGTACTAAATCTTCAAGTTTTTATATTGTTTTTAATGATTTGCTTCTACACTTTGTTGCTATCACACTGTAAAACTTTAGGTCATTTGAATATTTGGTTGCATTTTCACAATTAATCCAGTGCATTTAAACTATATGTATTCCTTTTATTTATGTATATTTATTTTATTGCCCATAATGAACAGCAAAATCAGCAGAGACTATACGTAATATAAGACGATACATGTTTATAGTGGCCTTTCGGTCTACACAGATATTAGGCGCATTAAGGTTTTCCCACTCCTTTACAAATATAGTTTACCGAGAGATTTTCACAACATGTGGCAAGTAGGAGTGGTAAATGTGAAATATTTTAGAGTATATTATCTTTACAATTTGTGATAAATAAGTTTACCTTTTACAAACATTTAACCGCTGGTAGAGATAGTCATTTGTAAAATAAATCAGTTTTCAATAAATTATTTATTTATGCCATTAGTATTTTTATAATTATTAAACCAATAATATAGTGTGTAAAAATTTAACTTTACCAGTATTTAAAAAGAAATTTAAAATTTAATTCTTTAATTTTCATAATATGTTTCCACATTTGCATATAGTTACTGTAAATGTAAACCTCATCCTGTTAACGAGGAAAAATATAGTGACGTTAAAACACGTAAAAACGTTACGTTCACGTAAACATGTAAAAATAAAAACACGTAAAAATTAGCAATGGATTTTTACCTATTTTTACTTATTGTCAAATCAAATGTATACAATATTATTTATTTTTTTCATTTTTTCAATTTATCATATGCTATAAAATATTACCTAGCAAAACGAGCAATATCAAGAAAAATATTAATCGTTTTCTTATATAAGGAAACGTATTCAAACAATTAAAAAAGAAAATAGGAAATTGTAGTCTTTTCAACTTCGAATTGGAAAAATTAGAAGAAGAAGGGCGAAAAAACGTAGTGGGACACATATAACGAACAATGGTAATACGAAATATTTACAGCGTTAATTTGTGTTCAAAGTAGATTTTCTTAGAAAGCTTTGTGCGTCGCGCGATTTATTTATATATTAACACATAATTTATTACGTGATAATTTATAACTAAATATCGTAATCTGTTGGTAGTCGAAGTAATGTTAATAGTTCTTAATAGTATTTCACCTTCTAGTTGAATTTGATAACGAATTAATGAAATAGTTTATGTACTTCTTGTATGGTAAAAGGTGTAAAAATAAATTTATTTAACCGGCCAAACGTATAAACTGTAAATTCGAAAATACGTCGTCAGTAACATAAATTCTGAGAGTAATGTTTGAACGTTTAATTTCTCTAAGGAAAAGTTTAGTTACAATGTCGAAACTTTTCTGACGGGAAAGCTTTTTATTATCCCTAAGAGATTAAGTTGGCAGTTTATCGTCGAAGCCGTAGCTGGTTTGTTAAATTTAATGTCTGGACGAATGTGACATTGTTACTTTGTTACTGATCGCAAAATATGTTTTATTGCTCTATATTAATCCAAGGTGACCTTTATTTTTGGTACAAGTTACTACTAAATATTTAACCTTGACTTGTTCTTACAAAAATGCGTTTTAAAATCAAAATGTTAGAAGAACATGAAGCTATATACGCAACATTAATATATGTAACTTGATGTCATTTAACAGAATGTGACAATATACCTCCAGTATAAAAGGCTGGTGACTAATATTTAAGAAAGGTCTTTTTTGCTGGTGGCTGGGGACTAATATTTAAAAAAGATTTTTTGAAGGTCTTCTACACCATATGTTTGTTTATTGCGTAATAATAAGTCAGAATTATAAACTAATGAATGAAGTAAACGTATTAATAGAATCTATCGGAACCTCCATAATTTTGACTAATATATTTAACGATATAGGATCAAGGGTTTTTTGGGTATTTAGTTTTATAGCCAATAAATATAATTACTCCATTAAATTCTTTTATTAACCCTAGATTCCTCCGAAGATAAGTCTCTGCCACTTATGAAATCCTAATAGCTAAGAAACACTTTTCAAGTGTTCAATTCAGGTTTGGTTACTAAAATTCCTGTTTATACTATGCTTAGCTAGTTGCGTTCGCGCGTATGGTCAGATATAAAATTCACTTCGAAACATCAGTTACTCATTGCTCAATTCCAGTAAAATTATGTCCTAATGGCAATAATTCTTGACAAACGGTAACTGATAAGGTAGATAAGCCCGTTCTTGGCTTTATTTTAAATCGATTTCATTGTAGGTTATAATAAAATATTCTGAAGCTTTCTAGAAAAGTTTCGATTTTCTGGTTAAAAACCTGTTAGTTAATTCAATAATTTCCTGTCCCGGTTAACCTTTTACTAAACGAGTAAAAAATTGTTTTAAACGAGTAGTACTCAAAATTTAAATAGGTAGTAGAAGATTGGAATGGGCACACTATGTAATTATATAATCTTCTAACGGCCGGTTTCTGAGTACCTTTTACAGAATAAATATCTATTTCACAACTTTTTGTATGAATAATTTCACACAAAAGAATTATGGAATAGATATTTATTCCAAAAAAATACACAGAAATCTGTGATTAGAGTTTGATTATGCTAGTGAGGTACATTAAAAATTTGAATAGTATTATTTGATCGTTATGAAACTATTAACTCTAAAAAATAATGTTAGAAACCGAAAAAATTCGCTTGCTACAATTGGCCCTTTTGTTTGTAGGCCCTTAAAGAGTGTAAGTATAAAATGTGCATAAAGTACGGGTTACAATGAAACGGCTGGACTAATTTTTTAGTGTTATATTGTAAAATGTATGAATATAATATTGCAAAAAAGGTTTCAGCGCTCAGATAGTACATTACATAGGAATGATTAAATTCGTTTATGTATTCAGTTTATCGATTTATTGAGGTAGAATGTTTAGTATGATGTCACATGCAGTGGCATTAAAACGTTGTACTAAAGATGATCTATTCAAGTCCATCATATTCGTTAATTTGGGGATCCACCCACGATATTGTGGATGCTGTCATTATATTTTCCTTTGTAAAGCTAATTGCATCATGTAATATTTCGAATGCCTCAAGATATGTCATTTCTATTATAATTTATGTTTTTCTTTGATTCCTATAGATTTTACTATTTCTGCATAATTCATAGATCTACATATCGCTAATCTTATCGATTAAAGAAATGGGGTACATTCTACGGTATGTCTTTTTATAACTTTTTTAAACAGTATTCACATCTCTACGTTGTAAAATATTATATAAATATACAATATCTAATCAATTTATTTCATATTTTAATATGGATTTCGTTGGAACATAATCTGAAATCTATTGATTTAAAATCGCACCTACTACCTATTAACAAGTTTTAATGTTTGTCATAAATTTCTTTCACCAGTATGCGTTCCCAGATGGAAAACATGAGCATATTTACTTTTTTTAATAAAAAACATTGTTTCAATAAATAAACATTGTTTCAATAAATAGTCATTTTGAGATTATATTTATAACACAGATATTAATGGAGTCTTGAGTTAAAACATTTAAAAAAAACATCATAACTGAAGTTCAATGCTTCAATGCAATTTACTTTAATTTAAACTAAAAATAAAAGAAAAATGTGAGGGAAAAGAAAAACCGATTTTTTTTGTTTATTATTTTTAAGATATTTTTTACTAAAATACTGCATATAAATAATGTTCAGATAATTTCCTTTATATTTCTTAAACTATTATTACTTTTTAGCAGAATGAAATGGTTGTGCTAAGGAAACAAAGAACTATAATTTCATCACTTCTGTTGGTTGTTTTGTTATACAATATAATTTGATCACTTCTGTTGGTTGTTTTGTTATACAATATAATTTGATCACTTCTGTTGGTTGTTTTGTTATACAATATAATTTGATCACTTCTGTTGATTGTTTTGTTATACAATATAATTTGATCACTTCTGTTGGTTGTTTTGTTATACAATAACAAATACCATACTTTTAAATTTGTGGCTATAAAATTTCGCATGATGATTTCCTTTAAATTATTCCTGGTTCTATTTGCCAATTTTTTGCCATTTGCGAAATATTAGTTAAGTAAAATTCATGTTTCCTAAATACACACCTTGGTTCAGGCCATTCTATGTTTACTTTTACACATGTTCCAAAGAAAACAGGAAAAAAAATATCTGGTGAACATTGTATAGAAATACATTTATTCATTTATCATAATCTATCGTTTTTTATATTTCATAACATGATTCAAAATACTTTGTATGCTGTATAATTATTCAATAAAAGATATTTATAAATCACTATTATAAATGAATAATATTTATAAATGAATATTACAATGAAGAATATTTATAAATGTAAATATAATGATTTTCCATTGAATATTTTCTAAACAATAAAGAAATAATCATCACTTCGCATTTGTTGTAAAAATTGTAAAAATCATCAGTTTTTTGCATTTTTACGAAAATTATTATTATGTTTATTGTACATAATACAAATAAAAATAAATAGAACGTATTATGTTTTCCTAAATTTTTCTATTAAATGTTTTCCCTTTGAACATATCCTGACGTTTACTGTATACATATAAATACTCACGTAACAATTAGTAATTTTAAAATTGGTAATTGATAAAATGGCGTTGTATTTAATTTTAATTTCTGTTCTTTTATATAATTTTTTTCAAATTAAATAAATTTTTGGATAATTAATATGCTAAACATTTGTATTCCTTACACTGCTTGTTGTTATTGTTTATTCTTTGACAATAAAGTTAATCAAATATTTTACGAAATTCACCTTCTTGACTGGTATTTAAAATTAGCCTGAATATTTTATTTGAGCAATGGTAAAATTATTTTTAAATACAAATTAAATAGGTTGTAGCTTAAAGGGTTTTCAGTGTGCATGTCTATTACGACTTTTAAAAGAATATTAGGGAATTACTCTTTTAATTATATTACAATTATGATATTGACCACTTTTACCCTCTTATGGGGATTTAATCAAACGATTTAAAAAAGTAATATATTTTACATTGATTTCATATCCAATGAATCCACTACGGTTATGCTAACTTTATTTTTCAATAAACTTTACTGCATTGTTCAGCCTATTGAATTCAGAATCTTATATATTACAACTATGATATTGACCACTTTTACCCTCTTATGGGGATTGAATCAAACGATTTAAAAAAGTAATATATTTTACATTGATTTCATATCCATTGAATCTCCTACGGTTATGCTAACTTTATTTTTCAATTAACTTTACTGCATTGTTCAGCTTATTGAATTCAGAATCTTATAATTTTTACGTTAGTGTGGATATAAGGCAGACATGATGAATGACTATCTTTGTCGATCCTTAATATAATAACGTATTCTTGATTGAATATATTTAGCTTTAAATTTGTAGAAATTCATTATAATATTTAAACTACGAATATTAAATTTAAATTGATTTCGTATCCAATAAATCTCATACGGTTATGCTAATTTTATTTTCCAATAAATTTAAGTGTGGATATGAAGCAGACATGATGGGTGGTAATCTTTGCCGATCCTAAATGTAATAATGTATACTTGGTTGAATATATTTGGCGTTAATTTTTTAGAAATTCAATAATAACAACCTGAAAATATTGTCTTACAACGAAACCCGGGTCACGGTAAAGAATTTAAATAAGGGAGAAATAATGCCACATCACGTAGTTTCATTTAATTGCGAACGTATTCTTCTGTTATTAAGTTATTAAAGCGAGGTTATAAGACGTAAAAAACAAAAGAGGAAGAAGAATAACTTAATTTAACTCTCTGAATTGATAAGTTGTTAACAATTTCTAAATATCAAACATTAATTAATTTAACTCACTTCAATCAAATAGAGTGCTGACGGTTTTTGTGGTAAATTTAGTGTTGATTCTTTGTTACGATAATACTTTCAAAGTGGTAATATTTTTTCTACATTTCAATTAAATATAACCTTCTACACGAACTGAACTTAGCGGTTTGGTACTTAAATTTGATAACATGTTAAGTGCGCGTTGCTGTTTATAATTTCTTTCCGTAATATTGTAATTAAGAGATGACTAATTAAGTAAGATTCACGTTGGTAACTAAGACGCCAACGTGCATTGTTTTAAGTCTGTTGTAATATAGAATTTGTATACAACTTATCATGAACTTTACAACTTGGGCACGATCTTTTTATAACTACCAGTCAAAAAGGGATTCTCACTCATTTAATTATAAATAATTAGCTATTATGAATAAACTTCTGACAAATTACAATCTGGTTGTGCATACATTGACAGATTTCCAGAAATAGTTTGTTAGTTTTGCGAATAAATAAGTTTGGATATATAAAAGCATGGGTTTTTAAATTAATATAACATTATGATATCAGTCAGATTTGCATTTTTTTCTTCTCAATTTTACGTGCAGTTTGATTTTTATCGATATCTTGTCATCAAAATGGCGTAATTATACAACTAACTCAACAGGTTTATTGAGACATCTTTTAAATCTTACTAAGATATGTGATGATAAAGATATGATATTGATTTCAGGTATTTATTATTCCTCAATATAAAATATATACTTTCTTTATCTAGTACATATTATAAAACATTTAAAGATTGTAAATATATTTTCATGCTTTTTAATTTTTTCAAGTCCTAAAACTACTACTTGCGTTTACATAAGTACAATTCAATTGAATTTATTATTATTCATAAAAACAAAGAGATTCTTTACAGTATTCAAACGTTAAAAATATGATGTTCAAAGCGGCGACGGAATGCTTTCAATACTCATATAGTGTTACATATTGTTTTTGTATGACTAGTGTAAATTATATTTTCAAGAATTGATAAAATGAGATTTTTGTTTAAAAAACAGAAAATAATGAATTAAAAATGTGTTACACCCATGTTACCTTAGGATTTGCTATGATTTTTTTAATCGGGCGTATATGCTAAGGTAAACATTTGCAAAATATATTTGCATTATAGATTTGAAACTCTTCATCAGTATTTTTGATTTAAAATATTGAAAGCAATATACATACATACACACGCACTCCAGCTTGTATGTATATGAGCGAGCACCATATGCATGCACACACACACGCAAACACGTGCGAGAGTTCGCGGGCAGGCAGATGTGCTACATACTCTCACATATTTAATTTATTTGTAACATTTTTCAAATTAAGGACCGCTTTTTGTTAAAGACGTCCTGGATCTATCATTCTATTTCTTAAAATATTATAGGTTACGTATTATAAAAACTGAACGAAATTCTAAATAGTCCCATTAGAAATATTGTAATAGTCCCATTAGAAATAATTATTCTGTCACATTAAAAATAATTCTGTGATATGATTTTTTACTGACATTATTTAATTTCAATTAACTAATTTATTTGTGAGTCAAAAAAATAAAGAAATTTTATTATCTTCATACTCGTATCTTTCCAGTATTTTTTCTGATGGTTAACATAGAATGAGCACAAGTTTGTATACCTTAATTGTTTACCTTAAATAACGAAATTTCCTGACCTGTACATAAGAACTTATTTAATATATTTATTTGCTGAAATCGTCTAAATAATAGATATTTTTTCAAGTCTACGTTTTCAATGGGTCGTTAAATTTATTCAGGGATTTATATTCAAATCACATTATAATATTATTAAGTGTGTCCATATGATAATGAAAATATGTTTATACAAATTTATCTTCATAAATACAAATATAATTCCATTTTTTCTAAAGCAGTTTTGAGGGTGAACAAAATATGAAAAATAGAACTAATTTTGTTTGAACATTGCACTAAATTAGTATAAATTCTCCTTTTTCCCGTAATTTTTTGTTTTCGCAAAAGAAATTTATAGGTATATATAGGGTAGATTTAAAGGAAATCGCCTTATTGCATATTAGTATTAAAATATAAGATTGAATTAATTTACAAAATAACTTGAAAATATTGAATTGAAAACATTAAATAATTTTTATATGAATACAATTTTTATAAATACAATACTACCGCTGATCTTAAGCTGCTATAAAGTTCACTTCTTACTTCTCAGACTTATTGAAAAAATGAGCTCCATTTTTATTATCTAAGATCTCGTTATGGAGCTTGAGAATTCGTCTCAACTTTCAGATGAGCTTCAATAACACTTCAAGAAAAAGCTCTAGGTTTGCTAATGATCAATTTGTAAGCCGATTTTATTTTTAATGAGAAAAAAAATATCACGTGGCATCCAGACAACTATATGAAAAATTATATATATGTTGAAGAATTCGTGCGAACATTTATTGGAAAAGTTGTGGTTTACCTAATTCACATATGAAATGGAAAAAAAATATTTTTCTTCATTAGTTACTATATTATAAACCCCAGGGCAGAATGAGAACTAAAGATTTTCATATGGAATGCTTTCTAATTTATCGAAATATATTAGAGGCAGGTATATTTTTGAAAATATTATTTACGACGAAAAGGTTGCGGTGACACAATCGTTTATTCCAATACATATTTATTGAGAAAGGATGTACGGCAAATATATGTTATATTATTTATTATGACAAAACAAGAAAAGACAGAGGAAAAAGTTTTTCAAATTATAAAATTTTACAGCCCCAAAACCACCCCCCCTCCCCCCACCCGCCTACAGGACGTGCTTGTCGAGGAATGAAAAAAATAAGGTAATACTAATTCTACATTTGATGGAATCAAAATTTACCTAAGGCAGAATGAAGAAGAAGTTAATAAAAAAGGGAAATAATTTATGTAATACGGGATTTATCTCTTATATGATTTTAAAACATTAATTTAAAGCGATCACAAAATATAATTCCAGTTGTGTTCGATTTTGAAATCATAGGTTAAACTTGATGAAATTATAAAATATTACACATTAGCCTAAAATAATATAAGATCATTTAAAAAAAAATATAACATCAATTCAAATTTTGAAGTTTCTAAACATGTAGTACGTTAAACTGTCTTTTCAAAGGATTCAAGAAATAATTTAATATGTTATTTAGAATAAAACAGAGTTTCCACTGGACGAAAAAAAAATAATGATCTTAGAACAATGTGTGCAGAAAATGTAGCGATGATTTAGGCCATATGCAATTAGAGATTAAGTAAATTATTTTTCTGTTTTGTAATTTTACTGAAAATATTTTTTATAAGCTAAAAACGGCGAGGTTGTGTTTTCCTTATTTCAATTTCTAACAACACTTATTATGATATTTATATTTAAGGCCTTACTTATTTTAAAAATTTAATATCGAAAACACCAAAATATCCGAAAAACAAGGAAGTTGTAATGAAGACGTATTCCCTCCCTGAATATAAATAAGACACTAAATTTAAGAATATAAAATAAGTATACGGATTATATAATCCGGATAGGTTTTTACTAAATAGTACTCAATTTATTTTAAAGATCTTTTAAACGTTAGCACTACCACAACTAAATATATTTAATTGAATTAACAACATGCATTAGTCTACAAAAATTGTTTCAAATTGTTTTGAATTCTGCATAAAGTAGTGTTGCAATAACAAAGTTTACATACAATTGAACTATATAAACCTATATATAATCAATGACGTTATAATTATATCAAAACCACAGTCATTCCTGGAACAGATCTTGTAATATACAAAAGACATTTTAAAACGTCAAGTTGCTTATTCTTCCTTGTCGTTATTTTAAGGGTTATAAATTAGATGTACGCTGTTCTATTTAAAGTTTTCTTTACGATGATGTTTAACATGCCACAGCAATAATCTGACGTAATCTTAATTAAAGAGATTGGTAAGAAATTTAATATTTTATGAATTACGTCAGATTTAATTACAATGGTCTTCCCATTTTTTTCCTTGCGGCCTTACAAATATTAATAAATATGAAATAATCGAATGCCGCAGTTTGTTTTTTAATTGTCTACTTAATTTTGGCGAGAGAGAGCCTGAAGGGGAATATCCTTGACAAGACATTTTTTCTGCCAGTGTGTAATGGTATTTTCCGAGAGCTTTTCCTGTGGTATTTAGGAATAGTTGTATTCAATATTACGAACTTTATTACAAAACATTGAGAAAGATACAATTTTACAATCGCAGTGTAAAAAAAAAAATTATAATATTTTTCCCCTATAATAAATTAATTTTAAGCTGAATTATATAAGAATATTCTAATACTGTTTTATTATAAGTCTCGAAAATGTAATAAACCCTTATAGTATTTATATAGTATAATGATAAGATGTTAACCACTTAAACTTTTTAATATATAGGATTTGGAACTTTTCGTTAAAGTTCTGGTCGAGAATCTCATTTAAGCTTTTAATTATATGATTAAGAGCAGTTTTCAAGTATATTAATTCCATGGGGCGGGAACAAAAGCTTGCAGATGCCCGCTTATGATCTCTTAAATGATATTTTGACAATTCACTATTCATTTCCTACGGCATTATACCAGCTATTTTGCGTCATAATGCTTGTGAACTGGTATTGTCTAATACAATGGACAAGTTAGTTATCGTTTTTCCAATTATATTCTTATTTCAGAGCTCCATTAGAGTTCATTTGACGGATCAAACCTTCATTTTAGGAGTTGGCTTCATGGATGAAAAAACCTATTTGTATATATTTATATTCTATTCAACTGATTGTTTAATTTTAATAACAAAATTATAACTAAACATTCAAACAATGTATTTCCTTAAATATCAAGTCTTTCTTCTTACCATTGCTAGTACGACTAAGAATAAGTAACAATAATTATTTTTAATTACTAGGTTTGGAAAAAAAGTACCCTACCTTTAAGCGTCAAAATGTAACTTAATATGAATTATATGATTTATACCGTTTTTATGTAGAGATTCATATTGGTGTCTGCCTTATTAACGTACATTTCACGTATACTAAAATATATGACAATATTACATACTGAGTATGTTGAACAATATATACCCGTTTGGCTTTACTCGAGTGCTAGTAGTTTATTTCATCGTGACCTTTTATATAAAAGTTCTTCTTCTTCATTAGTGGCCCAACAATCCATGGCGGGCCTTGGCTTTCTCCAGTAGCTAGCATCATAGTTCTATTTCTGGTCATAGTTCTCCATTTCTTGAGTTTCAGTATCCTCCGTAAACTTTATTATATCGTGTTACCTGTATGTTTATATACTTGAAGACAAGTTTTTCTTTATCATAATCCGTTAGTATGCATATTAGCCAAAATATTACGTAGGACCATTTTTGAATACAGCAAGTATTTTTTTATCTCCGGATATAAATGTTTCAGGTCGATAAGAATACACAGTTTTAATTAAAATTTTATAGTTTAAGAAGTTTAGATTTTAAAGTTTAGAAAGTTTAGATTTTAAATATTTTCTTTTTATTAAAGCATCTATTAACCACGGAAAGTATTTACGTTTTATCTCTTGTAACATCATTTGTTAAGACTAAATATTTATCATACATTTTGAATTTGCGACAAAAATGTGCTTACTTCTTTAACCATAAGTCTTATTTTCTATCTTTCTTTTTATTTGCCATAAATGTAAATTTATAAGTGTTTGATTTTTCTAACAATTACATCAATATACTCAGAACAGGTTAAAAAATGTAATAATTTTTTTAAAAAATTGAGCCAAGCAATATTCACAATTGAATTTATAATTATTTTTCCAAGAGCAATTTGAATGTTTACTCCATCCTAATATATACCATTGTATTATACCATTTTTTACTTCAAATGGTTAAGAGACATTGCCTTGAATATAAATTTGTAAGTAGTTATCTTACAAGTTTTGAATTTTTTGAGTCTGATAGCATCTAGAAGCATTTTTCTTTATTCATGCAATCATAGAAAATTTTAAAATTTATAAAAATATCATGGAAGACCATATTATCGAAAACCCAAACCAATTTTATATTCCTTATATTTTTATTTTCATATCTATAAATATTATTCTGATGTGGCCCTTATATTTTTATCTTGAACATGGGACAGTACTTTTCAAGGGGTAAAGGGTAGTCTTATTTTTCCAGTGTCAATGTATCCACCAACTTATAATTATTTAAATAATGGTCATTTGTAAACAATAGTCCTATATATATATATATATATATATATATATATATATATATATGTGTGTGTGTGTGTGTGTGTGTGTGTGTATGTATAAATTTGTTTTTTTTTCATTAGTCAGATAACTTGAAACAACCCATCATTGATAAAAGTCATCATAACTAAACTACCTTACAAAATATCACGTAATTAATGGAAATGAAATTTCACCACCGGAAGGTAATATTAAAAATATACACTTATATATATATATATATATATATATATATATATATATATATATATTAAATGTATTCGATGATTCATATTTCATTATTCCAGGCAGGTAAGTGATAGGAACCCTCATAAATTTCTAGC
This sequence comes from Druceiella hillmani, assembly GCA_039881145.1. Classification (NCBI taxonomy): domain Eukaryota; kingdom Metazoa; phylum Arthropoda; class Insecta; order Lepidoptera; family Hepialidae; genus Druceiella; species Druceiella hillmani. The sequence goes on along the minus strand of JAYKKI010000010.1, from coordinate 9,252,293 downwards.
TAACGCGATGTCACTGCATCGATCTAAGACTGAATTAATAAATGAGAGATGTAAAAAAATATTAATTACCTAACTTTTATAATCAGATATTGAAATATTGGGAAACGATTAAATTTGAATGGAGGTATGGAAGATACGCTTATGTAATACTAATTTAAAGGTTTCTTATACGTTTAACTTTCCTTTCTATAAGGCTTTTAATATTTAAAACATTTTATAAATTAAAAGTTTTAAAGAGAGGGAACTTATACATTAAGGCGAGATTGGAAACAAATCAATTGAATAAATTTTTAAATAATATATCTTTTCGCAAATAAATTTAAGGAAACGCAACCCACTGGTATGAACAAAAATGTTTTAATAATATTTATAACAATTTGTAAGAGTTTGGGCTATGTGAACTATTGAAAGAAGGCTCAGTAATATGAAGATGGTATCGATTTTTTGAACTTAATTAAGACATATGATCGATATTGAGAATATTTTCTGAAACCGACTTTCCAAAAGAAGCACAAATTTGGATTTTCTAACATTTTTCAATATTCGTAATGGTGATCACAATTGTCTCGTAAATATAACAGAAAGTCTTATTGAAGTCATCGATAACAATAAAAATGTTGACCTGTCTGTGGTCACAGATTCCAAGCAGTATTATTTATGATCACAGTACTATTTAACACAAGCTCTGGCAAATCATATACACGTATTTAATAGAAGTTACTGAATATTGACCATGATCTCTAGGGATTTATATGATTCAAATAATATACTAATATTATAAATCTTCTGAGGAAGAGGAGCAGTGGTATTTATAATATTTGATATAAAATAAATAATTCAAAATATATAAAAATAGGTTTTTAAATATTTCTTATCAGTTTTTCTTCATACCATAAATCAAAATTTTAAGAATTTCGGTGCAACCAGTTTAATGATTCCTCATTCAAATCCTCTTTTCTTTCTACGCGCTTATGGAGACAAGATTTTATTGACACTATAACAGTAAGCCAGTAAAATTATGAAATATAATCTGTGCATTTATATGCACAAGGACAAGTAAAAAAGATTTACACCAAGAAAATGTATAATCCAACTTTTTTTGCTGCGTATTCTTGCCGAATCTTTCCTCGGAGAAACTAAAAAGTTTAATTCACTGTCTATATTTTATTTAGTCGTTAAAATTATGTATGATTTATATTATATTTGTAGCGTTAAGTGCTTCTTCTCGTTTCAGGCATCGCGTCATATATAATGAAATATTTATTTATGTATTTGAGAAAAAAGACGACAATAAACGATTATATTTTACCGTAACTTCAAAACAGAATTCAAAGGAAAACTTTAATTTATGTACACACAAACCTGTAATTTATGGCGATCGCACAAAAATTCATGAACACTATTTTGTATCAGTCGATGAGTAAGCTCTTAAAGTTAGTGTATAAAATCAGATCACTAGTTGTCATCGTTAGTAGTTAAAGATTTTTCCTTAATTGTAATTTATGGTGAATGATGATAAAAGACAATCGGATTCTACATATTCTCCACATGAAAATTAAATCAAAATTCTTTCGTCATAAAGTAATCTATAGTGAACCGGCTTATTTATAAAGTAATGGTTAATATTTATGGCTGTAATTACAGAACGTTTGGACACAAAATTTGTCCTTATTTTCATAAAATTAGTTATAAGTAAATTCTATTAAGTTTCCGTATTAAAAGAAATAAATAAACTATTTTGAATATCTTATTACATTAAAATATGCAACATATTTTTAATACTTTCATTAAAACTTTCTTCTTTATCAATATTTTTTTGCGGATTGAAAACAACATTTCATTTACCTAATCTTAATGTCGTTTGAATAATATCCAAGGCTCAGTAAGTTTATTGAAATACATTGTGTGATAAAAAAAAATTATTTGGAGTTAATGTTACCAGTTTAAGAAAATGTTGGGGAAGGTAATTTTAAACAACTTGAATATACTCATATAGATATATCTATAAAAACAGTTTCATGAACACATTTTGGTCACTATATAAACAACACAAATTCTTTCAAAATTTCCAAAATGAAGTTGTTTATCATATTTAACGTTGGGAAGAAGTAATAATTACAAATGTTAAGCTAAATAAACTTTGTCACTCTTAGATTAGGAGATGAAACATTATTATTTTGTCCTGCTAACAATAAAAAAACAATAAACAAATTTGGTCCATTTGTTCTCAATACAAAATTTGATGTATTTATTCATATTTATACATCATGCTCATCAGAATTTTTTACACATCAATAATCCCAAAACGGATGTTCAGAAACGAAATTATTTTAGTATTTAGCTCGTTAGTAATGTCTTTCTCAGTGGTGCCGCAAGGCATCAGCTTTGCCTGCAAATGTCTCCACATAATTCCTCACTATAAAATTCTCCAACAAAAACCGCAGAATATATATTACGAGGCTAACGAAGTGCATGCATCCCTTGCTGAGAAAAAAAGACGGCAGTTTGCAGTAAAATTGGAAAATTAACATTTATATAGAAAGGAGAGTAACTCAATTCGTAAAGGATTGCAAACTTGCTTAATCTTCGTTGATCAGCTGGAAAAAGTTTACAACAGATCAATCATGACACTTATTACATGTAACATATTATTCAAACTTTTGGTAGCTTTAATAAGAATGAAACTTAATAAAAGTTTTCATTTAAATAAATAAAGGTTGGGTGCAGAAAGATAGTAGGAAGACGTGTATTAAAATTAAAAGGACGACGAGTACTAAAATTGAGAACCATTTAATATTTATATTTGTTGGTTGACATTAGCCATCAGAATACATATGAAATATAGTATATATAGCTGTAATTTGGGAATAGTTTGATTATAAAATATAAAATTAGAAGATAGATGGGACATCAGTAGTTACCCAAGTCTTGCAAATATGGACTTTAAATAATTATTTTTTTCTTTTATTTCTTCGCTACCAATGATGGTAACAATTTAATAATTTTTTGGAAAATATATTCGTATGTATGTATATATATATATATATATATATATATATAAATATATATATATATATATATATATATATATATATATGAATATATATATATATATATATATATATATATATATATATATATATATATATATATATATGTATGTATATATGTGTATAAAGCAGCTAAAAAGTATGTAGTACATAAGATAATGTAGCAAGAATCACGAGGCATTAGCTTTCATTGTTTTTTAATTGTGAATATTTTGAACATAAAGCATATTTATTCTAAAAGCCTGCATAGCTTTAGATAATTCAGCAGAATAATTATCTTTTGTCAAGTAGTAAAACATTTGAAATGTACCTCCATAAGAAGCAGCATATGACAAAATATGAAGGATACAGATTACCTCTCCCACGAATACTTTGTTAAGACTTTTTCACAGCTTGGGTAATTTTCACAATATATTCATAAATTAGACATATACACACATTTATCATGAATTAATTATTCGATTTATAAACACCGGACAAAATTCACTCAATAGTTACTGAGAAAAACGCTCATACATAGACAGAAAAAACAATGCGGAGGACTTATAGCATGTATTGCCAGTAGATATTATCAAATAAAAATTGCATATAGCCTGTAATTTCTTCGCTCTAAATCTAATTAGTTTTCCTTTGTTTTTAAAATACATAGGTTTAAACTTTTTGGTGATATAACTCGAGGGCGGAAGGTATTTCCCAGCACCCACTCGCTTTTCTTCATTCCATCGAATACGGTATAATAACGCAATTACATACATTTATACATACATATTCCCATGTGAATCTTCTTTATATATATTCATACATACAAATTTTGATGTGAATTTTACTTATATCCATTAATATTTCCTGATATTTCCATTTATAAAAATATCATTCCGCCAAATAGAATGAATCGTACTTACATTTATTCATACACACAAGTTTCAATGTGAATCGTATTTACATTCATTCATACACACAATTTTCAATGTGAATCGTATTTACATTCATTCATACACACAATTTTCAATGTGAATCATGCTTACACATAATTTTACGTAGCGATTCCGATGTGAATCGTATTTACATTCACACATACACAAAAGTTTCGATATGAATCAGGCTTACATATATTTACACTTACAAATTCCGATGTGAATCGTATTTACCCGTTTCGTTTTATGACGTTTCTTTTAAAAACACCTTTTCTCTTTACTTTGATCGATTTATCCTAGATACTGAGATAATATTTTTTTCCTTTTTAATAAAACAAGTTTGCATTTTCTTCCTCCAAATATGCGTTTCTTGGAATAGGAGAAAATCTGTATCCTTCATACACTTCACGGATCATTTCTATAAAATAAATGTGAATTCAAATATTGGGACTTTATTATCAATTCTATAATTGGGAGAGGAGAAAACTGAAATTTTTGAACATTTTCCTTTGTTAAGTAAAGAAAAAAATAATAACTGAATATTATTAATTTATGGAGATCATTTGGACAAATATAATAAAATATTAGAGAAATTGTACGGAAAGGGTTTTTAGTTTGCTTTTATAGTTCGTAACATGGTGCTTTCTTCCAATTTAAGCATAATTTAAAATATTCTGACAGTTTAGCAACATATAGAATATAAAATGGTGTTTAAGTTGCGGATTTGAAAATTATATTGTTTACTATTTTAATGTCTATGATTCTTGAGTTTGTGAAAAATTAGAATGTAACGACAAACGTATGACGAAACTATTTCTGAAATTCAGCATCTGGTTCTGAATTTAGAAATTCTAGTATTTACGTTTAGAAACCCAAATGGAAATTTCAATGCCTGGGCTGAATCAGAACAATCTATGGACGTCAGCCTAAATAAAACTTATCTACTTATATATCTATTATAAAAATAAATAAAATTAAACAACTTTAAAAAGATATATATATATATATATATATATATATATATATATATATATATATATATATATATATATAAATATGTGTATGTGTATAAAGCAGCTAAAAAGTATGTAGTACACAAGATAATGTAGCAAGAATCACGTGGCATTAGCTTTCATTGTTTTATAATTGTGAATATTTTGAACATAAAGTGTATTTATTCTAAAAGCCTGCATACAATGTGTAATGTATGCAACAATTTAGAAGATTTTTCTTTAAATGATTGATTAAAGTTTATAATATATTTCATTTTTACCACATTATTGAACTTTTTAACTTCATTCGGAATGTCTAACAATGAAGAAAGTAAAATGATTCGAGAAGTTACACCGTCTAATGTAATCTGAAGAGAAATCGAGCTATTAGATACCATTGTCATATAGTTAAGAATTGTTGAAATATATACCAAATTTTTATTGTTAAGCATTTTCATCTAACATTGTTGTTTAATAATAATTATCCAAAAGTGATGGCAGGGTAAGCCAAAACCATTGGTCTCGGTTTCGGTATCATATGTTCGGTGCAATAAAGTCGTAAATTTAAAAAAATAAAAAAAGTAATTATATATTATCAAACGTGCGTAATAGATCTAAGCATCCTCAAATGATGCAACTGTTGTACTTATGACGTCCATAAATTATTATAAAATTATTGAAATGTCACCCTATCAATTTATCAAATTTGAATCTTGAATAGTTCCTCCTGTAAAAATAGATTAAGGTATTTGTAACCTAATTGTACTGGATATGGGATATGGTTTTGAATTAATACTCACATTAGAGTTCAATGAAAACAAGTATTTAAGAACGGTTCTATTTTCAGCCGTTCAAGATTAAAACAGTCCAGTAGTACTATCATGGAAGCAAGCCATTGAAGTCAAAGAAAATGCGGGTTACATTTTGAGATTCCTGTTTTATTTTCTATTGGGACATAGTAAATCAACCAGAACATGTTATGTTATTTTCAACATTGTCAGACTATTTCTGATATTTATCAAGAATCTTTGATATCGAAGAAAAACAGCTATGATTTAAGATGATTTATTTCACGTGCTGTATTTCATTAGAATACTGATCAAATTCCATTAAACCGTTTTAATGGATAATTCACGCTATTACTTCCTAAAATATTTAAGGGAATTCCTTGCCTCAGAATTACCAATAAATATTTTGTAAACAGGTACGTTTGAAACATAATCGAAATAGTAATAATTCTTATTAATTAGTTACGCGGGTGCATGGTAGTGCATCACTAAATTCCGAGTTTAATATGTGCACAAAGTGTTCAAATTTATTCGAAATGCAAATTTATCAATCTCTGCTTACCTATAATTTCGATTCTAACAATTTTCTCACTAAAAAGACAGTAATGAATCCAATTAAGTCAACTCCAATTTAATTTTCCATCCAGAGACATTAATTCTTTTGACAATATTCAAAATCAATATCGACATTTTACTAGTCAAACGGCTCAAAGACGAGCCGTGGAAAGTGGTAATGGGTGCTGTGTAAAGGAATCGATGTTCATTATTCATGAAAGGTTTTGTGATTGTGTTTGTAGCAAATAAAAGAAAAGCTTTTGCCCGTTGTTCAGGGTGAGCTATCATCAGTCTACCTAATAAATGACGTGCTTATATATTAATTTTATCAGTCTGCCTAATAAATGACGTGCTTATGTATTAATTTTATCAGTCTAACTTATAAATGACGTGCTTATAAATTATCAGTCTACCTAATAAATGACGTGCTTATATATTAATTTTATCAGTCTACCTAATAAATGACGTGCTTATATATTAATTTTATCAGTCTACCTAATAAATGACGTGCTTATAAATTATCAGTCTACCTAATAAATGACGTGCTTATATATTAATTTTAATTAGAAATATATTGAATTTTATCATAGAAAAATAATTCATAAAATGATATGATTTCAAGTAAACTATTATTTAAATTAAATGTTAATACGTATTTAAAATTTCATAAAATAACTTTGTTACATCTGTAGTAGTTGTTAAAATAAATGTTAATTAAATACTGATAATTATTATATTGATAATAAATTGCTCTTTGTCAATTTTCCTTCAGTATGAGAAGATAGGGCAAAGAATTTTGCTTAAAACTTAGATCTGAACTATGGTACATTCAGGATTACAGAAAAAAACTGATTCTTAGAGACATAAACGCACACTTTAATTTACTCAGAACCATGATAAAGGGAAATCTAGGGCATAAAGATTAGTTTTGGGAGTTTATTTATGTAACTTTTAGGGAGTTTTTATAAACTTTTTGCAGACCCAACTATAATATCGTATATGTCACACATTGGTAGACTGTTACTCGTAAAATATTAGTCTACCTAATTGTGATTATTTTCTTTTTAATTTATTTCTATATACTCTCGTTGTGAATACACCTTATATATTTTAAAATAGTGATTTAGATGGAGATACATAAATGTAAAAAAAATTGTTAAAGATTTTTTCATAACTTCTTAGGCGTTATACATATGCATAATCATGTTAAATATCAGCTTCATAACACCGCCAGTCGGCGAGTCAAACGGTTGTGATCTACTGATTGACAGATAGACGATATGGCGAAACCCTTGAGGTTCTTTGTTTGGTTACGGGAGCCTGAAATGAAATTAATATAATTATGGGAGAATATTTTTACAAGAATTTTTTACTTGAGTGTTTTGATGGGATTTTTATTTCCCTTTCAATATAGGAGTTCGTGTCCATTTTCTGAGTGTAATGGTAATTTATTAATTTTTCTTATTCACTTTTTGATTTACTTTTATTAATTTATTACCTATCCCTCATATTTAATTAAAAAATGTATTCAAATATTTGATACGCGTCAACAAACTCTGAAGTAAAAGTAAGCAGTAACAAACTCAAAAGTAAATAAGAAACAAAACTTAACTGGAAAAATAATATATTTTAGTAGTATAGTCATTTTATTTTATTTTAACTTTTCTACTGACAATAATGAATATTGTCAGTAGAAAAGTTAAAATAAAATAAAATTCTAGATACCTGTATATCATAAACCAGTAGACATACATATATGTCATAACTTTATATATTTATCCTTTTATTTCGTCTAATAAAAGGACCATTGGAGTGAAATTTAATATTTTTCGATTTACTTGAAAGGTCGTTTTATATATATTTTGTATTTTAACATTGGTATGCTTCGACGATTAATAAATAGCGAACCTAATAATGCAAATACTTTGTTGACGAAATAATATAAATATTATTGCGATATTAGGAAAACAAAAGCGAATACGAACAAAGATTTTAATTTTGTAATCATGGAGTTATGAAACCCACTTACCCACAGAAGCCACAGAAACCCATAGAAGCCAAAGTTTATTTCATGGTGACAGCCAAAGTGACAGTAACGAAATAAAAATAATTCGATATTCAAATAATATTCCCTTATATAAGCATGTATAAGCAGAACGATTCTGGGCCTAACTTCCTTATTTTGGTTATTTATTCCACTCCCGCTAATTTTACCTCCTCTCTGTGCTGCTGACGTGCTTGCGTTTATAAATGGTTATCGATGACACCCCCAGTAAGCCTGTCGTGTATCAGAAATAGTAAAAATTTTAAGGGGAATAAGATGTGTCAAAAGAAAGAAAAAGAATGATTTTTATATGTACATTTGATTGTATTTTCAAAACACATCCAACAGCATTCACTTTGATATAGTACAGGAAATTTCTTTCTTTACTATCACTAAGATTTTTTAATAATGTATCTGTATGGTTAAAATTGGAAATGGATACATTGCTAGCTAATATCATTAGCCAATATTCTTTTAATAGAGCCCAGTAATAATAAAATGATAAAGATAGAGCCTAATTTCCTTTTAATTGACTTATCTGATCATATTCCACATGATTCATTGAAATAACTTTTGTTTGACTCAGAGATATGAGGAGGTATATTAAATAAACTGTATTTTTTCGAATATTAAGTGAGATCTCAATGTAATCTATCTACTCGCAAAATTTTATATAGCAGATAACTCTCAAGATGTAAAAACTATGCGGCTGTGCAGACGAACAAATTGAATAACTTTATAAAGTTTTAAGGGAAAAACTGTAAACACGTAATAAAACTGTCTTTTTATTTTATTATAAAATAGAAAATTAAATAGCTGTGATGGAGGAAGAGGAAGAATAGATGTATATGTCGATAACATAAAAATTTCTAATGGTCAAAAAATTTGTAACAGCCTTTTTAAAAATTAATTAAATATGTTTTTTTTATTTATAACTAATCAATTCTTTTAAATTTTGGAATTTAGTCACATATAAAATAAATCCAAATTTGACAAGTTGCTAAACAACTCTTTTAGCTAAGAAACGACGCTTTTAGCCAAGAAACGACGCTTTTAGCTAAGAAACGACGCTTTTAGCTAAGAAACGACGCTTTTAGCTAAGAAACGACGCTTTTAGCTAAGAAACGACGCTTTTAGCCAAGAAACGACGCTTTTAGCTAAGAAACGACGCTTTTAGCTAAGAAACGACGCTTTTAGCTAAGAAACGACGCTTTTAGCTAAGAAACGACGCTTTTAGCCAAGAAACGACGCTTTTAGCTAAGAAACGACGCTTTTAGCTAAGAAACGACGCTTTTAGCCAAGAAACGACGCTTTTAGCCAAGAAACGACGCTTTTAGCTAAGAAACGATGCTTTTAGCCAAGAAACGACGCTTTTAGCTAAGAAACGACGCTTTTAGCTAAGAAACGACGCTTTTAGCTAAGAAACGACGCTTTTAGCTAAGAAACGACGCTTTTAGCCAAGAAACGACGCTTTTAGCTAAGAAACGACGCTTTTAGCTAAGAAACGACGCTTTTAGCTAAGAAACGACGCTTTTAGCTAAGAAACGACGCTTTTAGCCAAGAAACGACGCTTTTAGCTAAGAAACGACGCTTTTAGCTAAGAAACGACGCTTTTAGCTAAGAAATGACGCTTTTAGCTAAGAAACGTTTTACAATCTATTTTCTATCTGATATTTCAATTATTAGTAAATATCTAATTCTTTCTATTCAATCAAAACAAAATAAATTAGAAAGTACTAATTATTATGAAATGTGGAATATGATCACATGTGGAATACTACCTAAAAATGACACATTATTTTTCCCAATTGTAGTTAACAACAAGTCGAGTCTACCTAATAACTTCAGTTCAAATATTTCGCTTCAAAATTTTCAAGCTCGGCTCTACCCTAAAATATTTAAAAGATAAGTTTGGTTCAAGCTGATTTGACTTGCAAATCAGAGCACCGTAGGACCTTGAGTGCAGCCCCTTGACCCAAGCGAACATCACTGCTAACCGGTCGTTCCAGTTGGTTGAAAAGACACTTAAAACTACATTCAACTTCCGGGATTGTGTAGGGTATGCAAAAATTGCCTGCGATAAGTTTGTTTGACAATAATATAAACTATAGGTCAAGTAAGTTATTTGTATATATACTGCAATATTCATAAACTTACTTTAGGCTGTATTGTATTTAAAATTATATATATATCAAGATCGAATCAAGCTACTCCGCAAAGTATTTTGTTATTTTTAACTAGGAATAATAAGGATCATGCGACAAATCTAATGTTTTTACCATTCAAAAAGCCATAAGTGACAATAATTCTCGGTTTGTCAATCATCAATAAAAGTGCTCTATCTTTGTTGAAAAAACTGATTATATTATCCATAATATAATCTGTTTTTTTAGCATTAAATTAAGTGTTCTATCTTTATTGAAAAAACAGATTATATTATTCCATAATATAATGTGTTTTTCTCAATAAAGATAGAGCACTTTTATATATTATATTATAAATGAAAAAAAACAGATTATATTATACCAAAAATAGTCGCTGGTAAAATAGAAGAAGTGGACAGTATTTCACATCACGTGATGGAATTTCATCTTCAACGAATTAAAATTTGTGCTCCAAAAATTCCTAATGCCTTTGTTAAAAACCAGTAACAAGACGCAATAATCATAGATTATAATCATTTTAAATAAACTTAATTATTTTAAATTAACTAAAAATGGTTCTGCTCTAACTATGTAGTAATATTTGTGTTGGAACAAAGATTTTGGCATGCGCAAGCCATATCTAGAAAAATCCTTGATATTAAAAAAGAGATTAAGTCACAAGTTAATATGAGAATAGATTTTGAATATTATTTATAACATTACCATAAAAATATTTTAATGGTAAATATAAAAATATATTTACAAATTGTTTCTGAGAGTAAATTTTTATGTCTTGTTTATATGCCTTTAATCGCAAAAGAACAGTGGGTTTCTGGAGTTTAGAGAATATGTTAGTGAACCTTAATTTTTACAATTTCCATAGTTATTTCGATACCTTTTATACTCCATCTTTATCATATTTACGTATTGTTTAGTAATTTTGATCGGTAAAATATGCATGCTATGGGGATTTTAGAGAAGAAAATAACTTTATACTTATGAAGTGTTAATTGAATTATTACCAAACAGCACTGACTGAAATGTACAGTGTCACCTTTAAATATGTAGAACACCGAATATAAAATACTGGTACCTAGGTAATTTTCTGCGTGGTGTTTTCTAAGATAATGATTATATATTTTACCATTCTATTAGTTATGGGACGTAAATATACATATGGAAAATGTCCAGATTTTACCAATATATCGAACAGGTTTTTAAATATTAGTTAATTGTACCAAACACGTGTAAAAATATTTTTGTAAATATATGATTATTGGCTATTTTGCCTATTTTTTCAGGAGCACTGAAAACAGTTTTAAAATCAACTTAAGGGATAATGGGATACATATTAGAATAATTGTTTATAAAAAGATAAAAGATACAATAAAAAAAGGAAAGTTTACTACAAGTTACTTTCAAATAAATGCAAATAAATCGTGCAATGATCTACGTATTATAAAAGTGTAAATATAAACTTGAAGTTTAAAACAGCATTAAATAAAATTTTGTGTTGAAAAGCATATAAAACAAGATTACTCGTTTGTTTACTCTTAAAATATCATGAAATTGTTGATAAAAGTTAAACAGATATTAGTACCTAGCATTTTTTCAGATTTTTCAAGTTCATGATTGAAAGCTAGGGCGATAAACATCTTTTTGGATTTTAAGATTTTGCAAATAGAGCTTTTAATTGGAACTATATTTTCCAAAACCTGTCCAAAATTGACTTCACTTTACATGTAATTAAATTTCTTTTTAATATTTTGCTATGTACTAAAGAATCCACTTGCAGATTTCATGGAAATGGAGCTAAAGTTACAGAAACCGTGAATGTATGATGTACAAACAGACGGACTAGCGGAATAAAATTACAGAATATCTCTATTAATATTCTACATTCTACGTTGTAAGGGCAGTGCTATTTGAATATATTTACAGAACTTTTTTTGGGGATATTACTCCTGCATAGATTATTAAAATTATGTTAGCTACCATAGGTCCAGCCAATCCCATATTAAACCCAAAAAGCCAAATTCTTTCTCTTGCAATTATACATTCTGAATAAAAAAAAGAAGTTTATTCAATCAATTTCATTCATATTTTAACGAAACTATGCAGTTTAACATTTAACCTCAATGACTGTTTCTTAATATTTCAATATCGTAATTTTTTGGTTGCAACTTGTCTAGACTGCGGCCAAAAATAAACGTGAACATTCAGTTTTATGTTTTTTCATTATAATATCTTCTAAGACCATCAACCTCTTACGATTTTAATAATTTTTGTTTTACAAATTTTCAATGCTCCCTTATTAGTATAAATTATAACCTATTATTAAAATTTATTAGATAATATATTGCTAAAAATTAACGTAAATAATAGATAAAACAATATTATTTTTGGTAATTTTTTATGATAGTGGTATAAATTAGGCAAAAATTAAATTACTACGAAAGAAAATACTGACATTACCTGACAGGGTTGCAATAAAATACTTATGAAACGAAGAAGAATTCTTTACGTACAAGGATCTGGTCATGGTTTTGTTTTGTTAAAGTGGTTAGATTCTTTCACAAATGAATAATACTTCATGACAACTATTTCATATATACCTATATAATAAAGTAGGCTAATTTTATCTATGATCGATAGATGTATATATATATATATATATATATATATATATATATGTGTATATATATATATATATATATATATATATATATATATATATATATATATATATAATGAATTATAGTGAATATATAGTGAATTACTGAACATCAAAAAGTTTTCTATGTGTCCCAAGCAAAGAATGTTAGGTAAAATAGTTTGATTAGATTATACGCCTGAACAAATTTAGGTTAATTTTCATCATCAATTTTAAGAGATAGAGACAAATATGTAACTTAATTTTGAATGATGTCCTGCAAGCTTTAGATTTTTAAATGATATTCCTATGAGATAACACCACTGTGAAATCTTGCTAAAAGAATCAGCGATTGGTTGGTTTTTTTTATCAAATCGTTGTAGTATTCAGTTATTTCATCACACACGTGTGTTTCAAACATAATTAAGGAGTAACGAATATATGTTTCATTACTAAATAATGAATCAAACGAGTTATTTATAGAAGGTGAGATCTGAATGGTAAGAATAATCAGTTCCTATTGGATATATGAAATATTCACTAAGCTAACATAATTAGTTTCTATTAAACGAGTTATGTAATTTAAACCGATCGTCTGATTCTGGTAACTAAACAAAACATTTTACAAATTTAAGCTTAATAATAATTTACTAAACGGTAGATGGTTTTAAATGTTAATAAGACCACAGAAAATAGTTTTATGAGTTATTTGTCAACAACTTGAAATTTTACTAATAAAATATGGACAGAAAAATAATAGAGCAACGCGCTAACTATTAAAAAATTCTCACTTATTACGTCAGTTTAAGTATTATTGGTTCCTACTTCAAATTTACAATGAGATTCTGCATAAAATAAAATATACGTTTAATTAAAATGTAATTTATTTGCAAGACCTAAACACCGCATGGGATAGGGTTAGTCCATTGTTTCGTTCATAAGCACATTTCAACCCACCAGTCCTTTCAATAGTTTGGAAAGTCACTTAGGAGTATGTTTAACTTTTAATCGAAATTTCATTATATCCACCTTCAACAGTGAGTATGCTCGATGAAATTATTAATGATATACGGTATAGGTAGAGTCAGAATAAACAGTATGGACACGTAGTGGTTTTTTCCTCAGTCATAACACATTATTTTATTTCGTTTTGCATAGAAAACGGCATTATTTTATTTACAGAATTTATTCATTCGCATATAGATGTCAAATTAAGTGTTATGGTTAAACAAAATTGCAAGCACGATACAAAATAATTCATTTACCATCTTTAAAAAGAACATTTCGGTAAAATCCTGATAAATGGAGCCAATGTTTGACTATTGATGGAATAAACAAACAAGCTTTCAATACCATAAGAAAATAGTTAATAAAATTGCAGGAAAATCTATTAAAAATAAAGAAAATGTGTCAAATGATGAGATAACTGCACTTATGGTAGAGAAGCTGAAGAAGTTCGGGAGGATCAGGAGTGTACAATAAAAATAGGTAAGAAAATCATTCAGGCGTGACATCGGAAGTCGTAAATGGAAAGTGTTGTAGATAGTGTTAAAAATAATAGAGGTACAAAAGTATTCAAGAAAAGACCCAAAAAGTCACCTTTACAAATAAACAGTTCAACCAAGTCGAACAGCAGTCTAATAAAAACAAAAAGTGATTTGCGATAGGGGTATGTTATTTCTCCAATACTGTTTGCGTCCGTGCTGGAATATATGTTCCGACTATTGAATTAATCCTCCAAGATATTCATATAATTGATGAGAATCTGTCAAACTTAAAGTTTGTCGATTATATCATACTTATAGAAAAGTCTTCAGAATAACTACAGAAGATGCATGAAGATTGGAGTTTGGTATTTACAGCCGTTGGGACAAATATTAACATGAATAAAATACAAATTTTGGTTAAGAAGGAGTTGAACATAGCTTAGTACTCGGATACAAGGTAAAGTGAGCTATCAATTATGTATACCTTGATTAAATCTTGACATTGAACAAGGATAAACAAAAAAAGGAGATAACTAGATGTATCTAATTCAGCTTTGCTACCTTTGGAAAGGTATCCAATGCACTTACAGTTTATGTATAAAGGGTAAACACTTAGATCCATACATTTTCTACCGAGCTATTCGAAGTTAGGTCCTTAACTAACTCTGATAAAAAAACACGAAAATTACAAGTAAGGGGACGCTCAAGATATAATTGCATGGAAAATAATGGAAGAAATTAGTTTTATCAGTTGAAAAATAAACGTTTTGTACATATATTTGCATTACAATAAGTTGACTCGACTTAAAGTGCGCCGAATTTAGATATTTGTAGATTTTACTTAATTCGCGTAAATGCTTCTACTTTATTGTCAGAGACTTTGAGTCGAGTATTTAAAGTCCACAATGAAAATCTTTCATCTTATTTAAATTTGCCAACATCATTATCAATAGGTTGAGTCGACCTATTGGAACCATCGTTTTGTAGTAATGGATCGGGAGCTATTTCTTACACTTGTTGCATGTAGAATGAAGAGAGCTGTATTCGTTAACGTTATTTACACCCAAACTATTAATGATGTTGAAGAACGCAGCGGTTTCTTTATTTACATTTGACTGTAGAATTTTTCGATGTTTCTTAAAAATTATAAATATTTTATTAAAAGCGCTTATTACAAATTTATTACTTAGGTTTTCTTAACGATCGTTTATGATATAATAAGTAAAGTAGCAATTTTTTGTAGATCGTATTGAAAAAAATTACTTTAGAGAAAGATATATTTTGCCACTCATATTCTAATAAGCTTAATTTGAAACTTAACATATTGACTTTAAACTAATCGCTTATTATCCCAGTCCGCTGAAAACTATCCTTCAAATTGAAAATTCGACTTATTGTAGATGAAATATGTAATGTATTATTATTTCCTGCCTGTATGTTAGTATTAAAATTTCCCTTTTCTCTGTATTATAAAAATCGTTTTTATTTTTATAAAATTTTTAATGCGTAAGAGTGGAAAGTGAGTGAAATATACTCTTTTTATAAATATATGGTTAATTTAATTCATTATGACTATGGACTTAGCGTAAATATTAAATATATTGACATATATTTGTTTATTTAGGTCTATGCATTTGAATAGAGGAAAACTTTATATTCTAAAGTTGAGAGTAGGCACGTTGAATCTAATCGACTCGAGAAGATATGGTCCGCAAAGAAGTCTTGTTATTTATTTGAATAGGTAACATAAATCTAGTCAAGTTAGACGATCAGAGAGTGTGTATATTTTGTAACTTTGAAGTTATAGTTCATTTGGCTGTACACACACTGAAATACGTTAGTTTATTTCTAAACATAATTTCGGAATTAGTAAACCAGTTTTAATAAAATTTTCAATAAGGTGCAATTAAAAGGTGTATGTGGAATCATGGTAAAGAAATGAGATACCGGATTAAAATATATTATAAGTATCTTTCAAAATCATTATGAAAACCTAGAATAGAAAAGTTTAATTGGAAAAGTAATTTTAGACGATTGACTTGTGGATTTTTTCGTCTTTATTTCCTGGATTAGAAATGGCTATCGACGAAGATTCGGTAAGGCATGTATACTTTGTCTTTATGATTTTGTCGCACGTTAAGTACTTGATTAAAAGGCGGTTAGGAACCTTAATTATTTCTTGTGTTATAAATGCAGTAGGCTGGAAGAAAAAGGTTAAAAAGATTGTTTGTATAATAATTGAGTTTGCCAGTTTGTTCTTTGTTTTATTTGCATACCTTATCTGTATTAAATCGATCTCCGTTATATTTAATACAAGTGCGTAATGAAATAAATTGACCCTACCTACTACTTATTGTAGGGTACAAACGGTATTTAGCTTACTACTGAGATTATTACTAAAATTCAATAACCTACACGAATGATATTTTTAAATAACAACACTATTTTCCTTTTCCCTTCAAGCAAAAACCTGAGCCAATACTGGCAAAATAATAGCTAAAGCTAGTAAAATAAAATAAATGTACTAAGCTTGGAATTTTTCCTTGATTCTTTTCATATTTAAATATTCTCTATTTTATGATTTAAAGGGGATCCGTATATATACTTTAGGTATATTTTTCTAAACTTTGCTAACTGAACTAATTCTTACTTCAAGGCTGTATATTTTGTATGTAAATCCTAAAAATATTTTTACACTAGCCATAAATCTTGGCAGTTCATTTTTCACAATATTTAATACAGCTAAACTTTTCGAGAGAAGTTGAGTACAAGAAAAGTACAGTTGACAGAAGTGAAACTTCTTTGCCAATTTAAGCCTTGGTTTATAAGTATTTAATAAGAAGTGAAACGACAAAGAGTGAGAGATAGAGAGACCTATATGTATATATATATATATATATATAGAGAGAGAGAGAGAGAGAGAGAGAATGAATGAAATAGGTAAATATAATATGACTAATCAAATTACTCGCTGTTGAAATAGATGCAGCACATGCGCATGCATAAACTTTAAAATTGCAAATATGCTTAAGGCAACGATAAACAAGTTGGTTGGAATATTTAAAAAAATATACTAACCGTAAATCCGTAAATGGTACGAAATTCGTATAATACTATATATTCAGAAAAATCAATAAAATTTCATTACATATATATATATATATATATAAACGTCTAACGAAATTTTCTTATAAATTTACATTAACAATTATCAATTAAAAAAATACTATGATGCCAGTAGCGGAACGCGACTAAATGCGGCGAAGGAACTCGGGATGTATTACACCCGACTTCCTTCTTTCCGACTATTATAATATTAATAGGTAAGTATTTATTTTTTACAATTTATTAAACAAAGTAAGTCATGGTAATTTGTCAAACATTTTTTTATTTTTCATTTGCTAAATAATACTTAAAAACTGCTATTTAATTAAAATTTTCCTTGTCGGTGACATATGTCGTAACTGAAAAACGGATATAACGATAAACGGATAAACGACCATATGTGCGGTTTTATTGTGGATTTGTAAATTAAGTGCATATATTGTTAGTCTTGCAATTGATGAAGGACATGCAAAATTAGCAATAGATAAGCAATTGAGATAAATAGATAAGCAATTTAACAGTCCAATCGACTAAATTTGATAGTTTGCTTTTGACACACATTACGTTTAAAAATGATACTGGTTGTAGCGAGCATAATTTTTGTTTTCGCGCACCCGTACACTATTTGTATCATTCTGTCGTGTTCATCTATTTCTTTCGGTTGTTACCTAAGTACCTACTTTAATGTATTCATACTATATATATTCATTAAATTCAGTTGTTGAAATTAAATGTTGCAAAATGTTTCAACCTTGATATTTTATTCTGACCACATCCAAAGAAGTCTTGTTTCTAAAATCATAGGCGTACAAAAGGTATTCATAAGTTATATACCAATGATATGAAATATTTTCTATATTGACAAATAAAATTAGCCATGTTGGTAAAAAAACAGGGTGACATGAGTACTTTTACTAGTTACAAAAAAAATCAGGTCTCGGGTATTGTATCGGGAATTCCTTCCTTGTATGAACACCTACAACAGAATAAGTTTAATCCTATCGTAGCACCCCAGTCATTAAAACTTTTCCAATATCGAATTGTTAAGAGAGTATAAAAGTTAGCTGATTACTACCGTAGCAGATCACGATAACCGTTGCAAATGGGAAATTGTCCGTGTTACCAATAACTAAATCAAAATTAGTTGATTTAGGTTGTTAGTTGATTTAGATAGTTGTTTATTTAAAATTTTGATAGTTTGTTTTTGTTCATAATTAGTTCAGAAAGAAATATTCATTCCGTTGCACACTGCAACAATATTGTATTTGCAAATTTTTTAAATATTTTTATTTTTAGCGTTAAAATATGCGTGGAAATTAATTTATAAAATAGACATGCATATCTATTTCGATCAACTAAACAAAATTCAAATGAATCAATTGCATAATTACAGTTTTGTTAATGATGCCTATAAGTTGTAATTTTTTCCTCCACAACCAAATTTGGAGATAAATCAGTTACCAACAAATAAATGTAATTAATTTTAACATTAATTTTTGTCTTAGACAATGTAATACTTCATTAAGTACTTCACATGTATCCTTTTCAATTAGTGTTATTAAGTTGCAAACTACAACATTCAATTGCAGTACAATATGGTTTCTGACAAATGGGGAAATAAGTTCACATTCAAACAACTTGCAAGGTATAAATGAATTGATGTTTATACATGTAAATGTTTACTAAGGTGTCATTCCGAATGAACGATTATTATATCTGGTTGACTGTCAGAGATTACTTTCGGTAGCAATATGTCCGCTATTTGAATTATTGTATTAAACATATACATAAATAAACACATAAATTTACATAAATAAACACATAAATATTTATTTTTTTACAATTTATTAAACAGAGTAAGACGTGATAATTTGGCAAATTTTTTTTCTTTCATTTACTAAATAATACCTCAAAACTGCTATTTTCTTAAAAATTTCCTTGTCGATAACACATGCCGTAACTGAAAGGTGGATAAACAATCATTTGTGATGGTAATATTCAAACGTTGGTTAAAGATATGTCGGAAAGAAAAAAATTAAGGATCATTGCGCGTTTTGTGTTTCCTTTCAGTAACGTTTGTGTATGATCTGATAATATTTTTAACACCACCGTCAGTTATTTTTTATCACAACATAAAATTACGTTTTTTTTATAATCGATATTATTTTGTACAATGATTATATTGTCATATCTCGAATTACGTTCCTGTTTATGTAGATAATAACTTTGATCTGCTGATGGCGTGGAAAAGGGAAATAAGGTTGGCTTATATATATATATATATATATATATATATATATATATATATATATCATTCCAAGATAAAATGAAGCTATATCTATCTTAATGACAGAAAACTATATTGTTGGAGATGAATGAAGGTGTCAAAATGAGATAAATAGACAAGGAAATTCTGTTACAAATACGATATGCTTTGAAATACTAACATTTTTGATTATATATAGGAAATAAGTGACAATACACTTTGGTTTTATTGAAGAAAATTTAGCCTTCACTGAAGAAATTGCTAAAAAAGTAAATACTTTAAAAGTAGATGTGTAGGATAAAAAATTACTACAAAATATGGAGTGTTTTATCGAGGAAGATACCATATTTTCGGATCTTAGAGATTGTTAGCCGAGTACTTATAATCTTAATCATATGTCAAGCGAAGTGTCAGGTTTCTTTCAGTCTACTTTTGACTCTGTGGTCGAAAGTACTGATTACATATTTAGAGCCAGATAAAACATTTTGCAATATGTAATTCATCGCTAGATATAATTATGTTGCCTCGATACAGTTACGTTTTCTAGCTACTGTGCTCTAAATATGATGTATATGCGATTATACACGGAAATGCGATTTAATATCGTGAATATTATGAATCTAATTCAACCCTTAATGTCTATTTTTATAGAAGGTTAGGGATGAGGGTCTTTAAAATTGAGTTTCTACATTTGACTGCCATCTATATGTACAAAAGAGAAAGAAATGGCAAGAATAAAAATATTATTAAAGTATTCCTCGCCATCGAAGGAAGAAGTTATTTACCTGTCTTAAAATGATTAATTTTCATTAAATCTATGGATTATTTATATAATATATATTTTGAATTATTTTAATTTAGAGATAAATATTATAGGGGAATTTGCATATTCCATACTAATATTGCATGATAGGTATATTTAGTGAAGACCATTTATTTAAGCCAATTTTTTTATTGAATTATTTAAATCACCGGAAATGAATTAAGACAACAATTTTTGACAACCGAAAAATCAGGTGAAAGCCATTTAGTATTCTTGGAAATTATCTATAAAGCAAAAATTCTCTTTGGAAAACAATCACTATACGTTTTACAAAATTCAGATAGCTTGTAAAGCGAAACTCATTTGTGGTTATTTTTATATTGAAGTAAGAATATGAACACAATATATAGCAAACCACACACTATTTTCAAAAGTTATAAATAAGTTTCCTAAAGTATAAAGTACAATCAGAAATACCAAATAAAGGTGTCAAACACAAGTAAACGACCTTACGCGGGTTTCATATAAATTTAGGCATTTATTGACGTCCTAAGTGTCATAATATTTGTGCTATTTTTATTAAGCTATTCACAAACACTAATTTTTAACGTCACGAATATATTTATTATTATAGGTTTCGTTCACGTGAAATACGGTGCATGTTTAAACAATTATAAGATCGAGGGCAATTGCCGTAGTTTTCCTACAAACGATGCATAAGCATTTAAAACTTTGTTTTTTTCATAATTACAGTACAGCGATCTCGGAAATGGGAAGGGAGAATTATATTTTTGTATATTTTTCAGTCCCTGTAGATATAACACTTAATTATGAGAAATATTTATAATTAGGATACAACACCCAAATCTTTTGAGAATTTCACAAATATAACCCATACTATACAAAAAATTAAACATTTTGTTTGAGTCTAAAATTTCCATATGAATATTTTTAACAGGTTGCTATCTATTGATTGTGCCGATTTTCAAGTTTCCACGTCAAGTGGTTACTAAAAATGTAAAACGACCGTTACAGCTAGACGCATGATTGATCTTATAAGATCTTTGGTTTTTCTTTCAAAATGTGGAATCCAAAATATAATTCTTGTAGAAATTAATATTTTTTTAATAATTTTCATAGGGAAACCTACTTCAAATAGTGAATTTTATTACAAAATTTTGATATTACATTCATTATAACTTTTATTTCTTCTTTATGACTTTAATTATTTCACGCTATTACGTTTTTTTCTATAAATCTTAGTCCAACAGACACGTAAATATACACGTGTATTTGTTAATGATTTCATTAGTCTAATGAAAAGAGATTAGCGTAGATATACTGGTGATGTAGATTAATTTCACAATTATAGGAAACATAACTGTAACCATACTTTATTATTACTTTTTTATGTAAATAATAAACGTTTAGATATAAATTGTTGCGAAGTAGTAAAGCGATCAATCAATTTTGATTTAGGCTATACGCTGTTAATTGATCTAAAAAAAATATAGTTCTGATAAGGTCCAAAATTATTAGAATATTTTCATCGAATGATAGAGTAAATGCAAGTGATCACAAAACAAATGACGTCATAACCTTATCCAAAAAAGTTTGGGTCGTAGTATGGTTTTTTTCCAGACGAGGCTTTCTGGTCAAATACTAAAATAACCGTACCGGCAATTTTTTACAAATTGAAAATGCAATTTTTTACATTTTAATTTAGGAAAATACATGCCACGGCCCGAATTCTGCAATTCGGTTGAAATAAATAAGTCAGAAACGGGTTGCTGTCAGTTTTTTGTCTCAGTAAATTCCTTAAACAAAATGAATTTACTGGGGCAAAAAAGTGAGCCAAAAAATTGGGCAGTTTAAAATTTATCGTTCGCGAAAATATTTATTTTCACTCGTAACTAAAATTGTCTTTGAATTTCATAAATAATGTGAATATTTATTTTTCGCTTTAAACATTTTCAAAAATTTTAGGGCAAATTTTAGTCAAAAAATATTTGGAAAAAATATGATGAGATTGTTTTATTTTCATTTCCGTGGTACAAATATTAGTACGACTATGCATAATAGGGTTGCTACAAAAATTAGAGTTGTATTATTGCAACTGTAAATTACATAACAATGTTTCAATATTACTGAAAAATATTTTATCATATCTGTATATTATTTTATCATGAAATAAGGGGAATATGACGATGATTTCTATTCTGTGACTTTGCTTGTCTGAATTTACTATTGTTTTGTTAACATTCATAAAATTACATATTTATAATATAAGCTCTCCCATGAAGTTAAGAGCGCTTTAAAACGTTTCGTAGAAGTACATGTAATCTGAAATGAAATTAATATTATTTACAGAAATCTACCTCAAACACTGCACTATACTTCAAACATAAATACAAATTCAAAACAAAACTATTGTAATCAAAACTAATAACATCACTGATAATAAGCATATTGTCATCCCTACTAGACACTTTGTCATCTCATATCTGAATAAATAAAAAAAAGAAGATTAAATTTTGTTTCCCTTATAATATGGCTCATTCAGAAAAAAATATTTAAAAACTATAATATAAGCTATTTTAATTTCTATCATTTTTTTACAACTAAAAATAACAGATAAATTAAACGTTCTCTGAATTATTTTTGGACGTGGATCAACATGCTATAATTAATACCTTACGGAAGATTGACCGATTTGAAAAATCAAATGAAAAATCTACTAAAAATAAAAGGGGTCAGAAAACAATTTACAAATCTAAAAAAATGTAAAAGGGATCAGAAAACAATTTACAAATCTCATTAGATAACTAATGCTTATTGTTTCTACAAACGGAACTAATAAAATTCATTGTCAGACTTACAGTTTTCCGCAAGGTATAGACATTTTAGATAATTGATTGTGGCTAAGTACAGTACGAAATAACTTATACATCTAGAAAATTAGGTCAATTTCAGTGATAAATTAACGTTTAACAATAATTTCAAGAGGAAAAAACATTGTGCGTGTCAGTTTCGACGCGCCACTGGAATTTACTCCTTAATTAAAATTATTTTGGAATGTATAAAATAGGTAACACTGTATATAAATGTCAATATGATTTGTCAATATGTCTCTTACCGTTACAGCGGCGTTCATAAGAAACGCATTCGCTTGACTCTTTTTTCGTTGACTTAAAACGTGAAACTGGTCTCCATGACATTTTTTTTTAAAGAGGTAATATATAATCTATGTCTAATATATAATATGTAAGAGATAATATATAATCTATGTATCATGACATATGAGCATTACCTTTAATTGACTCTCATATGAGCATTACCTTTAATTATTACCATCCAGCAATGGTTATTTAGACGGTTGATGGTGATGAACAATATTTTTCCAAGATGTTTTGCCACAGATCAAATTTAAAACTCTTCAATCGTTAATATTTTTCCTACATATCAAATGCTAATAATTTTATTTCCTAAAAATATTTTTCCTAATGTAAAAGTTTGTTCTTCTTGTACATTTACTCATCGAATCAGATAATCAAGGAGGAGATTAGGTAAAAAACGAGTGAAAATTGGCACTGACTTCAAAGAATATAAACCTTTTCCAAATAAAGCATAAAGATTACTTGCCAATTACGGTTATATTGCACGGGTTGCAAAGTTATTTATATTGAGAAAATGAAGAATAAAAATATTAGAAACATATACATTTTTTATTTATTCCTGTTAAGATTACTACATCATTTATGTTGCAATGCAGTCCAACGTTTGAAATAAATTACATAAATTTTAATGCAATTGATAATCATAAATTATTTATATTCAGTTATTTGCAAAATATATAGTGAGAAGATTTAAAAATGTATTCACTTATATCACCAGTTTTTAATTTTTTTTAAATTTGAACAACAGTGAAAATGCTCCAAAAAATCGTCTTTCAATGAGATTTACTCGTCACTCCAAATTTTAATATATTTTTGGTGGTTTCCATTATATATTTCACTTACATCTCCTGTAACTTTGAGTGAAAATAACGTGGTTTTTCCGAATAAAAAAAACACAAGATTTATTCAAAATCATAAGTTAATCGTGAAAAATAATATATATGATATAAAAAAAACAAAGTAGAAAAATATCAGTCTATTTTATTACTAAAACAATCACCTTGACCGAACAAGACCACAATTTGTAAGCGTAAAATCGCAATTGGCAAATTGGTTTAAACCAGAGTCTAATAAATCTTGACATTGTGACAGCTAATAAGAATGATGCAGCAGACTGGCAGTATTTGCAACCCTCATGCTGACGAGGGTGAACACTAAGGCACCCGGAAATAGTGAGATAGATACTGTCAATAGAATCTATTGCGGTCTAGTAAAAGAAGATACATACTCGTATGATTTTCAACAGGTAAATTGCATTATAATACAAAATATAAAAAATTAACTAAGTTGTTAAATAAATCTATTTGAAATAGTATAAAAAATTTTAACTTTTGAATATCGCATGTAGATATTACGGAATCAAAATTTTATTACATTAAGTTTTCTTGAGAAAATAGAATATATTAAGAAAGAATTATATATCGATCATTAAAATATTGCATCGTAATATTTATTAATGCTAACAAAAATAGTCTATATTATATGTAGTGTCTCAATTTCAGAAAAAACAAAGAAACCTAATTCTTTAGTATTTTTGGTTAATTTCAGAAAAAAACAACGCAACCTAACGTTATTGCCTAAATTCAGAAAAAACAACACTGTAGATAAAATTGAAGTAATCTGTCTTTATATCTAATTGCAATGCATTTGGAAAACCGAATGTCCTAAATAGGTTAGGAGTTCATAATAATGAAGATATTTGATTTACTAGTTAATCTCTACTTTGCTGTTACAACATGTGTATTTTATTTGTATTTATTGTAATATTAAATAATAATATTACTAATTTAAATATGATTATTCAATACAGGTTTTTTTGGGGCATTGCACAAATTTTCACAAAGTCAATATAATACTACATAAATATCGTTTAAAATGCAAACAAGAAAACAAAAATAAAGAAAGAGCAGTGTAGGGGTGAGTAATTTTATTATATTATCCAAAAATATAATTTTGAATTGACACTTGGCGAAAAAAAATCAGTGAAAAGTCTAAATAGTAGTAGTGTCTAGAAACTTAATTATTTCTTTAATAAAATTAAAATTTAATTTCGTAATTTAAATTAAAATTTAATTGCGTAAATGCCCTGTTCTGTTAAACATTACAAGGGATGACTTTTTTGTAGGGCTTTTTCTACGTTATAAGGATGACCTATGTACACTAAAGGAAAAAAATATTTAATTAATTAGTGAGATTTCGTTTAATGTTTGCTATAAAATATAGAGTCAAATAAACAATTGGTCAATAAAATATATATCAGCATTAACCGACGTTATATGGAGCTGAAGATTTATAGGCACATAAGTTAAAATAAAATTCACGGTGTTTTTCCTTTTTCAAATAAGTGATAGAAAAAAATCAAGAAAACATTTATAGGATTTCAAAATTTTCGCTCACCGCTCTTTTATTTGTGTATTTTCCTTAAAATGATTTTTTTCCGATTTTTAGAAATATTTCCTGGCGCTTGTGATATTTTTTAATTGCATATGAATAAAAAATATTTAGGATAGGCGTTTAAAATTTCGATATAAATGGTTTTAATTTTTGCTATCTTTCGAAATGGTAATTTTGAACAGTCATTTACGCGTAATGTAGTTAAATTTGTAATTAAAACAATCTGTTAAATCATTTAAATCTAATATTTTTAAATTAACGTTTAAATTGAAAAGGATTGCACCTTCAAATATATTTTTTTATATCTATAACCTTTAATTATTAATTATTTTTTATTTCTAAAAAAACACTTAATTTACCTCGAATAATTTACAAATTAAAATATAATTATGAATCACATTTGAAAAATTTAGGTACACTAAAAATGGTCATATATGTTTTCTTCAACTTTATATTTTCTGTTAAAACTGGAAATTTTTGTTAATACTGGAAATTTGGTGCGCAAATCGGTTAACGAAAAAGCAGTAATTGAAATTAAGAATTTTCTCCTTTCATTTCAATGTTATGTGCAAAAATATCATTTGAAACGGCTATGAAACAATTATATTGTGACAATAATAAATATATTGATATAATTTTCATTTTGTATTAAACGTCGTCATATACTTATTCCTTCGTACACACAATTGAATCGGTAATAAAATCACATTATATTCAAATATATTTGGCGTTAATTTTCTAATAGCCCACCTGAAGATGTAATGCAAAGAAACCCAGGTCATAGTAAGGAACTTAAAGAGAGTAGAAGTTGTACTACATCACGTAGTTTCATTTAAGTATGCACGTTATATTCATCAATGCACCAATTTCTACACAATAACCTTCTATATAACAATATATATACAGCAGGATATGTAAAATGTATATAAAATACTCCAAAAATATTTTCAGTGTGTATTAGCGTTTCTTGTTGCGTTTGAACATATCAAACCATAGTGATAACGGTCGTGTGCGAAGTTAAAGAAAGGTTTCTAAAAAGATAATAGATTCCATGTACTGTCATTTTGGTCATTTGTTATTCATGATGACATTAATACATAATTGACATTGATGGTCATTTGTTATTCATGGGAAAATTATTGAATTTCCAATTGCTAAGTTTTCCAATTCTTGTTTAATAATCACAAAAAAAAACCATGTAGTATATATATAGCAATATAGTAAGGCAAGAATGACTTGGAAAACAAAATACAATACGGCGTTACAAACAGAGGAAGTCAAGTCTACATCGACAATGCATTCAGTTTAATCCTGCTGTCGCCTATCGGCCATTAAAACTTTTCCAATATGGAACTCTTTAAGGATTGGGAATACGAAGTTAGTTGCGTGTTTTTCGGTAGTAGTTCAGTGAAACTATAAGTGTAGGAAATTTTTCTTGTTACTAATAATGAAATCCATCTAAGTTCATTTATAAACGTAGTTACTTAGAATTTAAGAGTATGAATAATTTTTCTGTTCAGATTTTCCACACAACAATATTTATTACTTCATAATTAAGACAACTTTCATGATTTTATTTTTTGGATTTTGGATGTGCTCATGATTCCATCACGAAATTTATAGACTATTAATTAAATTGTTTAATCCACGTAAAAGCAAACAAGAAAATAACGCCTTGTGTTGCCTTTGTTACTTTCACCCATTTTCTCGAAGCTTTTGATTTTAGTTTATTCTTGGAATCGTGGTACTGCAAAATAAATATAATAGCAAATTGAAAGTGTGTTATGTCATTTGGAATATTTATAAATACATGTAAATATTGTTAAAATACTCTGCGATCCCTTATGTAAGATACTAGTAATTTCTGTTTAACTGACTATACTAATAACTAATTATAATAACCTCATGTTAAAGAAGACCAATAAATAGGTTAAAACATATAACTTATTCCAAAATATCGTACACTCTAGGTTTTCTAATTGGTTCGATGATATGATAGTCAAATGAATATTATATGTGGAAGCAATCATTCCCGAATCCGATCTACAATTTTTAAACTTTTTTCTAATTTTGGATTTCACGTATGCGTAAAAACGCATCTTTGATTTCAATTATCGAGTAACGAGTTCTTAAGTAGTAAAGCTCTGATATACTCATAGATGTTTGGAAAACTATTTGCAAGGTTCCGTACACTATTGTTGTGATAAGGTATGGAAGAAATAGTGTCAGTCCGTCTGCCAAAAACTTTTAACTCTTGAAAATGTAAGTTATTAATAAATTATACATATATTACTGAAAAATAAAATTAGAAACTGTGTTTAAAATTATGTTCAATATTCTTCCGAAGTCATATGTGACATATTTTATTTCTGGCACACATTTTTTTTCTGCTTATTGAAAATATTTAACTAAGTAAAAACATTTAAAAAGAAAATGGTTGCAAATTACATTAATATATTTAAATTAAGATGTAAATATATAGTTCATGTTTTATAATATACTAGCGTGACCCGTGCGAAGTCTTCGCATTATATCAATTTGCGTGGTAGATTGTAAATATTTACACATGAGAAAATGAACTCACAGCTGTCATATTAGTTACAACAGAGTGTTTAGAGTCAATTTAATAAATCAAAATTGATTGCAGGTATTCAATTCATTTCTAATTTTGCACACTGCTTATTACGTTTTTATTCCATTATGAAGCTCAGATGACAGATCAAACAAATATTTTACTAAAATTGACATATAGAGGCGCAAGTATCAAAAGCATTAAGGTAAAGCGCCGCTTTATTTATACGTGAGTGGAATTGAAATTAAACAAAAATTTTACCGACCGTCAATCATATTGACGTTGAGCCGTTAGATGGCAGCATTGCTGTTTTGTGTATATAATTTTAATAATTAATTTATTTGCAAAAACAATAGCAATAATAAATTTTTTAGTTGTGGATGCCGGTAGAGCAAGCAATTATCTATAAAATGATATATAATTTATGTGGATTAGTTGTGAGGTTTTTTCTAAAAAGGGAGAGTAACATCTTAACCTTAGCGTATTAATATAATATATATGATATATATGATATATGATATATGATGTATGATATATATGATATATGATATATGATATGATATATATGATATATGATATATGATATATATGATATATGATATGACTTATTTTGACTCTAATCTGCTAAGTAATCTTAAGACGCGTTTGCTTAAAATTACTTTGGATAAATTGATTCAAATTTTAATTTACTAAATTCTGACATCCATTCTGATCAATAAGGAAGTTGTGTAGCTTAGTATTAGAAACTTTTCACATTGACAATATGGTTTGTTATATCGTTTAAAAAGATAAGGAAAGACGGGTGGATTCTTATATCGTTTAAAAAGGTAAGGAATATTTAAATATGGATAGTGAATGAAACTAACTGCGGATGATGAAGATGAAATGGGTTTCTAAATTATCTATTCAGAAGTGGTAATGTAAAATAATCTTAAGTTCGTAATGAATATTATGACTAAATAATCTGGTAATGTGTAAGGAACACATTAAGTTACTTTTAAATTATTTTCGAATAAATAAAACTTACTTATTAAGGAAATTTAAAAAGCTTTTTTATTCAAGAGTTTTGTTGGGAGCTTTGATTCGTATCAAATAAGTTTTAATGTAATCATCACGAGTTCATACGTAAAAAATCTTAGGACTTTAAAAAAGTAATAAGCAAGTCAAAGAGTAACGTAATTCTCATTCGTTTGCTGTATTCAGTGTGCTCTGTTCTGCAAAAGTTCTGAAAACTTATAATACACTATGTATTTTCATCAAATTATTTTCCAATTAATTCGTAACTTCTACTTTACTTCTAAAGTTCGAGATAAAATTATTTATCTTGTAGCGAGTTGATAGTTTTAAACACCATTACGAGGACGAAATATAAAAAAAATTAATTAAACGTTTTGGAACGTGTCCAATGGCGGAAGCCTGATTTGGGGAATGAGTTTCTTCTGTAAGCAGCAACTGTTAACGATTAGTCATGGAAAGAGGAATCACGTCGGAGAATAAGGAGCGTGAGAAATTAGAACGAAGATCAAGACAAGAGGGGCTGTGAGGATTTTTGAAGATGTTACAAAGCAGCAAAAGAATATACAAATTGTGCCGGTTACAAATATCTATTAGTCTGATCCACCTCTTAAACTTCTAAATGTGATCGGATTTGTTAAGGAAATAAAACAAATTCCAAAACTTGGGTATGCAATTGCTCTGAAAGCTCAATGAATTCAATTGCCCTGAAAGCTCGGGATAGCACAGGTCCGAAATCTAGTGAGAATTTTAGCTTCAAGAGGAAAGAAATGTTGAAGATATTTAAGAGAGTGTATCCTTCTGAAGACTTAACAGTGAACATCATTAGCTTTGGGCTCTCAATTAATAAATTGATAGGTCAAAATAGACCTAAGTCTTTCAAAGTTGAAGAGAAGGAGATACCTACATCATTTATGAACAGTCGTGATAGATGAGGGAAATTGATCGTATAATTTAGTTTCCTTCTACTAATGACAATAACCTGAAACTTAGTAGAATTTATTAGTAGGCCCATATTATAAACCCATTAACAGATGAACATTTTATCCGTGTGACATGAATTAATAGGGTTAGAAATATTACTAGGATTTAGAATAACAATGAAAATATTGAGAAAAAAAGGTATTTGAAATAACAATGAAAATATTTAGAAAAAAACGGGGAGGTACAAAATCTCTTTCCCTTGAACACCATTATGACTATATTGCTGACAAATCATTGGTTCTCAAGGATTGTGTGAGAAATACATTCCGACACGAGATGCATTATTTTCATGCTAAACACAAATCAGACCCAACGCCAGAACGGATTTGATATCCGTAGTGGACACAAGTCTCTTGTATTATATATAAAATAAATACTAATTCTAATAATAATTATCATAATTAAATAACTACTTGCTTTTTTTTAAATATTATTTCATCAAATCCCGTAACTGGAAACCCTTAACCGTGTTGAGGGAAACAAAGCAACCAATCACGCAACTCTGAACAATTTTCTTATAACGGCTTGTCCACGTGTGAACCATGTTACTGAAGTTGAAAAATTAAACTGACTTCAGAAATGCTTAAAAAGATCAAAATTTAATGCACTACTGAAGTTGAGAATTACGAGAAAAGAGAGTTGAATATTATTCATGGCCAAACGCGCATATCAAGTTAACTAAACTGGTGCCATGTAGGAGAGACTCGCTCTGAAATCAAACGAAAAAGAATTAAGGATATGGCGTTTTTTAACAAAAGCAACTAATTGGGAGTAACCAATTACTTTAGGTGGAAGTGGTAAAATGGAGATAGGTGTAAAATGGAGATAGGTGTAGATAGTCGCAATCGTTGGCAAAAAAATGACATATGCTCTCTTCCGTTCGGTAGTATATATGACTGTAGTTATTCAAGTGCTGAAAATGCCAGTGATGATTGAAGTTATTATATTCATAGTGGGTTAATGGCGTTGACGTTTATGCATTAGTGCTTTTGGAATTTATGTGCAAATTTTTGAGTTTAATATTTTTTTTTGTTTTTATACACATTTTCGAATATTTTTTAAATATCTGGTTTTAAAAGCAAATTATTCGCATGAGTCTTTTTGTTACAATCCTACATTTAAATAGGTTGAAAATTGCTGCACTGTCATTTTTAAATTACCTTTATTTTTGTCTCATATTATTCAGATAAACATACACGAAATTTTAGTAATCACAAAATGTACGTAGAGTTTCTAGGAAAAGTGGTTGCTAAAAACGGGACAGATTAAATAATTTGGCAGTCTCTTTCATTTTCAAAACGTTGAGTAAAAAAATCTTATGGAATATAATAAAATTATAAATAAAATTCGTTACCTATATTCTTGTTTTTTTTACTGAAGCCTTAAAAATTGTGGTAAAATTTTCGTTTAAAAAAGAAAAATGTAGTCAGAAATTGAAATAAAATTAGATAGTTGAAGGAGAAAGGGCTAAAAGTGATAAACATATTATGAGAAATATTATTGGAATATGAATTTAAGGAATAATTTACACTGGTATATTCCATGTAAGACAAGTTATGATCCATGATAAATTAAGTACTATCATATGCGAGTAATAATCCAGCTACGTTTCTCCGTACATAACTTCTAACTGAACTTCTAAAATATGATTTACATACCTTATACGGTCGTTCAATATTCCGTGGTGTATTATGGCAGTAAGTCATCGCCTGCTTTCTTCAGTAGTAAATTTCTTTTAATATTTTCATATTATAACGTTTGTTCAGCCTGTTTTTCTTAAATGGCCTTTTATTTAATTATATACAGTTAAAAAGTAATATAACAGAAGTTACAAAAAGTTTCACAAGTCTTTGTTATATATGTTACTTTCTTTTCACGCGACTATGGCAACTATGACTAGCGTAAAGAAGGTTCACGATATTAGCAGACTATGTATTAAGTACGTGTATATGAGTGTATATATATTCTATCCCAGAGACCAATGTACGGTCTTAATGTTAAGAGTGTCATAAGCTACATAAAAATAAAACATGATGCCCCTGACAGCATGTTATCACAGATGCTATAAAAAACATTTAAATCATATCGGACTAGATATAAAATTAAATGATTAAATAAGAACGCAACAATGGTAGTTCTTATATATCTTTGAAAATGACTAGGCATCAGAAAAAAAATAGTCTTTGTATTTGTAAGGTAGGTTCGATATCGAGTACCTATATGAAAATTCATAGAATTCTGATTATAATTTATTTTACTGGTTGGCATCATTTGTTACTGACACCTGTGGAATATTCAGAAGTTTTTATAATAATCATTTAGTCTTTACGAAGCTTTGATATTATATTGAGTTTCGTTTTCAATATTATAATTATATAAACAAATTCTAGCTGAGAATTTAAATAAAAGAAATTGCTGAATAACAGTAGCGTAAGGTTAGCAAGGCGCAATAATTGCAGTTATCCAAATAATAAATAAAATTAGTGTCTAGGTACGTATTACAGAAAGGCAGTTTTTGTAAAATATCTAAAATACTCGTTAAATGGCTTCATATGCATTTCCAAAAGCGTAGCGCAATTTGTTTTCGGTTTGTTTTAAAAAATTCAAAGTTTTTACAACAGGACTTTTTGAGAAGATGAATGAATCATTTCAACCACTCCATGTAACAAGTTGTTTTCCTCAAAAATATCCTGCAAAACATAATGCGAAAATACATTACAGATCATCTTAGAATCCTAATTATTGCTACTCTTATTTTTTTTAAATTCGTTAATGCTTAAGCTATTTTTACTAGATTTTTCATAAAGTAAATTGTGCATTGAAAAATAAACATAAGAATATATGCAATTCTTTCGAAATTAAAAGCTTACTATTAGACTTGTTTCCATTAAATATAATAAAAACATTTCAAAAAGTTAAAAAAGATACTTTTATTCAGAAAAAAACGGAATTGATAAGTATGCAAACTCAATTTACGTACCACGTTGACAAGTTTCAATGAGCATATTCTTGCCGCTTTTCGTCTTTTCCCGTACAATTATTTATAACGGGGCAATAAAACGCTTATAAACGTTCAGGGATATATTTTAATGGTTGCCTCTGTTTGCTGTCATCGGAGTTTTCCGCTTTCCGGATCGCATTAATTCCAATTTGTGGTTTTTCTGGCATTTTCCGCTATTTAACGCCGATGGTCTCTAATGAATATTTATGGATGTTTTTTGAGGTATTAATGTTCTTTGCTTTTTATGGAATGGTATTATTTTTTTATGTCATATAAAGTTACTTTTATATTCAGTAAATCTACTCGTGTTTTTGATTTTAAATTTGATCTAAATGCGGCGTGTGTTTTAATTTGATCTAGTTAAGTGGGTCAAGGTTAGACGCTATGTTAAAATGTGAGCTTAAAGTAATATATTATAATCAACTTTCTATGAAAAAGTATTTATATTATCGTCCAAAATTAATATAAAAAAATAAATTTTAAATCATTATTACTAATCCCGATGACCAAAGTCTCGAAAAGTTTCTTAATGATATTATATGGTACGCACTTTATTGATAATGGGAATCAATGATGAGAACTATAGGATGCGATAGCAAATTTTGTCCAAGGTAAGGCATAATTTTTTTCCTTATATTTTGCAATGTAAAATTAATATTTTATGACAATTTTTTTTTAAATCCTATCACTCACGAAAATGTTTTCATAAGGTCGATAAATTATTATAGTTCAGTGGTTGTTCTATTAGATGAATAATTGAAGTAAAATATGTATTTAATAACATTATTAGGAATTTTTTTTTCAGCGTATTTTTACGCATATTAATTGAAAGAATTTTGTTTTTAAATAAGTCATGTATAACGTTTGAACTCTAATTCTATAAACTCGAAATTAGAGGTAAACTAGGGCCTACCGCATCAGATATTTATTATGAACATGTAAAACCAACCAGACAATTAAAGGCGAGCTTTAAATTACTGTTGATTTTTTATATTAACACAATTCTTTGTTATTTGCAGTCTGCACTAAATTTTTCTTGATATTTGGTTTCCGATAAATGTTTAACCGGATATTGAAGGGAATATCTCTATTTGTGTTTATATGAAACATTATGTAATAAAGTGATATACGATTTATCTCTTTTCTTGAATAAAGATTTATAACAAGTATATTTTCTATATTATTGATATTAAAGCTAATTTTCCAGTCGACTTTTAAACTATTACCACTGCAGGTTACTGCGTGCATAATATTGCGATAATTTTAAAATAAATAAATAATGATCTGTCTTTGAAATTAGCATTATCGTAAAAATTTCGTACTCTATATTTATTTATTCGTTTGAAATTAGAAGACGCATTGTTTAAAAAAAAAGAACTGCTTGCAATAGCTGATGTTTAGCAATATTTAGGTTTGCAGGTGGTGCAAAAATATATAGCTAATTATTTATTATTAAAAAAAGAAATTTAAACTTAGTTCTTGAAATGAGATTAGTGTCAAGGGATTTTTTGTTTTATATGTTATACTTATAATTTTCCGCAAAATTCTAGGTGAAGAAACTAACGATATTAAAAGCAATATTCAGTTACACAATTAAATGAAACTACGTGATGTAGTATTATTTCTACTTTCTTTAAGTTCTTTGCCACGACCTAGGTTTCGTTGTATTGCAACATCTTTAGGTGGGCTTTAGGTGGACTGTTAGAAAAGATCTTTGCTAACAGCCCACCTGAAGATGTAATACAACGAAACCTAGGTCGTGGTAAAGAACTTAAAGAAAGTAGAAATAATACTACATCACGTAGTTTCATTTGATAGTGAATAATGAATTTCTACAAAATTAACGCCAAATATATTCAATATTCAGTTATTCAAATTAGCGGCTACAAAATGTATTAATTTTATGAGGAGTATTAAAAATGAAAATTATTATGGTTGGATTTTGTTCTAAGAGCATGGATAAAGTTACTTCAGACAGTTCTCTTCATCTTAAAATTTTCATAACATTAGCAAATTATGGTTTTGGATTACATTTTGAATTTCTCCTGATTTTATATTCGAATGTAAAATGGCCTTCTGAGTTTTATTTCAACGTATTTTTTAAAATAATATAGTGGGACGTCATTTCAATTACAAAATCCATCCCTAGTCTACATTTTTCAACTATTTCTTGTAATTTATAATATTTTCACTCTTTACCACTAATTTAACTCTTTATTTCCTTCTTTACTTCTCATTTCTATCAATGGTAAAATAATATATTTCATTTATTAATTTAAAAAATATATCATTAAATTCATTATTGCAGGTTTCACAGTACTTGTTCTCAGTATTTGCTATGTTGACTGGAATATAACAAAAAAGAAATCGTGTGAAATATATACGCGCATATGAAGATTTTAATAAACTAAAATGTAATTTTTATTTGTTGCGTAAATTGTGACAAAAATAAGTGAAATAATGTAAATGGACACTGTTTTGAAATTAGATTATATGCATGGATTATATGCAATTCGAAGGTAAAATTGGAGAGACATTATTTTTCTATTCTTATTTAATGTCGAATATTTCGTTATGTAATGACATGTTCTTATTTCAGAGCAATGTACATTTATGTATCAAAGTATTCGAATAAAAAGTAAATGGCTTCATAATGTATTCCATGCATAGCATTTTGTCGGTGAAAATAAATGTAGAAGGGACAAAAATGAACGAATTCATAACCAGGCGTTGGTAAGATATAAAAATACAATACATTTGTTTTTTATTTTGGTGAAAGGGGTTTCATAAATCCTATTTTTCGAACAAAATATTTTTTTTATACGTGATTTGCATATATTTTCATAAATATTATTAAAATATGTGTTTTTCTTTGGCGTAAGTGAAGCTATGGTCATTTGGTTAAAAACAAATGTAGAAGGGACAAAAATGAACGAATTCATAACCAGGCGTTGGTAAGATATAAAGATACAATACATTTGTGTCTTATTTTGGTAAATGTGGTTTCATAAACCCTATTTTTCGAACAAAAAATTTTTTTAATACGTGATTTGCATATATTTTCATAAATATTATTAAAATATGTCTTTTTCTTTGGCGTAAGTCAAGCTATGATCAACAAGGTAGCAGATCAAATTTTTCCGTTTTGTTACTGTATGAAACAAATGCTAAGAAAACGAAAATGGAGAGAGGCATTTTTGTCCTAAGTAACAATTCAACACAAATACGATTCCTGCCCTATCTATAATTATATGGCTAGATTTATAAAAAGTTGTTAAATATAAGAGAAAAAGTGCAGCATTCTATTGATTAATATCATCACATTAATACTACTGCTTCGAGAATTATTATTTGCTTTCATTCTATCACATTATTGGTATTTCATAATATTATGTCGGTCATCTCTTCAGAAAAAAATCACTGCCATTAATTCCATATTGGTTAGGCATTTTTGCCTTACACTGTACATTTGATATTTTGTTTATCATATTATACTCATGAGTTTTATTCGAGAACTGAATTTGTTTTCTTTCTAGATAATTTG
This sequence comes from Druceiella hillmani, assembly GCA_039881145.1. Lineage (NCBI taxonomy): Eukaryota > Metazoa > Arthropoda > Insecta > Lepidoptera > Hepialidae > Druceiella > Druceiella hillmani. The sequence continues at coordinate 9,214,847 of JAYKKI010000010.1, read as the reverse complement.
TCTTTTATCAAGTAATAACTTCGGTTTTTCAATACTTTAGTTAAACCTATTTCACATTCTGGTTTAGTAGTGGACTCGTTAGTATCAAGTTTCAGATAAATACACTGTCATCTTTTTCAATGAATGGCTACTTGTTTGTCAAAAAGTCAGCTATAATTTTTTATAACGATTGCTGTTCTTATTCGTAACTCAGACTGAAAATAAAAATTAATTACACTTATTGTCTGTATGCGCATGTGTACGTACATTACCTGTCGTGTACGGGAAGAAGTAGGAGATTAAGAGTGCGGAATCTACATTGAGGTTCAAGTCGTCGCCTCAGAGGGAAAAAATTGTATATAATTTAGTACCTTACCTCGCTAATACCGGCTTAATGAAAACGTTAGTAACTGTCGTCACACTATGCCATTAAACTAAACTTTACCCTTTTGTTTCTTTATAATTTGTAATTAATTTCTCACTAATGTCTGTAGTTACCTCCAAAACAACAATTTATTGAATTAGTAGTGGAAAAATAAAGGACAAGGGAATAAAGTATCACATATCAGTCTAACATCTTTTTTTTTTAATATTTTCCAAAGTGGTTTTCTGCTACAACTTCAAAATTGAAACCTAAGAAGTAATCATTTAGACTTGAGTTAGGCATAAATGTTTCGTTAATTTTGTTTTGAAGCATCCTGATTAAAATAAAAAATAATTCATTTTATTAACCTCTAAATTTCCAAGTTTTTTTATCTGGGGCCCTAGAAAAATGACATAGATTTCTAAAACTCATAATTTGTGTAATGCAATGAATATTATTTGCACATAAAATAATGCCAGGTGACAAAAGCTTATCACAAGAACTTACATATAAAATTTATAATGTGACGCAAATTATATGATACTTGACTTTGAATTTGAATTTAACATGATTTTCACGAACACATACTTCAATAAAATCATTTACTTATTCATTCAATAAAACTAAATTGTTTCAAAAATTTCGTTTTGCTAGTAATTTCGTTAGTAAACTGATGATAATTAGGAACTTATCCACTGCAAATTTTTTATCTCTTACGTTTTATTTTAAACAACTAATTTGAATGTGAAGATAAGCAAGTTTAGAAGCCGCTTTTAAGATTTTTTTCCTTTCAGACGATATTCCTCTCGATTTCAATAAGTTTATTCCCCGTTAGTGCAATGTTGCGAAAGACGTTCTTGCATTTCGTCTAAATATTCTTAATAATGTTCTGAATTGTAATATCCTTTGGAGTTAATTATATATGTATATATATATATATATATATATATATATATATATATATATATATATATATATATATATATATATTGTTTATAATTTTGAATTGTATAAAAGAGGACCGTTTTTATTAAAAGATTCCTTTTTATGTGTATTTAAACATTATAAAAAATTGCCTCTCATATTTAATTTCGATATCAAAGTGTTCTTTTAAATAGCTTGAAATAAATTTAACTCATCATATAACATAAGCCTAATTTGGAAATATAAAGAGGTGAAAAGCTGTATCGTTTCCTCAAATAAAAAATATTTCAAAGCGCATTAACTTATTTCCCACATCGCTTTGCGACAAATAATCGATTTATATGTATTTTCTAGTTTTTTTATGTATTTTCTAGTTTTGTATTTTCTATTTTTCTTATTATGATAATTTTAGCTTTAGAATTTTTTTTTGTAGCTTTAGAATGAATACAAACATCTAAGCACATATTTAATAGTTGTGTTAAAACTAAGTGTATATCATATAACGACCCTATTATATTACATCCAGTAGTAAATAGTTAGTAGTAAGTTAAATCTCATTTAACAATAAAATATTCGTATTGAGGATGTGTGACTAAAGAATTTTTTCGTCAATATTTCACAAAAAAAATTACATTCATTAGAGTGAATATGTAGATATGTGTCAAATAGGTTTAACAAGAATGTTAATATTTAATCGTCATTTTAATGATTTGTGCAAGGAAAAGTATATTTTTCCTGACACGTAAAAGAATAGTTTAGAAGACCTAATTATTTTAGATATTCTTATCAATCATTCAATGTTTTCGGCTTTTTTTAGCTAAGTGGTATATGAAAAACATTTTCATGGTTTCGATGTACTAACATCATTGGATATTCGGTTTTAATAAATACATAACCTGACAACTATTCGTTGTTATTTTATTTGAATTAAAAGTACAAAAGACACTTGTCAAAATTAAATTTTCGTAGTGAAGCAAACATCCCAAGAGTATTTTATTTTGATTTCTCTTTCAGAAATAACTTAATTTGTTTGGTGTAACAATATTGTTTCTTTGTAAAAAAATTATTGAAATTTGATTTTTTTTCCTAAAACCTTGATTGATATTCAATTTCGACCCCATTCATGCAAAAAAAGATGATGAAAAAAATTAGTGTGTAATTATAGAAATAATTGTTTGAAAAACTTTTTTAAATTACATTTAAGTTTGAAGTTTGTCATCGAAGCCACCTTGTAAAATTTAATTGTACGAGTAACATAACAATAGCTACTTGTTATTAATTAGGATGTCACAGGAAAAGTGTAACATTATTTTTTTCCAAATATTAAAAGAACCTACGGGCAAACTATTTGGCGTTCTTCAATTCTTTCAATGTTTTGATAATTTAAACCATTCTTGCATTTGACAAAATTTATTTCATCATCGACACTAGCTTTTATATTTATGATTACCCATGATGTGTGAAGATATTCGTATTGATTTTTAAATGAAAAAAATTATTCAAATACACTATGTTCATTTGCAAATGTGTATTATTTGCTGTATGTCGATTTTCTCAATTTTTTTCGTATAATCCTTCGTTAACTCTTATTATGGAATTATTAAATTCTACCTCCAAATTAAGGATTGAAAGAAATTGTAAATTAAGGCATATGCATTTTTTATACAACCTTTAGATCAGTATGATTAGAGGGCACGAAACCTTGTAGCAATATTATAGAAATGTTTTTTGCTATTTTCACTATTAGACCGCATAATAAGTAGATATAAAATTTATATGTTTTCCTAGGACAAGTAATATTCTTAATATAATTGACATTGGAACTAAACTTTAAGTACCTTTTTTTAAGTACCTTTAACTAAACTTTAATACCTACACAAAATAAACACATTAAACTCACCCCTTGAGACGATTGTTGAAAATTATTTTTTTTGTTTAAATTTTTGCCCAAGAATTCATGTTTCCATTTTCCTCTTTAATCTTTAGATCTATCTGCTTAATTCCGAATATTTCTGAACCAAGCCGATAGTAAAATAGTTAGAATAGAACTAAGGAAAATATTTGGTGTGGCCACTTTGGTTTTCGAGAATTTTCATTCACTTATCAGACAGGAAGTTAGGCTTGGTAACTACTATAAGACTGAAAATTCATCTATTTTTTGGGTTCAAATTTATGTTCCATAACATTACCGTTAATAATTTCTTTGCTAGTTAGAAGATTCTCTATTATAATAATATGAACAGTAGAAACGTTGGGTTAAATGGCAGAAATAAGACGTCTAAGTTATTCTTTCTTCGCTTCAATAAAAATAATTTCGGCTGTCAAGAAGTAAATTTCATTGGTAACTCCACGATTGTAGGAAATTATTTTCGTTAAAAAAAGGAAATTTCAGAAGATGTTGATGAAAGTTCTTCTGTCCGCAATAACTTTGTTAATATTGTATGTAAAGTTTCGGAAGAATTTCTCGTAATTTGCGTGAAGTTTATTAAGTTAATAAAGGAAAGCTCACGTATTTATAATTTACATTATATTATTAAAATTGCCGTTAATTTTGACGACATAATTTAGGATATTACCAAAATCCTTGTACACTACAAGGATATTAAAAACTGTTAAAAATGCAGTAATGTAAAAAATTTTCTGCATATGCTAATTGCAGTATCATATTTGAAGCAGTTGTTTAAGTTATCAAAGCAATATTAAAATATAAACATTTTTAAGTTTTTATCAAGACAGTTTCTACTTATATTTTTAAACACAGATAAAAAAATTAGAGATACACATATTTGAAAAAGACGCTGATTGATTTTTTGTTAAGGTTTAAGCTATTATTTTGCCATTTGTTATATACTTTCTTGATTGTTTTCATCAACATTTTTTTGCTACAATTTTTATATTCGGCACTGGTTTTTAGTTATATATAATAAATAATTCTATCTATACTTTCAGTGAATAAATACTTCCCACCGATGCACGTATCATAAAAATAAAAAAAATATATTTATCTCGCATTCTCATAATCTATTTGAATAATTTATTTTTTTGATAAATGAAAGCATACACCAGAGCTTTAATATTTATCAAACTAGTCGAAATTTGTTTTCACTGTATACGGTAATATCTATAATAAGTTTATATAATAAGTTTTTGTAATTTTTAATTGCTTTTCGTTTTTTTTAACTGCAAGAAAATCTCGCTTTTTTTAATAAATTTTATTTCATTGCTCCCTCGTTCTCAATGTGTTATCCTTGATATTTCGTGGATGTAAAATCATCTTTAATTATTATACATCGAATTATATGCACTAATTATATACCAAAATATGCAGAACCAAAATATTATTTATTATTATGAAAAGTTACGTTTCTTTTTACCGTATATATACACACACACACACACACACATATATATATATATATATATATATATATATATTTATATAAATTCACTGATGGTACAGCTTAAGTACTAATAATTATATATTGTCACAAGAATTACACCTGGTTATAAATCGATCAGTTGTAATTATTGCGACAAAATACAATTAAATATTTTAATTGTATTTTGTCAAATAAAACAATACAGCTTTCAAACAAGTTCCCCACCGCATTAATATAGGTTATGAGAGTAGTGCTAGGCTTGGTATTTGCTCTTTTTATATCTGTACTCGCAATGGTTCTTTTAAAACACACATTCATTCTTGAGAAAATCGATTTGTTGACATTGTTGAACTCTTTCCTGATCTATTATGCAAGTTCATGTAATCCGTGGGCTAGAAAGGTGAAGCAAGTATGGGTAAAACACTTTCAGAGCTTGACCAGTTTTCTCAATATATAAGACGCGCCATCAGAAACAAAAACACATGTTCTCTTGTTTATAGAAGAATAGGGAAATAGTGATTTGATGGAATCATTTATGAACCGGGCGATAGTTGAATGATTTGTTTTTCTAGGACTTTGCAGGCAAACGCACGGGGTGTATATGGCTCTTTGGAAAATTTTTCCAACAGTCAGATTCGCTATATATCGTCCACATGAATCTGTCTTTTCATCAGCTGATACCCATATTATATTGATCGAAAGAACGGTGCGTATTTCACTTAGCACTTCTTCGTAGATAGTTGACAGGTATTTTTTTCGAATCATGGATTCTTCCGAAATTTTATGATTCTTCTTCTTAAGGAATCTTTGGCATATTTCGTTATTCAATTGCCGAAAAGGAATATTGCCCTCAACAAATAACTCAAATAAGTTGTTGTTGGATTCTCTTTTTTTGTAGTATCCGAATTAGAAGGCAAAATTTGAGTCAGCAGTTGTTGTCGATTTGTTATAAGTTTCTATCTTGCAGCGATATATGAAGCAGTACTCACATATTGATCGATCTGGTATTTTCCGACGAAGGTATTTTGCTTGTCACAAACCTTGCAAAAAATCACAATGCCATCAGTCGTAAATTGGCTTGGGTAATTTTTTAACCATGATTCCATTAAAGTCTGGTTATTTTTTCACTAGCGGTATTATTTCAAGATTTTCGTAGATAAACAAACAAAGCAAACAATTGTATGACAAACAATTTAATTGTGGGAAGCAACGGGTGCCGTACTCCTTTCCCCCGGACACTCGCCGTGTCCTGCCAACGCTTTTGCCTCGAGCGAGTAAGTAGATCGGGTTCAGTGCACTAGCCGAGTGGGTGTGAGGTGTCTGCGCGGCATATCACTGGCAGCGGTCCGCCGTCGTTCCTGCGTAATACAACATGCCAAACAAATTTAATTACTGAAATAAACACTATCAATGGAAAAGTAATCAAATATGCAAACGCTATAAAAATAGCGTTTTATACAATTGCATATGCAAATGCATATAATCCGATGTCTAATAATGATATTGAAAGATATTACTAAAGATAGTGTGGATATCATGTATTATTTTTTTCAATGTATTTACAAATATATATATATATATATATATATATATATATATATATATATATATATATACAGTATCTATCTTCTCTTTCAACGGAAAACCAGTACTGAGCACTGTAGTACCGCTCATTAAATAAATGGTATTTTTAACAGACTTTCAAAAAGGCTCTGTTTAACCCGTATGTGTGTATGTATGTATATGACTGTGCTTATAATTATGTCAGAAACCACTGCACAGATATTTATGAATTTTTTGCTCGAAGATCGATCATTTAAAATAAAAATTATTTGAGTATGTACCATCAAGGTTGCTGAAATTGGCCCTAATTGAACTTTTGATACTCATTTTATTCGGTGGTTATTTCAAGACTGTTCAATTTTTTAATAAAAACTTTTTCTTTTTTAAATACTAAAATAAAACTTTTACTGGACCCTGCATTCAAAATTTAAAAGAAATAACAATTATTTTGTCCACTCTATCTTCTGCAATGAAATATTTGTCGAAATCTTTTTGGAAATACATGTAAATGTAAAGAACGAGAGTATTAAAAGGACCATTTAAAAGAAAATAATGTTGATTCATTAATCTTACAGTAAACTTTGTTTACCATTAAAATTTAATGAATTTAGTAATTAGCCGTTGAGAAAAAAATGTGTCAGTTTCAAATTCAATGAAAATATGTTTTCGATTTCGGTAAAAATGATATTAATTCTAAGGTTACCCAAAAGTTATTGAATAAATTTCATCAATATAATTTTATTAGCATCATTCTTAATTTCAATCACAATATTGACAGACTACACTTCAATCAATTTTTCAATTAATTCACTAACTTTATAAATTTACAAATTTGAATTTGTTTCTGAAAGCATATCCATAAACTTTAACGTTGTCCCCTAAACAGGAAGTTACATATTTCACTCAATGACGCCGATGTGGGTAGCTTATATTAAGTCGGGCAAGGCAGGTCTGTCAGGTGTAACTTTAAAGTATTTTTTGATTATGTGTAACACTTTCATAACTATAGTCATTACTAAATTCACTAAATAATACTCTTATAGTAGTTGTAAGAAAAATATATATTTTTTGTATTTATCAATTTACCTTTCCTAAAACTGTATTTTTCTTTATAAAACAAAATAAATTTTTGCTTCACAAAAACATGTTGAAGAAATTCCAATTAAATTCTATATTTTTTTAAAAGATGATGATTCATGAATATACACCTAATTGTTAATTTATTATTAACGTTACGAAGGCATTTTTTAATATTTTTATCCCAATGACTAAAAGCAAAGCTTAATTTCGTCAAATGAAATCATCTAAATCTGGATATAAAAAAGACGGAAAATGGAATCCCTTTCTGCAAATAAATTCCACTGAAAAGCTCACAACCTTAATTTATACAACACTTTGCCAAGGGTCGATGGACATATCCTTGCCAGTTCCTTTCTTTTCGCTGGCAATTATTTTTTATGAGGCAATAAAACGGTTGCAAATGGCTTGACGTATATCTTAGTGGATGTCTTTGCTCAACGTCAATCCAAGAGATGTCGTTATTTATAATTTGATACTTTATTACGGTAAAATGAGCAATAATAATAATAATAATAAATATAAAGCTTCTTTGTGGGGGGTAAAGGGAAGTACTGAAATCTTAGTTTAGCACTGATATATTAAAATTTTGCAATTCGAGGTTTAAAAAGGATTTTTATTTTCAATAATAAAAGACACGATATAGTAAAATATTATTTAAAATAAATGAAATATATATTAAACTAATTTATATAGTTTATATATATGGATGAATAACGCCTATAATGAAAATTATGAAAAAAAATTCTAATGTCAATATTACACATCGTCAGATTGTCAATTGTGTTACTCAATTTTGATAATGGCTTCTTTTGATGAAAACTATCAGGTTTTTTCATAACTTTTGTTTTAGTATATAATATATGTAATACGAAATAAATTTTGTTTTTAATTTGAAATTTTGGAGAATGTTATCTCGAAAACCACCGGATTTTCCACATCAACTAAATATATTTTTAGGTTAGAATGATGGGAGGAATTAGGCTCGTTAAAATACATTGTAAAGAAAAGAAACCTGTACATATAAAAATACGTTCAACTAAAATAATAGATTACGAAATTATAGCATTATGATAGAACTTTATAGAGTTGTGAGTAACTTTATTGTAAAAGCGAGTAAAAATTACAATTTTCTAAAACAAATTTTCCAGGCTTTTAAAATTTCATCAATGTACGAAAATTTATATTTTTCATCAAAAAAAATTATTCGCTGTCTGTACAAATTAATTGCCATATTTTTTTGTTTCAAAGTATCCATATTTACAGAGGTTGATACATTAAAATTTCCGCTCAGTATTAATATTATTGTCGTGTTTTGGTTTAATTCTAGAAATATTGTGCTTTAGCACAGTATACATAGGTTTAGGTTTTGACAAATAAATTTATTCATTTCTCATCTAACTAATAAAATTTAGGAAGGCTGCTTAAAATAATATAGGAAAAGAAATAATACAAAGTTTGTGTCAATTACAAATTTTGTATTATTTATATATTTTGTTATATTTTTTTAAATTAGAGATATGGCGGTGTTTTCTTATCACAAATAGTTTTGTTTGTTTATTGGCAATCAATAAATCGACCAATTTGAGAAGTTGATAAGTGTATTTATTTGGAAATTAATAAAGCCACTAAGTTAATAAGTGTTATTTCGTGTGGTAGCCAAGCATAATATTTTTTTCTTCTTCTCTAGCGTTGCTTGGCTCGCTTTGGTATCTAAACGGATATCGTAAGGCAAGAATACCCTTTCGTTCGGTGAAAATTCCATAACTGGTTCATATTTTACTCGTCGAAACACAGTCATATATTGAGATGTTTCAAAACCGCGCTTTTTATACAACAAACAAGAGACATAGCGGGAGTTTCCACAGCTAATCGCTAGGAAAAGTTGCTAACGAAAAGGTTTTTTTCACTTGGAAACCATGATTTAAATCATTACTGAACATAACGTAAACACAAGAAGCGCGTTTCCAGGGACTATAACACATTTGTATCGTAATTTTAATTTTGCATTGAAATTTTTGATCAATATTTTTTGTTACCAATTTTCATGTATCCAGTAAATAGTTTAGCCATTTATTTGTCATTATTGAATTTAAGACCAATTTATAATTTTAGGTAATTTTAACTGAAAAGCGCTAAATTGGGATATTTAATATAAATACTAAATAAATACTATTTTAATATTCAGCTCACACTGGTTTCAAAAAAATTAAAGACGTATGCAAATTAAAATGAACACATTTGCCAAGCGGACAATTTCACTTGCTCTGGAAGTGTATTTAATTAATTTTTAATTATAGATTTTCGGACTTATTTTGAATACTAAGAAAAATATAAATTCAGCAGTTGTTTCGATGCCACATTTACGCCAATCAGGTATTTACATTAAACATTCTTAAATGATTATAAAATTTACTTGAAAAGTTTATCACATGTTATGTTGAACATTTCATAAATAAAAATTGTCATAGATAGACTAATATAAAATACAATAAATATTTATATAATTCGTGATTTAATTTCAATACATTGCTATTGATTATTTTTAATGTCGACGTATTTGAAGAATAAAGGAAAACTATAATTTTGTCAAGTCAAACTAAATGAGCATTACTGGTTTAATTAATTTACAATTAATACAACTAATAAATAAGAATACAATATTATTGGTGGGTAATCACTACAATGTATGGTAGTTAAACACTCTTAGAGATCGAGACCAACGATGTGTTTCAGCGAAGTAAACTCAAAGGATTTATATTTAATTTCATTCGGAATTTTGCTTCAAATCGTAAATATGTCTTGAATTTTTTACACTTGTGCAGTGAAATTCTAACACAGTCCCATCCTGCACTTTATCAAATGTTTACATTAAGGAAAGTTTGTGGAAAGGTAATAATAATGAATTTTCCTTCTTATATTAATTAGATAAATATACTTCCTCATTTTCATTATTGATCGCAATGTAGTGTTCCAGATAAAGCTACGTATAGACACGGCTCGCTTAAGTAGCGCGTTCATTATGTGGACTATGAATTGTTTAATTGTAGTAACAAATCGAGTAATTCTAACGAATCACCTGAATTATATTATTTAAAATTAATTTAGTGAGATCATTTTATAAGTTTTACCCAAAACAGATGTGAAAAATTAAAGTTCTGTTAAATGATTCAAGCCAGCAATAAAAATAAAAACATTTCATATTTACCTAATTCGTAATAAATTTGCCATCAAGTCATTCATATTAGAAAATGTATTTTAATATTTTCTTTTTAATCTCATGTGCTTAATGATTAAAGACTTTACCAAGTTTAATTAGCGGAGATGTATTAAGTACTTCCATAATTTAGATTTACACTAAATTGAATCAATGCGTGAAAATTGTATTTCCATGTTGTTAAAAAAGGTTTATTATTTATAGAGAACATTCGGAAAAATTGATCCTTTACAAGCCAAAGCTTAAAACAGACGATGGTTTACGAAATTGATTTTGAAATTTGTCTTGCAAATCTCATTCTCCGAATTTGGTATAAAGACGAATTCGATATATTTATGAACACATATTTTTTTGGACTAGTTTATATTTGTTTTTTTTGTGGCTATTCAAATGCCTGAACATTTTTCCTGAGAAATAATAATGGGAGTGATCATTAAATTTTCTGAGCTATAAAATAACACACAACGTATTTCATCACCAATATTCATAATTAAACAAGTATCTCTAATTTTTAATCGAAAAGTTCATCACCACTGATTCCCATTCAAAGCTCATATCGTAGATGTAGCTAGTAGAAAATGTTGGAGCAATATTCGGTCATAATAGATTTTTGAGCCATATTTCTATTTTTTCTTTTTCAAATTAAAAAAAGGAATTCTAAGTTTCTTTTCTATGTTATTAATCAGACTTAATGCCACTGCAGATAAATATATATATATATATATATATATATATATATATATATATATATATATATATATATATATGTATATATATATATATATATGTATATATATATATATATATATATAAAGTAAAATTTTGAAATCAGCAGGAACTCCTGAAATAAATGAAAAATTAATGGTGATTCTAAGTCATGTTCTAAGGAAAGTTATTTTGTGAATTCTATGTTGGTGTCAAAAAAGGTTCGGAATATTTATATTAAACAATATTATGTTTTCAACCACAAAATATCCGTATCTTGACATCCAGAAAAACTTTAAAAAATACTCACATTTTAATAAAATAATTGTTTCTTTGATTTTTACTCTAATACTGATTTAGCAAATAAAATTTTTGTTTATTTTTTAATATCTGACGCAATAGGCTTATTCCATTGATATAAAGCTGTAACAATCGTATAATTTATAGTATCCAAGTGTACATACGGCATGAAAGATTAGAATATTCAGAACATGCCGTTGATGAGGAATGATGACTCAAGTAAAGGAAATTGGAATGCGATTTTTAAGTGATAAGATACAGTCATGGTCTCTCTTGTCTTTAGGTTTGTCCAGGATGGGTACCTTTTAAGCTAATAAAATTATTATGAATAAAACGTTCCATTGAAATAAACAGGCTTTGTGATATAAAAGACCTATAAAAATGAAAATTGAATGTTTAAATAGATGTGTGTACACTATGGATATGCTATTACACACATAATAATCAACAAAGAGGGATTCACAAACAACACACAAAAAGACATGGCCCTGTTACAAAAAGAGTTGATTATGGTAAAAGAAATAAAACCAAGAAAATATTTTTATTTTATGTTTTTGTATTGAAAATAAGATCGTTACCTTGTCTTTATGGCCATTTTTAAAATGCTAATGGTATGCCTATTTAATATATGATCTTTGTTCATAATGATACCGTTTAGGGGTAAAGCGTTTGAAATGTATAATTAAGTAATTTGAAATTTTTTTTCTCTGCTTTTCTGTAATTTTTATAATTCAGATCTCTGACAGAAGCAATTACACATTTACTCACCAAGTAGTGTTTTCACTATACTATATTTGGAATTGGGTTAACACAAAATAAGTCGTCTGTAGTTTATTAAAAAAACGGGGATTAATATTGCAGTTCGGTTAAAAAATTTAAATGAGCTCGAATCTTTTATTTGTCGTGACATTGTATGTGACATTGTAACGTCGAAAAAAAATTATTGATATTGTGAATATATATGGTATATATTTTTAAGCAATTAAGTAAATATTGGGAGAAATCCAACTTCCTTTTTAATTAGGGGGAGTGGTGGAAGCGTGAACGCTGCGTTATTCCAAATACCAATATGGTGTTCGGAATAACGCAGCGTTCAAGCATTCCAGTTCTCTCCGCTCTCTACTAATGCACAAATACTATTGCAACTGTCACCTTTAACGCACTTATAATTTGTAAAACTGTACATCTTGATTTATTTCATTCGTTGTCGATATTTTCAATAAATAATTTCTTTAAACCCAGTTACGTCTCTAACATATAAAAAAATGAGAAGAGATTCACCCTATAATAATTTATTTTGTTATATTTTCCAAAATATATTTCCAATTAAGAAAAACCTGGATTAAATTTTAGCAACCGTGTTAGCAACTGACCAATGCAGTGAATTTTAGAAAAGAGAATTTCTAACGCAGTTTTATAATATGTAAAAAGTGAAAAATTAAATTGAAATTATAAAGTTAATAAAGTATAAGTTACAACTTCTGTTCTGAAATATTATTAATGTAATACCATTTTTTGACATTACCAGTAACGGTCCCTTGTGTCACCTTTGGTACATAAACTTTCCTCAATTCTCTTCCTTTTGATGTAATAATCGTTTTAAAACAATTTTTTCTAAATTAATTAATATTTTTATAATTTTACTCTTGTCCGTTCATTCCTTTATATATTTTTATAAATATCCCAATAAATGGCTCTCATTTCTAAGTAGCCATCCTCTTAAAATCTCTTCTTGTGGAAATTCAGATATAATTATGGTTACTCTAACCTTTGAGGTAGCTGATCCAGAAAAATTATCGTGACGTACATTCATACGCCTTCCTCCCATCATTTCCCACGTTATGTAGCCAAGGTAGTCTTATTCTTACAATATTTCTTCGGCCTTGGAGTTTATATTTTATGGCCAGTATTTACATATTATAGCTTGATTTTTGTGTTATGTGTTTTATGTCATAAATTTTGGTTTCGCGTTTATTTGAAAATTGCATAGCGTTTATTGCACCAGATTTCAGATTCATATAAAGCCATGGTTTTTAAACTTGTATTGATGAATTCTTTATGTACCTATATCTTGCGAGTTTAAATTGACCTTCAGCAATGATTAACTAATAACGATTCTGCTTGGACTCGCGAATGCATACGTTACGATTTGGTCAGCCATATAAATTGAAGAGAATGCTTATAAGCTTTGCTTTATCATGCGTTCTTATTCCAGCTATTTAATTAAAAACAGCGTTTAAACACTTTCATCACCGGCGCAGCAAATAATTTAAACTGTGACAATGTAATGTTAATACGGGAAATTATTGTATGACAAATAAATATTTTTAATTGAAAGAGACTTTTAACTGCAGACTCGCATGAAATATGTATTCACTATGAATTGACACTTTGTTTAGCAGCCATAAATCAATAATTGTATACCCATATTTCTGTTTCAACATTTCTCATTAAACTGTTGTATTTCAGAAAATTGAAAGGAAATTCTTGCTTTTAATTTGACAAATAAAGTTTTATTTACAAATAAATATCATGAATACGGCGTTCAACTTGTTTAATTATACCTAATTACCTCTGATTTCACATCCTGCACACTATGCTGCTTTGATTGGTAGTCTTACCGTGTGAGATTGTTAGTCTTTCCATCACCTTCCAATAATGAAGTGTTTTTTCAAGTCAAATTAAATTAAAATTAATTATTGTATTAAAAAATAAAAATATTATGGCAACAGAAATATAGTATGTGTCATACAAATATTTTTCTTCATTTCTAATAATAGTACTACACATTTCTAGGATTTTATATTTAAAAGAATGTATGAGTCTTTTTCCTCAACGAAAAGTTTGAGCAAGTTCCGTTTATAAATTTAAGTTGGACTTTGTAGCAGAATGTTGCATAAAAACGTGCATAATTATAACAATAATATGAAGATTGGAACTAGTTAATCTGTTCATAAAAATTGTCTGACTATCTTAGTATCGTCTTCACAAATTGAAAATGCATTGAAATGCGTTATAATTAGAATTACGTCACAAGCAATTAATTTCTTAGAATTGCCTTCAACATTTTAGTACTGCTTTGCTTCAAATATCCATAACACTTCTAAAAATTTAATATCTTTAACCTTTTAAAGGCCTTCAACATTTTATTACTGACGTGCTTCGATATTCCATAATTATATTATATGAACTTTTTTACCTCTGGTCTTTTTAAGCTAGAGCAAATTATAAGAAACTTTGGGATTTCTGTTCGAATGAACGAAAAAGTTGATAAAGATACTGTTTACATACCTTAATTGTGTTTTGAAAGATAAAATAATGAAAAGGAAAGCTTCTTTACTTTTTGAAATCAGAGTAGGACAGTTAATTTCCAGAAGGCACCTTGCTCTTTAAGCGCAGCTTGTTGTACAGCATCTTGGATATACGGTTTTTGGTCACAAGAAATTTTTTTGTCTATACAATATGGACTATCGAAGCACATAAACATTTTTAAATTTAGTGGTCTTTTTAAAAATGCAGCAATTTTAGAGCGATTTTGAGGAAAAATTGAATTCAATATTTTTAAAAACTGTGATGGAATCTTCTATATAATATGTTAATTAGTATCTTTTTATTTTTAGTTCAAAGTAAGTAGGATCAATATTATTTAGGTTATATTACATCTTACCCTACCCTATGGATTATCAAAGTACATAGATATTTTAAAACGTATTAGTCTTTTTGAAAATGCAACAAATTAAGAGAAAAAATTTAATATTTACATAATATATGAGAAAGTATGTTTTCATTAATTTAAAATAAAGAGGAAACATATTTTTAAATTATAGTATTAATTAATTCTTAAAATAATACTTTTGGGAAAGCTCTATTAAAAATTACAATGTTAAATGTTTCCTTTCAAAAAGAAAGAAAAAATTGCATTTATTACCTGCACCTATGCCTGCGCCATAAACATAATCTACTACTTCTTTATTAGCATTGTAAACTTTTTTCATTCTTTTTCAGCTTCTTAGGAGAAATAGTAGCAGTTTCTATGATGGAGTAGTGACAATGTGAGTGCATAATAAATCTAGCATAAAAATTACAAGCGGCCAAATCTTCGATGTTAGTAATTTTGTTACCTCCAATAAATTTTTAAGTCGATGCCCTGTACCGTCACGTTAAAGATTTGTTTATTGTTCTGGCTTCGATTTCCAAGTATTGATGATACTTTTGTATTATAATTATGATCCAATATTATAGATATTTAGCTGAGATATACATTTGATACTTTTTTTTGTATTACTCCTACAGGCTCGTTCACGTGAACTTCAGGCAATTTTTAGTTTTATAATTCACTTCTCCTTTTTTTAAAAATATTTTCAATTTAAAAGAGCTTCATAAATATTGACTTTTTATGTTGTTACTAGTATCATATTAACAAATAATCTAAACACCATCATGGAAGTGACAAATGTTGGGTTCTTTGACAATCAATTTTGGTCTCATACGAAAATCATTTGTAAATATGAAAATCATATGTGGGTGGAGCAAGAATTTGGAGAAACTAGTTCGTAACGCCTAGAGTTTTTAAGTAAGAACCGAAATATACTTTAGTTTCGTAACTATAGTAGCCAGATTAACGCAATATTACTCAACAAAAGCATAATTATATTTATTTAGAATTTAAAATTATTGATTCAAACGAAACCAAAGCAAAACATTTTTGAAAGCCTCTAGGACAGTCTTTAAAGGCAAGTATATAGAATTACTTCGGTTTTTTTATTTGAGCGTTAGCAATATTCTAGAAATTATGTGCAAAGCAAGGAAATTTAACTAATTATTAGCAATTGTTGCTATCCAGGTGTGATAAAATAATTAAACCTTTCATAAATTCATTAATTATCCGTTAAATGACCGTTCCATTACTTTCTTGTTCATAAATAATACTTGAATTACTGTAATATGGCTAGCTTATAAACATTTTAGCATTAACTACTAACACAAATATTCAAAGAATAAAAAATAAAGAAAAGGTCGTTTTTTTTCTGTTACGTAATAATTACAAATACGTAAACACTATTGTGTTAAACAAGTATTTTTTCAACAAATAATCTCAATTAATTGCCTTAAATGAATTGAACGTGAAAAAATTACAGCGACTATGACGGATAGCATCTGGATTTTGAGATTTGTTACACATTTCTTCACAAAACAAATATTTAACTAGGTAATCCACATACTACGAAAGCATACAAATGTAATTAAACATAATGTTGACCACTTAATTAGTTCACGAAATTTCTTTTGTTCCAAATTAAAGTTTGAGTAGAGTAAATATTTGAAGAAAATTTACCTGATGAGTATAACATTATCTGAGTAAAGACTTACTTTAGCTGGAAAAGAGAGAAAGAAATAAAAGATTATTTGTACACGGACGAAACCTTGTGGTAAATAATCTTCGATATAGAAAAAAGCTTGCATGTTAACATAGTGGATCCTCTAGAAGGTTTTTCAGCGCGACTTGTTCTCAAAATATTTTAAAATTTGAATTTCCCAAACGAATGAAGCTATAAATACGCCGTCTCTAACTGTGGCTTGCCTTCACTACCTAAATTGTTAGGCAATGTCATTATATTTGGGCGCACACATCTGTTGATTTTGTTTAAAAAAATGGCAATTTTTGTATGTTTTGCATTCGTTACATGCTTTCTAAGAACTTTTAATTACTTATCAAGTGTACCACGTGTAACATCAAAACATAATTTCTTTATTCCGGCATCCGAGTGAATTACACGTGAAATAGTGTATGAAGGTACAAGTAGGTTTCGAATGCAATGTGTCTACATTAAAAATTACCCTTCCAAAACCGGGCCGTTTTGCAATGGATCAGATGGCGCAATATCGGTTGAGTACTGTGGATATACCAGTAAAATTTAGCTAAACAGCTATAATTATTGGTTAATTTATTTTTGGTAGTCGATGTAGGATTATGACGAAGAAAATAAATTTGATCTTGCAAACTAATCAGTTTGTCAGTCGATCACTCAAAGTCAATCTCTGCACTGCTAATAGATATG
Organism: Druceiella hillmani; assembly: GCA_039881145.1. Lineage (NCBI taxonomy): Eukaryota > Metazoa > Arthropoda > Insecta > Lepidoptera > Hepialidae > Druceiella > Druceiella hillmani. The sequence continues at coordinate 9,197,279 of JAYKKI010000010.1, read as the reverse complement.
GCCAAATGCATCTGAAGCGAGTACTGAAGCAAGTTCTTGATTTGAAATGATATGTAGAAATACGATGTAAGGCGGTAGAAGTACAGGTAACTGAATTAATTTCTATATCGCGACATACCGCTTTATTCATAAATTCTATTGCCAAAACTAGACTATAGTTATAATTATGAGAGGAACGACGATCTTTGAAGACATTTAAGTAAGGCTAGTTTCTGGTACACGGATCTAGTCGGTTTCAAAGTCTTATAGTTTGGACAGCGAAGGAATTTTCATAAAAGGTGGGTGTATATGAGGAAAAAAGGAGACTGAACTGGTTCCTGGAGCGTAGCCTTATAACGTGTGCAGACAATTAACGAAATCGGCTTCGAAGATAAGTTAGATAAAAAGAATTATTCAAAATATAATAGAGAAGTAAAAGAATGTAAAGGTTGCGCCAATTATGGACTTCCATCCATTTAATTTGCGCTCTGAATTGAGGTATATGATCATATTTTTTGCGAAAAGAAACAAAGTGAATGTACAAATTTTGTAGGTGTTATAATTTTATAAGGCGATACTCAGCAAGGTCTGGATAGCACACACCTTCGTAGTCTAGCAGTGGTAGTAGGAGAGTTTGACAGAAGTGAGCTTTGGTTTGAACATCTAGAAAATTTTGAAGATGCTTGAGCGTCGTATATTCAGAAGAATGCACTCCGCATTCTGCTGAATATACGACGACTAATTTACATGAGGTTGCCAGCTAAAATTTTGATCGATCAGCAGACTCAAGTCTTTATCAGTTGACGTTACGGGAATTGGTGTGTCATTTAACGCTAGATGCGGCATATCTGATTTGCTTAATTTTGGAAAGCAGTCTTTGGCTATCAATTATCATAACTTATAACTTAATTGGTTTAACTAACAGACCCAATTTATGAGCCCATTGACCGATTGAAGCGTGGTCTTCACCGAGGGTATTAATATCGGTTGCATGGAGTTTACATCAGTATGAGTATATATTTGTCGATCATCAGCGTAGATTATAATTACTATGTATATTCTAGACAACCCCATCATTGAATATTAAAAAAAGAAGTGGAGAGATACTGATAAGTCCATCCATTCAGACAACATATCTGAAGACTTCACATAATGCTGACGTCCATATACATACGAGCTAAACCATTCTAATGAGTGTTGAGATATGTTCAAGGATTTCAGACAAGTTTGCAAAATATAAAAGTCATCGGAGTTGAATGCACTGCTGAAGTCAAGATGTACAAGTATTGTGAGTTGAGTGTTATTCATGGCTAAACGTATATAATCTGTAATTTTCAGTAACGTTGTTGAGGTAGTATGACCACTATGAAACCAGATTGAAACCGATTTAGATGTTTGCAAAGGTTAAGATATGGAATTAGTTGGGCATGGACTATGCACTCAAAGATATTCGATAGATGTGGTAGTATGGAAATTGGTCGAAAGTCTTTAGGATGTACAGGCGACAAGATTTTTAGTAAGGGTATTATATGTGCTTTCTTCCATTCAAAAGGGAAAGTGGCAGTTGTCAGATATGTATCAAATATGTCAGTAATAACAGACATTACAATATGTAAGATAAGCTTAAGGGTTTTAATACTTAGGCCATCGTATCCCACATAACTGTTTTTTATCCCCAGAAGATTGATTTTAACTTCCGAATCAAAGGCAATATGAAATATGAATTCATAGTTAGAAGAGAGAGGATGGACCTTTAATGTTTCCGACTTAACAGCTGGGGGCTTAGCAAGAAAAGGGTTCATAATATAATAAATAAATACGGGGGGCTTAGCAAGAAAAGGGTTCATAGTATTAAGGTCAGGCTGACAATACGCATCAGTATGAGGATTACCGACTCTCAGCGTGCTAAGCAACTCTCAAATGTTTAAAGAAGAGTAATTGCTTATGGAAATGGAGATGTAATGCGTTTCAGCATTTCTACACATTTGTGTACATCTATTCCTAAGCACTCTTAATGTCTCTCATGTCGAAGGACTGGTGTTCGTTTTGTATCTGAATTTAGCTCGATCACATTTAGCCTTAACTTTTTGATGGATTCATTAAGCCATGGGGCTGCTTTTCTTTAATTTTTACTCGTTTGAGGGGTGCATGGCTATTAAAGAGCTTGATGATGCGGTTGTTGAATTCAATAATTTTTCCGTCAACCGTCTTAATGGCTACCATCTCAATAAATGATCTGAGTATCCTCAATGAAATAAGGCAAGTCAATACTGCCACGAAAATTGGAAATTTTAGAAGATAAGCCTACGCAACTTATAGGATAGTAAATAAGATCATGATGTGAGAGCCCAGGAACAGGAAGTTGGCCTTAGAAACGTACACTATATGTGTTTCTAGTATTTACGATGTCCTTACTATTTTAGTACATTCATAACAAAAACCTCGTTAACTTTTTAATTTTCTCGTCTAGTATCGAGGGTTATATAATTGTATACTTAAATTACATTTAAAATAAAATTAACCGCTAATTCAGTTTTTACCTGAAGATGCTGCTGTGTTATTTATTCAAAAAATTTCATTAAAATTTTATTTAAAAGAATATTAAGTTTCTACTAAAATCCAATAAGATGGCGCTGTATTATTTCTCGGAAATAGTGAATTTTTCGAAGTTGTTTGTTATACGAACTGTTAATTGAAAAGAAGATTTTTAAACCTTGGATATAAAATATTCACTTCTCGTGTAAAGGTTTTCATAGATATATATTTTTCTTAAAAATAAAAAAAAATACAGATGTATAAAATCCCTACCAAATCCACCGTTCCGACTGGCTCTCGCTATCGGCATTATTTTAATAATTACAGAATCAATATTCCGTCAAAGTAAACCGTAATATTGTAATTTCCTCTCCTCATAAATATGCTTAGAACGGATGACAGTTAATCGATGGCGTAATCTTCAGACGAAAGGTTATTTATCGCTAGTGGAAAAGGTTGGTGTCCTAAATTAATAGCCTTAAATTACAGAATATAAATAATTCTTATTAATTTATACGGACTCCCAAGAAAATTAAATTATATTTTACGTACGTACACTTCGGTTTAGATTTCAATTAATAAATTAGTCGAATTGGTTTCTTGCTATTAGACGGTGGTTAAAAATTTTAAATGTTTTTTAAAATTCAATTTTTAATTGAATATATACACGCAATATTGATAGAATATTTAAAAGTTCATACATTTTTTATAGCTTCGTTTACATGTTCCTCTATATTGTTTATATAACTGCTGTAACTTCGTAAGAGCTTCAAATAATAATAATTAAAAATGTTGCTTCTATAAAATCGGCAGTTTATAATCCATTAGATTTACTAAATCCACCTCCAAGGCATCGTCGGCGTAATACTTGGGATCAAAAATATGTCAGCACATGGACTTCCAATTGAATTCGTTAGTCTTCGTAAAAATAATTCTATTTCGTTGTAATTTTTCTGAATAGCGCACATGGTAAACGATTCGATGCTAAATTAGATTAATTTAGTTAAGTTCTTTTATCGACTTCCCCAGTTATTTTAATAAAGTCAGTAAAAAACAAAACTACATAAAAAAATTTATACCACAAATCTGGATTTAAAGGTGATTTACAAAATTTTAATGAGCTAAAGTCTTTTATTGACTACGAAATTACCGTTCAAAATCCAAATTAAGTTATGCAAATTCTTTAATATACGTATGTATTAAGCGGTTAAATAAATATTGGAAGAAATTCACCATTATTTTTAATTAGGGGAATGTGGTGGAAGAATGGACGAAATTCCGAAAACCATATTATTTAATAGCCTAACTTCGTCCGTTCCCCGCTTGTGCACTAATACGATCGCGTCTACCGTCTTCAGTACACTTGTAATTTTTTAAACTATACACAAACTGTTCTGAAACATTTGATTATTTCCTATTTTTTGTCTACATGTATACTAAATGAAACTTACTTTTGTTGTTAATAGGTTTGGCATAAGTTAATAAGATCATAAGGATAAAAATGATGCAAAATAACCTAATCTTTCCCTTTGATTATCGGTGTGAGGTTGTTTTAATTTCAGACATATGGTGTGGAATGGCGTCAACAGACGTTTGCAATTATTAAAAACCCGAAGCAGACTTCTAGCATATAAAAATAGAGTGAACATAGGATATATGGGGCATTCATATAAATATTAAGTTTCTTTAAATTCATGTAATTAACATAAACGAGGATTAATTCTTAGCAAAAATATTAGCATGTAACGAAGTAACTTTTTAAATTGAGAATTTCGAACGCAGTTTTATAATATGAAGTTTTGTATAAAAGTTTTTTATTTTATTGGATAATTATCAGAAAAAATTACAGCTACTGAGCGAACTAACTTTATTACCTAAGAAGTAAATACCTCTTTTGTTATAACGTTATTTCTAAAACGAAATAATAAATTGCAATTACGATTTCAATTATAACTTACATTCTGTTTCCTGAATTATTACTGAAATTTAAGTAACCAGAAAAATATCAATTTTTACATTACCATTACATCAGTTCTTAGTTAGAATGTTTCAGACATAAGCTTACGTAAATTCTCGTCTTTTGATGTTATAATTGTTTAAAAAAATGTTTCCTAAATTATTTAATATTTTGAAAATGTTTATCTTCTCCATTTTCCTATTTACATCTTTGTATAAATGTTCCAATACCTTCAGTCGCCATAATTGCGGCTCTCATGTCTAAGTTCCGTTCTTCTTCAATTGTCAACTATTCGTCGAAATTCAAAAAGCTTTATGACCACTCTAAAAAATTACCTTGACGTACATCAATACTCCTTTCTCTCATCTTTTCTCAAAATACGTAACCATGATATCCTTCTTCTCACAATATTTCATCTGCCTTGGATTTTATCTTGCATGACCAGTCTTTACATGGTGTATGTTTTACAGCAAACGTGGAAACTTTGCAATTTATTAAAAATAGCATAGCACTTATGGCTTCAGGTTACATACTTGTGCTGATGAGTTTTTTTATGTGACTATATCTCGTCAGGTTAAATGAGCCACGATTAACCAATAACGATTTGTTTTGATTCGTAAATGCATGCATTTTCATTTGGTCTATATAAGTTAAAATATCTATATAAGTTAAAAAGGATACTTGTAAGCTTAGTTTCATCATGCGCTAGTTTTCTAGTCATGTAATTAAGTGTTTAAACTATTTCATCAGTTACAGAGCATAGAACCTGAATTGTGGCGGAAATTGTAGTTTATTTGTTCTTTAATTTGTGATTTGTTTTTTCATTTTAACATCGTATTATTAATGAAAATTATTACATATATAATACACATTTTAGGTTAAAAGAGACTTAAACCTGCTGCTCGGATTGTATATGTATTCACTAAGAATTGACGCTACGTTTAGCTTCCAATATTTATATATCCATTTTCTGTTTCAACAGTTCTTACTCAATTGTTGTAAGTATTTCAAAAAATTTATACATATTTTGCACACTATTCCGTTTGTTTATTATTAGTTTTTCCATATTTTTACATACAAATCATATTAAAAAATAATGCCTTGCTGTTATTTTGTGGAAATGGCGATATATTATATTTGGGCGCATATATACGTTGATTTTAATCAAAAGAATGCAAATTATTTTTATCAGAGCTCTGAATTACTTATCACATGTACCATGCGTAACATTTAAACATAATGTGTTCGTTCCGACACCTGGATGAGATAAACGTGAAGTGGTGTATGAAGGTATGTTTCAAGTATTTTTGTTTACATTAAAATTTATCCTCCCAAAGCCGCACTGGATCGCAAGTAACCGGTAATAATATGGCAATACATCTAGTAAATAATGTGGATGTACTAGCAAAATCCAGCTTACAGCTATAATTATTGCTTAGTATATTTTTGGTATTGTATGTAGGATTAATATGGAGAAAATACATTTGGTCTTGCTACTAACATACAGTTTGTTAGCTAGTTGATCTTATTTCAGAAAATAAATTTCTGTAGATTTTGCCAAAATCAAGTAAGCGAGTACTAGGGCGAGTACTTGACTGAAGTAACATGAAAATATACGTTTCAAGACAATATAAATCCAGAAAACTGAATAAATTGATGTGCCGGTATATGCCCTTTTATATACAAAATGTGTAGCCAATCCCAGAGACTTTACTTTAAAAGTATATGGCTGTCGCCATTTGTTAAGCTACATAAGTATTAATGTATAAAATGCACTTGATGTTCTACTACCAGTTCTGCATTATCTTTTTAGAGTTTAGTTAAGGTTTTGGTACTAAAACTCATTTTCGTCCTGCATTGTGTCATTACAGTTTATTTGTCTAACTAACGTTTGTAAGAGTAACTCATTAATCACCTTAAGTATCGAAGTCGATAATATTTGACTATCATTTACTCAAAAAGTACAATTTTTGGCGATTTAATAAATTTATAATTTGTAAATATTTTTTAACATAATATTATAATAGTTCCAAAAAAAGGTTGTTAAAATTTTGTAGTATTTTCCTAAAATCCATCTTTGAGCAAAATCACACAGGTAATAACATTGCTAGAAAGGAAATGTTATATATCATGTATATAAAATTTCAATGGACTGGTCCATTTGATTTTATATCTTGATATATTTACAACAGAAATTTCATTAACTAATTCATATTCTGGTGTTTTAGTTAGTTATATCGTTGAAAATTTTATACGTAAATAACGCATATAACAAAATTAACCGCTAATACAGTTTTTAATCAGAAAATGCTTTTGTATTATTTATTTTAAAAAACTTCATTCCAATTTTATTAAAAGAAGTATTATTACTATTATTTCTCAAAAATAGTAAGTTAATTGTTTGAAATTTCTTTTTGCCAATCAAACTGTCAATTCAAAAGTAGATTTTTGAATCACCTAAATGTGAAATATTTTTTCCTTGTACAAAGCTTCTCGTCTATACATTTTCCTTAACAACTGAAAAATACGGGTATTTATAAACTCTTTCCAATTCAACTTTCTGTCTGGCTTTCCCCATCAGCGTTATTTTAGTAATTACCAAATTAATATTTCGTCAAAGCCAAACTGTAATCCTGAAATATCCTGTCCTCATAAATATTCTTAGGAAGTTAACGAACAACAGGTAATTGATAAAATTAGCTTTGGACGAAAGATTATCTATCGTTAGTCGAAACGGTTGGTGCCGTAAATTATTAGCTTTAAAATACGGAATATGAACAATTCTGATTAATTTGTATGGATTGTCATAAAAATGAAACTAAATTTTACGTATACATGCTTTTGGCTTAGGTTTCAATAAATAAATGGGTTAAATTGACTTCTTGTTATTAGGCGGTGGTTAAAAGTTTTAAATATTTTTTGAAATTATATTCTAAATTGAATATACACACGCAATATTGATAGAATATCTAGTTCTATTTGCTTGCCTTTATGTAGCTCTTTAAGATTTTGTCTGTAACGTTTTTATTGGTAAGTTTCATGAGAAAAAAATAAATTTTAAAAGTATGTTTTATAAATTAATTTCTACAATTTAATTCAAGTTCCTAATAATGAGGATAAAAAATAATCCAGAAAGCTAAAAAGTTTGGGAATTTGGATCTATGCAAGAGATAGATTTCTTAAATCTACCTCCAAGTCACCTATGGCGTAATTTCCTTTACCAAATAGTAGCCAAAATGAAATAAAATTTCACGAACTCAAACTATAGTCACTTAGTTCTTTTATCGGCTTCCTCAATTCTTGTCAGAAAGTTGGTAAAAGATAAAATAACAAAAATATTCTTTTAACTCTCCACACAAAATTAAAAACATAAAAAATTTCATGAATTATTCTCGACCATCGTAAATATTTTTATAATAAAATGTCAGCCTTCTGTAAAATTACGGTAAGTAGGATATTCCATTCTAAGATATAAACATTCAACTTCCACTGATGTACCAAAAATAAAACAAATCCTGTAATAAACTTTTGCGTTGCAATAACTGCCCATTTCAAGTAGTTGCGAAGAACGGAGACAAGGATTTCAGTTAGTAAATTTTTCACTAATGGAATTAATGGTAAAGTTAACTTATTTTTTTGTGCTTTATATGGCATTGATATATAAATTTATTTAAAGTAAGCTTAGAATGATTACATAATACCCTTTACTTCTAATTGAAATATAATGATAATAATTAGATATTTTTTATTTAAGACTTTTTTTTGTATAACCATGATGAGATTTGCATTGAAAAATGTATGTTGTAAGTTGCGAGTTCAGTGTTTAATGATAAATTGTACATTTTTTATTCATAAGTATAATATAATAAATAATAATAGTTTTGTCACCAGGTAAAAATTAGTGTATTTAAATCAATATTTATAGAACGATGAACGCCATATAAATATAAGATATTGAATTTAAATATAAAAGAACACAATATTTTTCCAAGTCAATATATATACACACACACATATATATATATATATATATATATATATATATATATATATATTTATATATATATATATGTATATAAATTCTCATTCACGAAAAGTGTAAAATTATTCATTGGTAAGTAAGTTTAAATATACAGGTGTCCAGTGGCAGATTTCAAAGTTTGAACAAACATAATTTCTGAACGCAACACATAAGAGGGGCGCGGGGTGCGCCGTTAGAAGCGCAAGCGGTGTGGAAGTTTTAGTAGCCATGGAACAGTGGAGTGGAGAGCACCGCACTTTTGCCGTCGAGGCGTACATTTCGAGTGGATTTTCGCTGTCAGTAGCACGCCGTTGATTTAATAATCGTTACAGTATTCGTCGATTACATGATGGACCATCGATCAATCTCATTCAGTCATGGGTAGCAAGGTTCAGAGCTACAGAATCAACATTAAATAGGCCCAGGCCAGGTAGCCACGGATGAAAATGTCGAGCATGTTATGGTTTCTGTCGTTGAAAATCCACATTTATCACTGCGTACACGTTCATCGATATTGGGAATTCCGAAATCAACTTTACAGGTAATAATGCAAAAAAAGCTCAAGTTCCGTCCATATAAAATTCAAATTGTTCAAGATTTACACGATTCTGACTTTGAATTAAGAAAAACTTACGCGGAGGTGATGTTGTTGAGATTTCGTACAACTATCCGGATGGGCAACATATTCTTTAGTGACGAAGCTCACTTTCACATTGGAGGATATGTGAATAAGCAGAACTTTCGTTACTGGGATGTGCACAACCCAAGACAAATGCATCAAGAGCTTTTACATAAGCCTAAAGTGACAGTCTGGTGTGCCATGTCTGCATCTGCACTCATAGGGCCTTATTTCTTTGAAAATAAATGTGGCCAAACTGTAACTGTGAATTCAGAGAGATATGCCCAGATGTTAAATTACTTTTTCAGAGTAGAACTACGGAATAGTCCATCCTTCAACGAAAACACATAGTTCCAGCAGGACGGGGCTACAGCTCACACTGCTAATGTGTCCATGAATGCAGTGCGGCAGTTGTTTCCAGAAAAAAACATATCCCGAAACGGTGCTGTACCGTGGCTACCTAGGTCACCTGATTTAAGCCCATGTGACTTTTTCTCATGGGGATACTTAAAATCCATTGTTTTCAAAACAAATCCGACCACTGAGACACAACATAAAGAAAATATTCGAGCCGAAGTCAGTAGGATACCCAGGTCGCTCTGCAAACGCGTTTTTGAAAACATGCTTGCTAGACTCGAAGAGTGTGTCAGACTCGATGGCCGCCATTTAGAAAACGTGGTTTTTAAAAAATGAAATCCGCATTTGTTGTTATAAAGATAAAATAAAGCTACTTTGTTTTAGAAGTGTAGTTTTTTTTTACAATTTTTCAAACATTGAATATAGGTGAGTAGTTTGTCATTGTGAGTAGTTTACATTATATTTACGACAAATGAATAATACCCAAAAATATAAGGAATAAATGAAGATGAATATTATTACTTTGGAAACGATTAACAACGTAAAAACCAACCCGCACTTGGAAACGATAATTTTTTCTAGATTAAAAATATTTTGCCGCAAAGCACAAAAACTTGTTCTAATCTGGTATCTGTGGTTTATATCATTGAAATATTTTGAAACATTATATTTGTTAATTTTTCCGTCACTATAATCATCAGCTCATTGAGGTTCAATGTTGATAGTAAACCTCATCTAAATACCTCAATCGGCTAGTCTTTGTCGGCCACTGTCTGAATATCATTTGTCCATCTGATTTAGGAAGCTTTAGGTTTCCCGTTGTAGGTTTCCTTTTGATCAGCCGCCGACTCTATCAGTTATCTTTGCTTCTTATCACATAATCATCGCAATGCCACTACAAGCTAGAATCTCTGCCCCAGTATAAGTAACACTAATTTTCTGTATGTTTTGTGTGGTAATTTTTTGTATGGACACGAAGAAATATGTAGAACATACGAGTAACTCCTCTGCTTTTTTCGCGATATTTGGTTTCGATACCATTAAGTTGGTATCGTCGCCGTGGTGTGTTGGGTTGATCACAAGGCATACGGCCTGTGACGACGCGGCGCACCGCGGAGACCCGGGGTCGATTCCCGGTTGTTCGTCGAGCGGGGCTGGACGGGTGTTTTGGTTGGCTGTAAGAGATTGCTCGCGTAGCAATAAGTCCGCCATATGTATCAATTAGATACATTAAAGTAGATAATTAAATAAATAAATAAAATAAATAAGTTGATGAGCTTAATGTTTCAAACCTGTATGTCATTTTGAACAGTTTGCTCCAATATTGACTTCTCTTTTTGAGGTGTTGTGAGATATTGCACTTGAAAATATATTTCATCGTACCGAACCTGGGCCACGTGAGTTACATCGGTCGAGTTTTTGTGTGCTAGCCTGTTATTAGTTTTCTTTTCTTTTCTTCAATTTAAAAAAATTAAAAAAGAAAAACTAATGGCCGGCAAACATTTATGCTTTTGAACATATTTCAGTCTGTAGAATTATACCTTAGATTTAATTTTATTTATGATTTCATTTCAAGTTGGTTAGATGTTGATAAATAAATAAGTTTTTACGACTATTTAAATATTGACCGGTATAATTTTTTTTTTGTTATCACCAACCCTATTACCAAAAACGAATAAGGTAAAAAAAATAATTTACGCGTTTTAATTAAACATGTTTAAGCAAACTGAATTCACAATAAGACAATTTTTATTTTAGAAAAGAGCACATATTTGATTACGAGACTTTTTAGAAATGTAGTTAAAATAACTTTTAGTGGCTTTTGATCCCCTTCGTACAGCAGGTTAACTAACGGTAATAACATTTCACATATTTCCACATTAATACAAGCCTTATATTTCATTTTTGCAAATAAAATTTATTTCAGCTTTTAACCAACCATATGTTCCATCTAATGAACTCATTCCTTTGTAAACACTTTCTCCAATATCGTACAACATTGACGTCTTCATTTATAATTCTACCACGAAAGTTCTTTCAGTTCTACAGATACTCCATAAGAAAATAAGTAAACTGAAATGAAGTAGAACTCTATTAGACAGGTTGATGGTATGGAATGAGTGACTGATTAGTAGTTCAGAAAAATGCGGTCCAGAAAATATAAATGGGTAAAATAAATCGTATTCATTCTTATCTTTATTGTTTCGCAGACCTCTGAATCTTAATTGACGTAATTGTGTTTGTATATCATTTGTAGTGACGACGTAAAACGGAGGCGTTTTTTAAGAAAACTTTTCTCACATAGATATAGTTAATTATGTCCGTGATGTAAGCTTTCTTTTCTATTTTCTAGCAGTGAAATAATATTAATTCGCTGAAATTACAGACACGGACAAATTACCTTTTATGTAAAATATACAAGCTCTTTTCGAAAATTATTTCCTTAAGGGTATATTTTTGTGAGGTTATATATACATGATTTCTACTTTCAGGGACTTTCTTTGCTGAACCATATATATATATATATATATATATATATATATATATATATAAACATATATATATATATATATATATATATATATATATATAAGTGTGTGTGTGTGTGTGTGTGTCTGTGTGTATACCCTCTATACATTTGTTACAACCGTTTTTTTTCCACTTGTACATCAAAGGCACAAGTAAGGCAGAGTGACTTTATATCTCAATATATATTACACTCAAAAATATTCGTATGAAAATGTTATATTGAGCAAATTAAGCATTCGACATTTTTCTTTCTTATTCTTATATCGTCTGAGACACAAGTGGAAAAAGGTACTTAAAGGGATTCCATAAATATTTATTTTACAATTTTATATAAGGTAGTTTTAAAGTTATGGCTAAAACCGTCTAAAAACATTCTATGAAAATGTTCGACACAAATGCTTAATTTCAACATATTAAACCACATATGTTACAATAGTTAACACCCAAAAAAATTTTGACGAAACATTTTACGATAGGAAGTATTAATAATCCACAGGATATATTTAATAAATCCTGCAAAATTAAGGATAATTACTTCGTTTTAGGAATGGATTAGTTGCGATTGATATTTTTTTCGCTAAACCTTCATACTTTTCTTATTTGTTCAGGAATATTAATTCCCAAGACTTATTTTCCTGAAATTCATTACAAGTGAAAATATATATTACAATTTAATTTTAATTATTCTTTGGTGTTGGACAGCTACCACGGAATCACTTGCAAAGAAGTAGTATCAACCTTCTCAAATCAAATGGTTATATTAAAAAAAAAATAAAATAATCACACTGACACTTTATTTTCAAATAATACCTGGCAACTAAGTTCAATGACAACGAAATAAATAAGTTAATTTTAACCATTAATTGATGAAGTGAAAAATTTAGTAATCTAAAGCAACTCATGTTTGTTACGAGCATGGCCTTTATTCTTAACGGCCGCCTTAAATGGACAGTTAGACGTATCGTAAAACTTTATTACAAGATTTATCTTATTGTCGCCACGTTTCTGGCATTCGGATGTTCATTGCTCGAAAGGATACAATATATTATCCTATTTGTCAACATTATATAACCGGCTGACACTATTTTCGTCGAAGTTGATATATTCAGGGCGTTCTGGGATAGTTTGTGTATATAGAAGTTGTAAGAGGTTTTGTGGGCATTCACTGCATGTTGAGCGTAAAAAGTAAATCCTCTGTGTTGTTTTGTCTTTCTAGCAAATTTATTAATTCAAGTGTCATCGTGTTCGTAAAAATTTTATTTCATTTAGCGTCTATTACTTTACTGCGTATGTGATTTCATGGAAGTATCTATGTACGGGCGTGTCGAGATTTACGGATATAAACATAAATCGATTGGAGAGGAACTTGAATAAAATTAGTATGGTTTCAGCATATATACATGTGTCTATTATATCTAGCAATTGAAAATATGGTTTCCTTTATTACACTTCTAACCCTTATAAACAAATTATGGCTTAAAAATAGATTGGAAAATTGGCCACTGTTTTCTATCAAAAGATTTATAATCAATATTATTTCCCGAATATTATATCAAAACTCAATTTCGAATATTATATCAAATATTTATGATAGCTTCTGATAGCAGTGCTGAAAATAAATTCATAATAAAATAGCAAATTAGTGTCCTTATTATTCTTAAAAATACCTGTAGCCTTGCAATTGATTAGTTGTGAAATATACGAGAACTTATATCCAAGAGAGACAAGCATAACCTCTTCAGTAAGTATTCTTTAGAAATATTATATCTGCAATTGTTTTTGAAATCAATTAATTAGAAAAAAATATTTCAGGTAAATTAAATTAAATTAAATTGGAATATTTTTTACCAAATATCGTCGAATTATTGAAGATGTTTTTCAGGAGTGTAAATGATACGTTCTGTAGAGAGTAAACTTGACTATATTTGAGAACTCGTGACCTTTCCCAACTAGATAATCACAAGACTTGACCCTGTTTGGGTTAAGGTTTCTTATGACAGAATGAAAATTTTAAAAATCAAATATTTATATCTCAAAAGTAAAGGGTAAGTGTTATGATTCCGGCTGATAATAATTCTATTGATACGTAAAATAATATTTTTTTTAGTTCTAAATTTGTTAATCTATGTGTAGTATTTACTTAGTAAATACCTTAACAAAAAATTACGTATAAAATACGTAACATTTAAAAAAAAATTAAATATATAATCAGTCTAGATTTTAATAAGAATACATATAGGTACATAAACATAAAATTAATCGAGTAAAATAAAAGGAAAATACGTGATACGCATTAAAATGATTAAATTGGAAAAAAATTGTATTGGAAAACACTATTGCTAACGATGTTCCAAAGCTTGGGTGCTAAGTTGCTGACATCGTGTTTGCAATTCGCTGACATGTGCTCGAGTTTGGGTTGCTAAATCGCTCACATCGTGGTGAGTTGTGCAAAGAGAAAATTTGAGCATTCCATAATTAATTTTTTGAAGTAATTATCAATTTGTAGTAAATCAATATTATAATAAATTTATGCAACTAGTTCCGCAGAGTTCTGAAAGCTTCAAAATTGTATGAGTTTAACACGCAATAGCCAAATATAACAGCAAGCGGTGTTTGTACCAAACTCCCATTTTTGAGCTACATCGTAACTTCTACTACATAAGTCTCTGTATTTTAATATACTTTATTAGAAGATAGAACCTCTTCATTGAGTATTATCATTTCAGTATTATCTTAGAATTCATTTGAGTATTATCTTAGAAAAAGGTCTTATAGACGTATTGAGAGCTAGGAATAATTCATATTCCTTAATATCCTCGAACAATGAAAATGAATGTTTTTATAAATCTGTAAAAATAATTGGGGTTAACTTGACAATAATTTTCACAATGGACAAATAGAATCAAATAAAGTAGATTTAATTTAAGTAAAGTTTCTAAGCGTAAATTTTATGGTAATATATTACATATGTTACCATAATATGTATACAGATATCCAATTTATTACCACGTCAGCTGCAAAATTGAGTTACAAATTTGGAAATCCCCATTTTTTCACTAAGTCATCAATGTTGGAACAAACGTTGTTTATTCTCAAACTAATAAATGAGATAAGTTATTAAAGAGATGTGTTGAACCGATCACTTAAAATAGTAACAAAAGTTTAAAGCCATTAACACGTACATTTACTCCCAAGCATAGTCATCGGGCGTTAAAACTACTAAAATAGCAGCTTATTTGTCTATTTTAAAATTTAACTAAGAATTTATCCCAGCAAAAACATTGCTGCAAAAAATATGTACGTTTTCATTAAACTATTCAGTTGTAAATATAGTTCAATTATATTATTCGAATATAGAAATATCTGTAGAGATCTTAATTTGATCTCAACAGCTTTTCCTATATTCGATTAACACAGAGATATAAAAGACGGACCTCTTAACACATACAAATTTGGTGACGGATTCTATTGTTTTAAAAAAATGCCTATCGGAAGTTTTCTTTTGTTTTCCGATACACGTACCCACCCTTTGGCTTTGTTCCTTTTGTTGTTCTGATCGCTTAACTGCCTTCCTTTTTAATGAACGTTGTTTGATTGATTATTGCTTTTTTTGGTACTTGAACCCTTTTTAACATATTATCGGCTATATACAGACGTTAAATATATACAATATTATATTTACTATTTTATATTCCATTGTTTCTGAATATTTCAAATGTATTCCAAAAATATCTGAAAGACATTATTGTGATGGACGTTCTTTTACCCCTTTTGCAATTGTACTTTATGCAAAGTTGGCAAAAGTGATCGTGTCTCATTTTGCAAGACTGTTTTCACAAGGAGTAGCTTATAATAAATAACAGGCTTGGCTTTGACGGTACTATAGGTATTATTTATAAAAATACCTCCATATTTTAATGTTTCTTTTTGTCGTAAATGACAGAATTTCGTGAAATTTATTCCCTTTTAGTGTTGTAAATTGTACATTCAATATTTATGGATATTTTGGATATCGAGCATCTTTGTGTTTTCAACTTATTAGTAAGAGCTGTGCCTCGCATATATATATATATATATATATATATATATATATATATATATATATATATATATATATATATATATATATATAATTAGTGTATTATGTGTGTGTGTATCTGTGTGTATGTGTGCATGTATGTGTGTGTCTGTGCATATACACATATTTATATAAATACATGTAACATATCCCAACCAAAGGGTCTCTTAAAACCAAATTAATTTTGAAACCGGATTTGCAGTTCCAGGAATTAGCCCGAATAAGTAAATAATCAAAGAACAAACGAATTTTTTGGATTTATATGTGAGCATAAATATTTTGTAGATTCATGCTAGTTTATTTAATTTTTTTCCTCATATTTATATTGATATATTCAAGATCTGTTCAGTCTCTTAACTATCTGTAACCGAATATGTACAACCCGTGTTGATTAGAAAAATATTGCCATTTAAGCAATGAATTTAGAACTGCATTTATAAACTGAATATATCAAATAACAACTAAACACATGGCCTTAGGGTCGATGATTATTTACAGTTATAAATAGTTCTGCCATATAACCAGTCAAATAGCAGTCTTTGTAAACTTTTCTTTTTTAAAATTTTTAAACATTTTAAATTGGATCTTGATACGAAATATTTGTGTAAATAACATGGCTAATTTCTACCTTGTGGCACCTCAGAATGATTTGGCATTTAAAACAGACGTGAAAAAACTAAAAATATATTAACAACTTATATATTTTAGAAACATAGAACAGTAAAATGAATAAATGTATATTCAAGGCTGTAACAATGAAACAATTAAATATATTACTACTTCAATTCTTACTCAGAGAACCAATATATTCTTATATAAGCAAGAATCACTTTCCCGATATCATAAATACATTATTAGCATTGTATTTATCATATCTTGTGAAAATGGATAGGAAATGGATTTATCATGTGACGTTTTTATTACCAATTCTTATATTAAGAAAATATACATTTTTATATCTAAAAGATATCATTTAACAACTCAAATGCATTACAACAGAATTACTTATATTGAACGTTAGTACACTGATATGATAGCGGCGAGTGAAACTTCGTTGCACTTGCATTTATTGTCAAATGTGTTAGTTTTTGCACTGTTTTCTGGTATTTTATTAATCCTTCACATTTAAGGACTATTTGTATTTATATGTTTGTTAATAATTTGAGGAAGTATGCTTCGAATTCCAACTCAATCCCTTCAAGTAATTCAACAATCAAGATAGCCCAAGTGTGCAGTTATGAAGAGAGGAGAGTTCCAGTTCCAGCTCAGAGCCTTAAACCAGTGTAACGATCAAGATAACCAGTCAGAGTGTGCAGTTACCATCAAAGGAGTGTCTCAGATCCAGATCAGGGCCTTGAAGCAGTGCAATGGTGAAGATAGTCAGACAGAGTGTGCAATTACCAGCAGAGAAGTGTTCCATTTCCAGCATAGCGTCTTCAAACAGTGCAGCGGTCAAGATAGGTAGCTCTGGGTAATTTAACATTGCAAATATTGAATTGGGTATACAGTCCACAACACAAACTCGTAAATTTTATATTCATTTGTGCAGTTTTATACATAGCAAATAAAACCTTAAAGCTAATATCCTAATTTTGAGCGAAGACAATGTTTTATTTTAATGTTTATCCAAATATGGCATAATGTAATATTTCATTTCTCTTTTTGTCCTTTTGGGATTAAAACATAAACAATAAAAATAAAACTTTATGATTATTTATGATTGATTATAAAATTAGCTTCGTATCAGTCGTTTCTTTTTTAAACCATCCCATTTGAACATCGATGTCAAATTCAATTTAATCTCGCGGTCGCCTCGTGGCCATTAAAACTTTTCCAATATCGACCCTGTAAGGGTTGGAGAACTTAAAAGTTAAACGAGAATTCTTAAGCAGCGTGGGAGAAAGTGGTGAAATGTGGGAATATATACTGATAGCAAATTCGACGTGATGCATATATTTTATACTGTAATCGTATTTCAGTTATAGCAGTTATTAATCTTGGCGGTGCCTTGCTTCAATAAAAATTTAATCAAAATTGAGTTGCGAGTAGTATAGACAAAAATCACGTTGGGCGGCCGAATTTGGTATAATATATAAAATTAATTAGTTCAGAAACATTTAAACTAATCAAGTTACAATATGCAGACTATTTCCGAGTGAAACTGGACGTGGGCTATAAATTTTTTCTTTACTTTTGGATATCTGTAGCCTAAAAAATAATAAGAAGTATTTCCAAAAACTAAAGCCTTATGGATTTCTGATTACAAAAGTACCGACTTATAAGTGTAAGTTCGACATATGGATTTGCCTAGAAATCTTATTAATATTTCTCTCCCTAAATTATAAATACTTTGTATATACGTGACGGTTTGATGTGCGTATTGGACGCTTTATGGATGGGAAAAATCTTGTGAGTTTGCGTCATCGACATGCTGAAATAGCAGTATATATCTGTCGCTAAAAGGGTGACGTATTGACCAACATTAATTCTGCGTATATCTACACAAGTAAAGTTAAATTGACTACGTGGAAAGATCACTGTGTGTGTACTGTGTATTATTGTTTTAATTGTTTAATTGAAGAATCACTGTGCAGTAGAATAGTGAGTACTAAATATGTTAATATTTTTAAACAAAGCAAAGATATTAGAAAAGATAAGGAAAATAAATAAATTTTGAAATATTTCCAATATTTTCTTTTTCAAAATTTGGCTTTGAAATGTGATAATATTTATTTCGTTTAATATTTGATCTCTACAATACATCATACAATAAGTATTTCATAGAAGCTTAGGAGTTATTTTATTAGCGTGATAAACAGATTTATAGTTGTTCCATAATATTTTTTTCGCAGATTTTAAAATTAAACATTTTATTAAATTTAATGAAATCACTGTTATTTTACAGTTTTTTAGTTTTCACTTCTGTCGGCAGTACTTTTGACTGATTATATTTTTTTATAAAATTATTTATCTTTACAAAGAATTGATAGAGTGGTGTATTGAAACAGTATAGAAATGGGACGACCCTTCGCCTTTTGCTTGTGCAAAAACGTGGTGACTAACCTCTCTATTAATGCAATAAATTGGAGGGTCAGGAAATATAAGCTGATGAGCAGCAGCGTTACCAGTACCAAAAACCCCGGGCCTGCAGTCACCAACTGTATATCTGGCGTATTAAATATACGCACAACTTTTAAATGTATAGCGTACACAAGAAATGGTCACCTGGATGGACCCTACTATTTAAGATCACTATAATGGTCATGGTTCCAGCAATTTTGGCGAAGCTAGAAACCCGCGGTTTGCTGGCTTCAATAAACGATTGTATATGGTTACATTAAATGTCAGGACACTGAGGTCTGAGGAAATCATTATCAGCCGGAGATAGAGATATATAAAATAAATTAGCATATACTGAGGCAATGAGTAAAATTATAAGTAACCGTTACTGAAATCCAAAGATGCCTCTTTTGATCTTTCATTTCAATATAAATTCTTTATTTCTAGAGAAAAAATTTTTTCCAATTCAAGACGTCATAGTATTTGTATTGTAGTTAAGTAGCTTTATTTAACTTTTTGTACTCTTTACGCTCATTAAACGACATGTGTCGTTACTTGAAAGGAAGATTGAAATATGTAATTAACATTTGATGTAAAAATTTTTTCTCTTATTTTCCAAACTTCTATTCTGCTCTTTTTTCTCTATTTCTCCAAAACTTCCATTTTCACTCTCTTGGCTGAGAAAATTGGTTAAAATTTTTAGAATGATATTTTAAGTATTGAAATTGAATATTTTTTAGCAAAATTAAGAGCTGGAATCTTATGATTTTTCTTTTTCTTTTAGTTTAAGTAGGTCAGTTCAAAATACATAACCCCTGTAATCCAAATATATAATTCCTTGTATCTATAACTTTAATGTGGACCACTGTATTTGAGTTAATTTTTTAAGCATTGAAAATTATTTATGGCTAAAATTGGGAGCTCTTGAAAAATACCGGTGCAATAGGAATAAATTTCATTTACAAATTTTATAAGCAGCAAAAAACTTGCATCAATTCTTCAATTTATCTCGAGAAAAAAAATAACAAATTAGAGGTAATTAAAAAAATAATTGTTATATAACACATGGTTAATTTTTTTTAGTTATAAGACTTACTTTCATAAACTGTCTGCCGTTTAGCCTTAATCATTTTAGATATTATTGTTATTAGTTTTGTGCATATTTTGAATATTTTAAAAATTATCTTTACCGCTCCAAATAAATAAGAGAATGGGTTAAATAATAAGTGATTAAAATATCCAACTAGTAGTCCTATTTTTTTATCCAGACAAGGAGTTCTTTGTTATTAGCAAACAACTTTTTTATATAAGTTTAAATTATTTTAATTTTCTTTAGTATAGTTTATACAGTATGTTATACTTATATCCTCACTGCCACATAGTGATCAATAATATATAAAGTAGCAGCTATTTATAATATTATCACCATTTACTATTTAAATGCAAGTCTAGAGTTTCTATTATGAAATGCAAAGTAGAATTTCGATAATAAAAAATGCAGGTTTATTACTTTTATCCCGTACTCTCCATAACAAAATCGTGATTCATGACACATTTCAATAATTTAAAAAGTCGGTTTTTGACAATATTCGATATTGTTATTTTGCGCAATAGGAAAATACTCATTATGAATCAAACATTACATTAACTTGAACTGAAAATTAGATTAGTAGATTGGTGCTTATGTATATATAATAGCGTTAAAACAAAATAACCTATAAAAATGCATCTCCTTTCGTATACAGATAAAAAACTGAACTGTCATCTTCGACAAAATAGCTCATTTTTTCTGCTCATAAAATTATGTGATGCTGTTCCTTCTTCTCTTGTCACTGAACTTTAACAAAATATAATGGCAAGGCCAACGTCAGTATGACACAACATGGCGATTTTTAAAGCAAACCTTAAGGCAATGGTTATTATCGTTCATTATCTAACATGCACGTTTAGTAAAGTAAATGATCCAGCTTAGGGCTAATTATCGTATTTGCGTTGTGCGTATGGTGAGTGAAAATGACTTTGATCATTGCGATTACTAAATGAATATTTTTTTTTCTTATTTATTGTCACAGTATTAGTTTAATATTGAATTCTCCTTGCACTATTCCTATCCCAGGTAATAGGCTTAGTTTATGACGCGGACTCGAAGCTAATTTTGGCAAATTTTGTTCAATATTATTAAAAAATATTATACCATGATGATAGCGATATTTTGTTAACATCTGGATCCACTTATAATGGCAAAATAAATTACATAAATTTTGGTTTTGTTTTGTTTTATCGGTACAAATAACACATGTTGCTTTCATGGCTCCGTACCTCAAACTAAAAAAAAAACATTTAGAAGGTCACTGCCCTGTTTGTCTGCTTGTACATCTGTCACAGCCATTTTTTTCGGTACGATGTAATGACTATAATCTTAGAACGCTCGCAATACAAGTTCTATCGTACTTGGCAGGTTCTACTCGTAAATTTTATAAATGCTGAAGATACATGAGTTAAAAAGAAACGATAATATAGTATATTTTAATTTACGACTCATACAAATAAGTTATTATTATCTACGATTTTGAAGTCAATATGAAGCCGTCAAAATTTTAGCATGTGTATTGTAAAAATAACTGAATGTTTGTTGAAGATAGATTATTTTAATAACATCACATAATTATTAGAAACTTGTATATGATTCTTATTTAAAAAATCATGGCTTTGATCATAACATTACGACTGATATACGTCAAAAGAAATACTTTCAATTTAAGCACATTCTATTTCTAAAGTAATTTTATAATGTATCTCTTCATTAATTATAAGAATTAAGTTTATAAAAAGTGAGTCTACGTCATCTACAATCATGCTATATAAATTCCAATATGACATCTGACAAGACTTTTCCAAGTTTTGTGCTTTTGCAATGGTTCCCAAAACATTTCTACACTTTATTTAAAGGAATATATGTCTACATAATATGTCAATAACAATTTTCATTGAAATTTTGTACCTACTAACACACTTCAGTTAACACAATATTTCCATATTTCAACCGAGTTGTCGTAGGATAAAGGGGGTAATAAAGGGGGTTTTCCCATTGAACACATTCACCCAACAAGGTTAGAGATTTAGTCAGCGCACTGTAAAAATTCACAGGACTATAATATAAACATTTTTTTTTTATAACACATTTTAGTAGAAACTACTACACTTATCCTTATAGATATGATATAGATTTTCATTTATCTTCATCATTCATACTTACTATCTAAATTGATTTAGCCGTAAGACGATTGTGACAGAGAGATGGGCCACATAAAGGTCTTAATGTTGAAAATGCATGCTTATTGCTCGCGCTCAAACAAGACAAGGTAAATTTTGCCGCAGCCTGTGGCTTTTTTGGTAAAGAAATTTGAGATTCTTTATATAGAACTATGAGACTACGAAAAACAAAACTTTTACATTACTAACTTTTCTTTTATAAAGTTTATAAATGAAATTAATATCTAAAATAGGGAAAATTTGCAGCTAGCACCGACTTCAATTTCACCTCTTCATGATACAATTGCAAATCTCATGACGCCGTTCCAAATATAGTTTCAAGGAAAGCAGAGGTATAAGATACATAACAACATTTTGTTCTCTTATTTTGAGCATATTCATCTCCTCATATACCAATCTAAAATTTTAGAACAATATTTTTAAAATATTGTATTAAAGTAATTAGCTTGAGCGATTTTCACATAAAGTCAGCACGTAGGACACGCTTCATATAAATCTAATATATTGGCTTAGCGGCAGAAAGGTTCCTGCAAACTGCGTCAGTCTTACGGTTTCATTTCAGTTCACTTTGATCGTTTCCTTTAATAATCGCAGATTACTGGACAGCTTAGTGTTACTATAATTGGGCGTAGGCGAAAATACAACGATAAGGTTTGAGTGTTTCTTTTTTGAAAATTATATAAAGAGCTACCCACGATCAGTTTGTACCTCCCGTTAGAAGCATACTATATTGTTCTCGATCGGAAAATATACCGCTTATTAAATATAGTCGTTATGTTGAGCAAGTCACTTTAAAATTACAGTAAATTGTCGTGCATCCTTTTAGTTAATGCACTTTATTTGCTGATCAAATTTATTGTTTTCTGGTCATACAAAATACGACAGCATTGTTTGAAAATGACGATGAATTTTGAAAGAAAAACATGGCAAGTTAATTGGTTAGTGTAGCTGGAATTTTTATGCAGATTACTTAATCTACAGCATCCAGGGTCAATGGAAATATAGAATCAAAAATCCTGGTTTCAATAAAAATAAGATTAAAGTAAAATTTAGAATGCGATGTTAGAGAGAATTGCGTTATCTTTTCCAACCAAATTTTGTTATGTTTAAGACAAATTATCTGCAAGTAAATTTAATAAATACCCAAAAACTTGTAACTTTTTTCTATAGAGCCCTACTACTAACAAAATGATTAACCGATAGGGATCAGATATAACTAACACAAAGATCTGTTTTCTGAATATCCGAAATACCGATTTTGAGTGTTTTAACATTTATTATTTTAAACTAATTGAAATTAATTATCATAAAAGGCTGCCATAGGCAGCCGTGTGCTGTAAGTATACACTGTGTGCTGTAAGTGTAAACTGTGCATAAAGTGTTGTGTTTTTTAAGCAAGTAGCTGCCTAAAGTTTAATAGCAAAACTATGGCAAATATTTTTTACTTCATAGAAATGAAAATTCCCAAAGTTTAAAAATCGTCTCTCTCAAACAGTTTATTTTTTTCCAACCTTTGATGCACTGATCGATATAAAGTAATCACAAAGTACTATGATTATTTTATCTAGTATGATATTAGAACAACGGTCATATACATCGATATAATCGATAGCGTCTACGATTTTGCGGGCACAGGGGCAAATGTGCTATGTAGAGTTAACATTTACAATGAAATAAATAATTCCAAGTCGTTGATGTGGCCTTAATAGGTTAACTTTAACCATTAATTGAATAAGCGAAAAAATTACTAATCGAAGGAAGCCGTTCGGCAATTCGCTTCCTTTCTTAACAGCAGCCAAAAAGGGACAGTTAGGTGCATCATAAAATTTTATTATTGGGCTTATCTCATTGCTGTTAGGTCTTTTTTTTTGTTAGGCAAATTTTTATTTCACGAAAGGAAATAACATATTGTCCTATTTACTTAAATTTTATAGCCGGCTGATGTTACCTTTTTTGAAACTGATACATTCACGGCGGTTTGGAATAACTTTTAAACTGTTTCGTGAGCATTTGTTGCTTGTGGAGAGAAAAAAGCATGTATTTTATATTGTTTTGTCTTTCCGGTGATTTTCTTAAATAAACTATTTACATTTACTAGTGTCAGGCCAATTTAGTTTTATTTAGTGATATATGTTTATATGCCTATTTTTGTAGATATGATTGTTGAAACTTTGTTCTAAGAGTTACCTTGAGAATTTTAAATAGTAATTTTCAGTACTTAGTTTCTAAACGTTAAGTATCTTTCAGAAGAAAACAAATTATTATTAGTAAATACATTTAAATTAACAATAGAAGGAAAACAATTTATAATTTTCTGCTCTTTGTAATATTGCCCAGTTTCTAGTTGACAAAAAGCTCACTATGGCGTCTTATTTAAATACTACGAGAGCAATACTGGCTCGTCTTACTAAAGTGTTTAATCACGACTTAAGGAAAATTTACGAAATCTACGCTAACGAGTACCATGTGCACACTTTGTTTCAACAGTGATTTGCAATTCATAATCAAGGAGTAAAATCACGTAGTTCATGTGATTGAATATGTAAATAAGTTGGACCATGCATTGGCAACCTGTATTGCAAACTTATCAAACTGCAAGAACAAAGGTCCGAGAAGGTATATATGCAGTTTATGAAGTAACTTGGCCTTAAGTTACTCAATGTGGTAGAAACGTCATCGTAAAAGACTACTATCTTTACAATTTCGTAACGTCTTAATCATTAGTTGCCAAGCGAGGCCGATCACACGATGCCGGAAAAAGAAGACTCGGTACGCTGTGCGATGGCATGCCAGCGCCGGTGTTAACATGTATTACGAGTAAGTTTCGACATTCGGCAGGGTGCATCACAAACATTCTGTGCTGCAAATCATTCGCTAAAGATTTTTTGAAGTATTGTAGTATACTGAAAATTATTGGACAACAAGATTATAATTTAGTATAAATTTTAAGCTCGAACACTATAGTGCCATTTATTTTCAATTTCAGATTATTCTTCATCCCCAGATAATTTACATGTATATAGGAGAAATTATATTATATAGTTTAGTAATGTTCTGAAGATACGTTAATGTCGGGAAATGCTCTTCAACACCAAGAATAATCACTTTTTTGTCAATTTTGAAGTCAAATTAGAATGCTAATTTAGCGAAATTGGTAATTTTTTTGACTAATTTTATCAATGCCTCTGAATAGCATTTCCTCTGGGATCTTATTGTGTATATTAATTTTTGGCTCAAGTTATGCAAAAGACGTTGAAATTATCAAAATATTATTTACGTTATGTTCCATTGCAGTTACATTTTGTGTTATAATAGGGAAATTAATTTTTTTGAGAACTACACAATTATGATTTTCTAAATAAATAAATTCTTAGTTGATAAAAATAGTTATGAATCTAATTTAAAGAAATAAATTATGTTTCTTACATATTTAATACTCATTTACTTTGGACAAAAATCTTTTTAGATATACTGGAATGCCTTTGGAAAGAAATATATCTCGAACTTTTAAGAAATGTCCGAAAATTTCATAGCGAGGGTTAATATTTTATAACCAGGCTAGAGTGTAATATTATAGTTTTTACTTATTTATCTCCTCACCATAAAAACGCCTTAATAGGGATTTGAGCGAGGTTCGATAAGTTTCCGTAATGAAATATATTAAAGCCTTGAATTCTTGCAAGTTTGAAAACCACTTAGTAACATCTTTTATCAAAATTATTATTTTGCTTATTTAGCTTTTGTCTGATATTTTACAAAAGACAATGTCGATTAACACATAAAAAAAACTATTCATCTGGTTGCAAATGAGAAATTATAAATATCGCTGTAATTCAGGAACGAGTTTTTGATATTAGCATTTATTTTAAAGTATGTTGCAATATGGTTAAAAATGACTAATCAAATAAGATGTTATTGTATCTGGAAATAGGAAATATAAAAGTGTTAATTTCTTACAGTGTTGGTAAGAAAATGGTCTTATCATGGAACGTATTTCTTGTCCTCGTTGCTATTATCCTTGCATATAATTAAAGGAAAATTTGAATTTTTACACATTTCACAGGCAGGTGTCATACCTGCAATTGTAAACATTTTAAAATTCGTATTATATCTCGGAGTTTAGTTGTAATCCTTTGGGTTAGAGCATGATCGAACGAATTAAGTAAACTTTGGATTTGAGCGAAGTTCATAGTCTTTCGGCACAATTCATATGACTCATAAGAATTTCAATATATAGATAGGAAGGCGATTATCTGGGAAATATCCGAAAAATTAAGGTTTAATTTAGTGATTTGAAATTATGGAACAGGTCGTTACAGAAGAAGTATTTATCACCACTGAATTAAATGATTTCTTTTATCTGCAATTACTAATCTTTGGTAATAATAATAAATGTAATGTATTTTCATAAACGGGTATTAATAATAACAAATATGGGTCTAAATTCATTTCCTGAGAATTAAACAAATTTCAAACCTTTACATCATTAAAAATATTAAAATTTAGGAAGCCAGTTTTTTATAATGAGATATATCAATTTTTCAAGAAAACTATATTTAAAATACGTGTACCTATTTTGGACAAAATTTTCTTTTAAAATTACCATACGTATAAATATTATTAAAATGAGTTATCTGAAGGGCGAATTCGATTAATTCTAATTGCTTCCTTACAGGTTTGTATTACAGTAAAATAAAAAAAATGCTATTGTTTTCATTGTAATTACTTATCGTTTGTGTCATTTGTGGAAGAAACCTGGATGATTTTTGATCTATATCACTGTAAGGGTCCCGGCACAAATAATTCCCGCAAATCTAGATTAAAAAAAAGAAAGACCATGACAATGAAATGTCGATGTGGTTTAGTTGAGAGAAGAAAGACGAGACGACGACTCAATAACCAGATTTAACAACGATCAACAATAGATGGTGAAAACATCATAGGATGTTGAGAAGGGATATTATCACACCAGGGGATGGTCAATTATTACACGAATCACCACGTATACTCGTGTAATAATTAACCATTCCCTTGTGTTAATTATTACACGAGGGACACCAAACAAAAACAAAATCGTTTCAAAATGCAAAAGACGTGAATGACATATTATTCTTTTCTTAATAAAACCAACTTATCTTGTGCCGAGGACGCAGATACGCTAGTAAATTAATTCATTCTCTACTTTAATTGTTTGTTTACGAAGTTATCGAACATTTTAACAATTTCACGAATATTAAAAATCGCTTTTGCTTCTAACTTTATTTAAAGTGTAAGTTATTAATTGGTAAATATTGTGATTCGTTTTTCGTGGATCTTCATTGTTTTGGGCGCAGAAAATACTAAATAAATATAGCAAAGACTTGATTACAAATACGGATGTACTGCAATCATAAATGAAACATAATAGCAATGGAATAGTTTCAGTTTGTAATTAAATGTTATCTTTAGAATACAGTGTGCAAGACATTTAAACAAATGACATACTTCTAAAAAAAATGAAAAAGAGAAGAGAAAGGAATTTTATTTATCGATAAATTATCCAGGACCGGTTATTCATTTATAGTGTCGGATAGTAAACTTGGATACCATTGGTGTTTAACTACGTAATGAAACCCAGTATCTTATTTCATAATATGTCATAACCATACTATGCCCTATGTGTTTTCTAGCTGCAAGTATAAAATCTATGAATAGAATATATACCAGCGGTGTATTCACTAAAATTGAAATGCGGAAAATTTTCCCACTAGCTCATAATTTTTTTTCTAGTACTAAATATATATATACTATATATATATATATATATATATATATATTTATATATATATATATATATATATATATATATATATATATATATATATGTATATATGTATATAATTACACACGTTCTTAAAAGTATAAATCTCCTTTTAGTTGCTGTATGATTTCACATTGATAGAAGGTTTATGTTCTAGTTGTATTTATGCAACGACAGTTTTGAATTAAAGGCTGCAAAAAAGTCCAATCTCCCCTGCGAACATTATGTTTATTTTGGTTTTGTTTTTTTTTAATTCTTGTTAATTTTTATTGTTTTGTCGATGCTGGTAACAATTGCATTATGATTTGCATTCGTACATACTGAATTGTCATAAAATAATAATAACCAGTTATTACGAACTACCCGAATCTAATAATAACCAACTAATCTAATAATAATCAGTTATAATGGACTACCTGCATTGCTCTATGAGAAAGAAGATATATCATACTATATATAGTCAAATGATTTCTCTAACATAAAATGGTTGTACCATTAATTATGATACTTTTACTCTGTTGGTAGTTGATTAATTAAATAAATGTAAGTCGAAGAAACTTAATATATAGTAAGAAAAAATATTATATAAAAAAATAGGGTGTGGCCGTGTCACGGACACGGTACGTGAATACGTCTATGTAACGTAAATTAAGAAACTTTAACAACAAAGCAATCATTTATTAAATTTTTAATTAATTATTTACAAATGTATTCTTATCAACGATATTTTACCAGGTTTTAAGAATAAAATAAAATTGGTCAAAATAATTAAAATTAAAAATACGCTAAAGACGATTACTGGCTACTTATTATACATATTGTTTATTTATTTGTTGTATTTTCTTAAATACATCTTATGTTCTCCATATTTTGTACTATCCCATATTTTTCTACTTCGAAATTTGCTGTTTGTTATAAAATGATATGAAAGCATACGTTAAATGAAAACCAGTAATAAATAAATTATGAAAATTGGTCAACAAGTAAGCGTGTTGCTCACTACACGTTATAACCAATCAGCTTCTAAATTTAATTGTGTACATAGAGTGGGAACACTTCCTTTTCTAATTTGCGCTCGTGGAATATAATTAGCACTAAAACCATAAGCCTAATTGCTAGTCAGTGTTTTTGTCCAAGACTAAATGTTAAGTTTAACCTTTTACAATTCGGTTAATTTACACCCCTTGTGAAAATATTTTGTCGCTCCACATCAGTTTGTTCCTTGAAATTACTATTTATGCAATAATAAACATAAATAATCTATTCATCATAATAATAAACTGTTTTTTTCTCGCCATTGGCTTTTTCTAAATTATTCATGTTAGTTTGAAAAACAACAAAGCTTGATTCTTCATGGTTTTGACGTGAATACGTCTTTAAATTTGCTACCATACGGGGGCAATCCAAAAAAACTTATGATTAATTTCATCAATAATTTCTAACCAGAAAAACTTAAGTGATTCTGGAAGGTGTAAGTGATGTGTACAACACTTACACCTTGTATATGTACATGAAGCTATTATTTATCGTTGCAAAAAGTTGTTCATAATATTTTATTGTCATAGATGTTTATCCAAAAATATAATTTTTTTGAGGCAAAACACTCATCGTTTTAAGTCACTAAAAATTTATAATATTGTCTATCCGGAGCATTAATCTTGTAAATAAAGAAAAAATTGCTCGCAACTGAGTACGCATGACAGAAAGGAAACTTCTTTTGCGACCTAAATCTCGATTTTGTAAGTATATAGTAAGTGGTAAAACAACAGAGAAATTAATATGAATTAACTACGAATATTACAGTGTGTGAATTGCTTTAACTTAGTTTCTTACTACTCAGTCCATTATTGTGGAATATAATGAACATAGAACAATAAATATTTGTCACTCTTTCAAGTATGGAGCCTTAAATGCTTATAATCTAAAAATATAGATTTTAACAATTGTGATATATTATAATTGTTTTATAATTTTTCTGGGTATAGGTAAGTGTGCCGCCGAGTTGATATTACAGAATTATGTAAAACATTTTTTTTTCAAATTTAAGTTCGAATTGATACATAAATTTTTTTTTAAAAAATTTATTCATAATTTTGCTTTTAACAATTTCCTCGCTAAAAGGTCGTAACAAATTCAATTAAGTAAACTTCAATGAAGTCAACTTCAATTTTAGTTTCCGTCCGAGACATTAATTCCTTTGACAATATTCAAAATCAAAATCGACATTTTATTAGTGAAGTGGTTTGTCTTTAAAGAGCGTGGAGTATAAAGGGATCGATTGATTATTCTTGAAAGGTTTTGCGATTACGTTTTATGCGAACAAATGCCTATTTATTATAGTTATAGATTTCAGTTGTTAACATACTCTATGTTAACAACTGAAATCTATTTTGTTTATAGAAATCTGTTTTGTTTAAAAATGATGCATGCATTTTATAAGAAAACTGTTGAGTTTTGTATGAAAAATTTGTCATAGAAAATATGGTTTTAAGTGAATATTATTTTACTCTCATATCAACGTATATAAGAAAGACACAAACTTCATAAATTAACTTACTACCGTGCACGTCACACTGAAATATAATAAAAAAAGATATTTAAAGAAGAAAAAGATAGTTGGAACGTCGCTAGGACAACTCGTATCTTAATTAAAATACATATGATCACGAATAATAAAGAGATTTTCATTAGGACTAAATTCCACATCATTGAAAATTATTGGTGTATAATCTTGGCCAAATGTAGAATCAAGTAAACCTTTTATTTCTACATAATTTTGAGACTGAATAATCAATTCAGAGCATTATTTTATTTAAGTTATTTTGAATTTTTAAGCAATATTTTACTTGTGAATTGTAAGGATAATGCGCTTTCCATTTCTATATAATAAAGTTATAAATAAAGAAATAAAAAACTGACAGTGAGTTGCTTTCTGTCGCTTGTTCGCTTTTTGTCAATATTCAATAATAGTAATAAGACTAAATTCTTAGGAGCTGTGTTACAACCAGTATATTGAAATTGGAGAAAAAATTGATCCAAAGAAAAAAAATAAGTGTACACATTAATTTCTACAAAACCACTACAATTTTACATTAAAATGGTTTTGTCGAAAATATATTGCTAAAAAAAATATTTTTTAGAAAAAACATAAATGAAAATCTAATAATAATTTTATAATAAATGCAATAAGGCACTTTAATAAAACTATTAAACAATATTTGTAAAAATAACGTTTTTTTTTATATTCATCATATAAATAGAAAAAAAAAATTGACTGAAAGTTTCGGCTCTTATTTGTTTCCAACGTTTTTGGAAGTCTGTAACTCCTAAATCTTCTCCTATAATCCTTATGCGACTACTCATGTGTCCGTGTATTGGTTTTTCACAGCGTTATTTTAAGAAATCGCTTGGCAAATTTGGCATAATCATAAAATATATTAAGTGGCTCATATCAAAATAACTTTATAAATAGACATAAATATATATATGTATATTTATATACATATATATATATATATATATATATATATATATATATATATATATATATATATATATATATATATATGATGTTATACATATAAAAAAATGAAAAATAGGATTTTTACAAGCCTATGAGAACTTGCTTACC
This sequence comes from Druceiella hillmani, assembly GCA_039881145.1. Lineage (NCBI taxonomy): Eukaryota > Metazoa > Arthropoda > Insecta > Lepidoptera > Hepialidae > Druceiella > Druceiella hillmani. The sequence continues at coordinate 9,165,440 of JAYKKI010000010.1, read as the reverse complement.
ATAAATCTAATTTTTTTTTAAAGTTCACCAGGTCTAAACGCCTTTGAAAGATAAACCAGGCAACATCTTTATATTGTGAAAATATTTGTCAGTAGTTTAAGGAAAATATTATTGAATTTTAGATATTCGAAAGTGCCTAAAGTTGTATGGAATCTCAAAAGTGAGAGTTTTACTGGTACTTCAGAGTTGTTTTTTATTTTAAATATTTTTTCTTTCATAATACATTTCGAAATAAAGGCAGGAAAACAACTTTGGAGATTTTTCTCCGATCATATTCATCATAAGATCTTCAAGAATACTATGGGATGTCTCTTTAGATTCTATCTTAATTTTATGCGCAAAAAATTAAAGAAATGAGATTTTCACTTCAAGATACAATTTGCAGTGCAATTAAAATATTTCTTGACCAAGTTTGTGCAATCAGCCCAAACTTTCTCTTTAACTTTAGTTTAATAATGAATAACGCATTTTGTTATTCAATTACTTCAAGCTTTAGTACAAAAATTAAGAATTCTATGTGTTTCATTACATAATTCGTTATATTAAGTAGTACATTACATAATTCGTTATATTAAGTAGTCTTTCAATTTCTACTCTTCAGCTTGTATGTTAGATTAACTAAGCTTTCATTTTATTTAATCACTAATAAACTTGTATTGTATACTAACAAATTTGCACAGAGCAGCTAAGTTATATGATATCCTTGTCTGGTCTACTGATACCGAGACAAAATTAATTTCTTGCTGATGTCAATTAATGACGTCAACATTTAAAAATATAATAATTACATAAACAACATTTAAATACACTCAATATAATAAATAAAATAATGAGAGAATAATTATTTAAATGTAGTAAGCGTGGTTATATGAGTATGTATGGATTTGTGTAACTATCGACCGGTATCGTGCCAATACCAACAATAATCTGAATAAAATTCTGCTGGTTTTAATGTATTTAGCTGTTCAATATATTTGTCATTTTAAAAATGAAGGCACTTAGTATGGAAAAAATATAAATTTTATTTTCTCGAAAACGGGCCTGACAATTTTTTCTAATGTTTCGGTTTTTACGCACATTGTAAAGCAAATGATGGTCCATAACCACTTTTTTCGGTAAAACAATATAAAGATGTCGTATAATACAAAATTTAATTAAATTACACTCATTATTTATAGGGGGATAGGGGCGTAATATTAAATTGCACTCATATTTATAGGGGGATAGGGGCGTATAATACGCTTCAATAATTAATACTTCACTAGCCTAACAATGCTAATATTTTATTGACCTAATAATAAAACACTATCACGATAATGCAAAAAAAAAACAAAAAGGCATTTATATTTATATATTGCAAACCATGGAATTACGATAATCTAATATAGAAGCCTAAGCCACTTTCGTGGTCGTTCATGAAGATGATGCTTTTTATCAATTCGCTACACGATATAAAAATGTTTCGAAATTCAATAGCCTCAGTGATTCTCTTATACATGCATGTAAAAGAGAATCACTCTCTATAAGAGAGTCAATCAATAAGCATGTGTTCCTTACACATGTTTATTTTACCTGCTCGCTGCAAATTTCACTTCCTGTTTGGTATATAAATTATTATATTAAGCAAGCCCACAGTGATCTCTTAATTTTTTTTTTAAATTATAGAGGAAATGACACGATGCGATTAAACGAAAAGGAAGGAAATCTTTCAGTAGGAATAAGGAAATTTAGGAATGATACGTCAAAATAAAGAAAAAAAAATGTAAGACAACAACATAGTCAATAAATATAAATCTGAATGTAGTATTATAATGTGCTACTTTTATTGGCCGACTTACTTTATTGCTTCTCAATTTTCATCTTTTCCTAATCGCAATGATAACCGATATTAAACAAATGCATTTGGGAATTGAGGTAGTGCTTAGAATTAAATTTACAGATTTTTCAAAAGCATGATTAAATATTTTAATCATTACTGATATTTTACCTAAATGCATCTTAAAAACGAGAATAAATAAAAAAGGATTGCTAATTTTATGTCAACCCAATTATTTGATGATATTTCTCTGGATGTAGTGAGTAAAATTACTTTTCTTTCATCCCAAAATAATTAAATGAGAAGGTATATTAAACAAATTATGTTTTACAACCTTTTAATTGAAATCTCGATAAAGTTCTAAGTTGTGACAAACTATGATAAAAAGGGACTTGCCAAATATAAAAATATTTCTAATGGTTTAGAAAATTAAAAATTTACTACATCTGGTTTCTCAAATTATGTGTTAAATGTGCCCAAATTTTGGAATTTAATAAATTTTAAATACCATGCGCGAAAATTTAATCAAAACCTGCTATATTTCTCATGAATATTTATATTTTTGGCAGAGAAGTGATTCATAATGTTTTAATTCGTTTCAAATTTCTTTGTTTGATTCGAAATAAAATACATTGGAAAGTACTAACATTTATATAACAAATAAATACGGAATATCACATAGAAACGTAATGCTAATTCTTTGCAAAGATATTTAATAGGGTGTCAACTTTACTCCATAACCTGAATTGAAATATTTCGCCTCAAATTTAGCGCGACCTTACCCTAAAATGCTTAAAACACAAGTCCGATTCAAGCTGATTTGACTTGCAAATTCAGAGCACCGTAGGGTCTTGAGTGCAGTCCCTTGTTCGATCCGTGGGAACATCACTGCTAAGCGGTTGTTTCAGTTGGTTGAAAAGTCACTTAAAACTACATTTAACTTTTCAACCAAAAATTTGACCCTATTTGCCTCCCGGGATTTTATGAGAAAACGGAAAACGGTATCTGCAATATGTTTTTTGCGTATAAAATAAGCGAATGAATTGAAATGTTAGGGGCCACCTGTTTATGCAATATAATACATACTTACAACTCTTTATATTATATTGTATTGTATTTAACTTGGCACTTTTAATATTAAAACAGAATTGGGAAGTAGAATTATATCTCAAAATATCTCCAATAATCTTAAACGAGTAGTTCTTACAACTGAAGGCCAGAATGCGAAGCAAACAAATAAGAACTCTAGGAAAACATGAAAACATTGAAAGAACAACCTTAGAGCAGTGTATCTGTCCAGAAGCGAAGATTTAAAATGAAAAAAACTATTTCAGTTTGCCACCAAGGGCCAGGATTCGCAACATAGCTCATCTTCAGTTTCTCTGGTGGGATGATATCCAAAGAATAGTCTGAGTAGTAGAGTTTAAATTGAGAAACGAATTTACGCTGGTCTGTTATTTTACATTGTTGCGTGTTTTATACTAGAAAATATTTTCCGATACAAGATTCCATGAAAATTACAATTAAAATGAATTATGTTTTTGTATTGGGGTTCATTTTGCGTCTGTTCGTCCAATTCCTTTTTATCCGACCACTGATACTCACGGCAATGATTCACATGCACATTCCGCTTATAATTTTTCATAGTTAACCGCTTTAGCCAGCTGAACCTACATCGAAAAAATAAATATTAAAAATAATATAAAACTTAATATTCATTAAACTGATAAGATATCCAAAACGATATTTATAGATTTTTAAGTTGAGTAATCAAAGCTAGCGAAAAAATGATGAGGTGTTAGACACAATAGGTCATTGGTATTTGTCGGGGCGTTTGATCGCGGACAATTATGGAAAATATGTTCCGTTTTGTGCATTTTTTTTATATAAAGAAATACAAATTTTTGAAATTAAAATCATATCTAGCTGGATTGTACGAAACACCTAATTGTTTTGACGATCTGTTAGAATAATATGTGAAATTCGCTGAGTTGCGGCATGAATCAGGTAGATTCGTAAGTAAATTAAGAGTGTAACAGGTTCATTTAACCAAATTAGAGGCACCAGCCTTGAATAAGGAAACCAATTCTTGGGAAAATGCAAACCACGTTCTCAATATTTAGAACTAAGTGAATCTTACCAGTCATGCAAAATTTAAACTCGACTAATTCAGCAGCAGGGAACTGAGGTCTCTTGTCCTGAGCTAATTGACGAACCGTCCGCATAGCCAAATATGGGTTTGATTTAGCACCAACAGACACATGATTAAATTTAAAGGTTCTTATGCGATTATTTTTATTGAACCCAAACAAAATTTTTATCATTTGTAATGGTTGTTAGGCACATCAAATTCCAAAGGCATTTGTTTAATATCGGCCCTCATTGCAACTGGACAAAGGATAATATTAAGAAGCAATAAAAATAAGTTGGTCTGTTAATTAGGACCTGTTTGTACGATGTCATTTAGGAATAATCCTGCATTCATTTTTGCATTTGCAACTGGAACAATCTAAAGGAAGATTTATTGGGACGTGTGACAGCGTGATGTGGTATGCAATATCCATTATCTGGAATAACGGACTTTACAACTTCAGAGAGGTAATTTGGTCCTTTAATCCTCACGTTAAGTATTTTCCTCTGTCATAAGTCGGCATTGAGCTATAATACGAGAATTGCCCAATTCTGTTATATTCTTCAAAAAAGGTGAGGCAATAGAATACTTTCCATCATTCGAGCAAGTTACAGACGAAGTGAATAAATGTTTGTATTCCGTCTCTTCTGAACTCAAAAAAATACAAGTTAGATATTTCTTCTAACTGGGCAGTCTCCCATAAATATGAGTTCAAAGGCTGTCGATAAGGCAGAAAGGCAAATTGGCCTGGTTTTATTCTATTTTCTAAATAAATATAGGGAAACAGTGGCGCGCCTAGGACAACTTTCACGTCTCCAGAAATATTAAACGTCACGTCCGCAAGTGATATACATTTTAATTAGCACAATGTTACCCTTGGCTATATGTTATATAAATAAGCAAATGTACATGTAACTACAAGCGCATGTACATTGAATTAATTTTTTGGATGTATATGAGTCTCGATATCTAAATTAATGTCTCCAATAATTGGATACGCTTATGAACCAATTCCTTGACAACTGAGTTACGCAATGGAATTAAGGGTAGGTTCTGTTTTTGCAACATTTTATTGTAAATAAATGATTGTGTGTGATTTTTATGATAACGACCATCTTCGGCTCTGTGCATACTTGTGCATTTGATAGCAAAATAATAGAATTAGGCTTATCTCGTAACGACAACGACTAGTCTTTAGGCTGCCATGTGGCGTAACAAGTATGTGAGATTGATAATTTACCTTGAGAAGCGGGGCAATCAAGAGAAACGCAGCTCGCGGTGTTTATTCATTTGCCAAATATATGTGTTAGGTTTAATATTGTTTTTATCTTTGTCAAAATGTAACAATTTATGGTGACGCTTTTTCCTTCAACTCATAAGGTTACAAAAATTTACAAGAAGACACAGTGTGCAATCCAATTAAACAATTTACAAAACATGCATACCACGGTAAAATTTTCGAACTTTGTACGATATTATTTCTAGTATGTTGTACTCTAAAATATAATTCGTCAAACGCACCTAAAGCGCTGTAATTAGGCTGACTAGTGCAGTTGGCTATTACCCAGCATAGTTTCAAATTGACCAGGCATTTTGTCTCATAGCTCCAAACGATTCATGAATTTTTCATTACTTCTCGAATCAAAAGCCTTTATTTTCAAAGAATGGTTATGTAAATGCATAATACGAGGGTTCCTTTTTTGCAGTTAGTATCAAGAATAGTTTCTTACTAATCTCTGAAGTACTCTTTTTATTAAGCTTAATTATTTTTCTCACAAAACGGGTTACAAAAATTTAAAAAAACAATAATTAATAATTTAAATTACAATTTGTTATATTGGCCAAAGGCGTAAATATGTCTATTTCTGTAAGATATTTATGGGTATTTTGAGAATTTTACCAACAATCACGTAATAATTCTATAAAAATCCAAGTGTTTGTATACACATTTATTATTAATGATTGTAACTAGTGTTTGCCGGCGGCAGTTACAAACATATGGAACTAAATTAAAACATACAGATTATATTAATATGAAATGATTAAGGGAAAATTAAGCTTGAGTCTTTGCTTTCATGGCTTTGTAATATAAATTACATTGAAAACAAACGCATGCCTCTGAAAACTAGGTATTAAAAAGAGTGATTTTCTTTTGTTCCTTTGTATTTTGCATGTTGCGCCACAAGAAATAATGTCAATCCGTTGCTCGGTTGCAACTTTTCTTTGTTATTTAATTTGTGTATTTTTTCAATTATAAACCGGTATTTTTCCAAGGGAATGAAATTTCTCTAGATAAAAATATTTAACTAGATCTACTTGTCTTTTTACAAATAATGACGTCCAGCATGATAATAGGACAAATATATAAATTTCCCATTTATAATTACAGTTACAAATTTAGGATTTGACCAACTCGTTTTAATACAAAATAAGAACTAGTGCTACAAAGCATCGATAGTGCAAATGATCAGAAATATGGAACGAATGAAAAATCATGTATGAAATTGATTACGATACCCGTTATATGTAGTATAATAATTTATTTTTAAAACCGTATCATAATAATGGCGGCATTATGTTTCGAATATTATGTTTAAATATGTATATCTTTTTATGTATCCTAATAAAACTTAAGGTGGGATACATACAACTTTGTATACGATTCAAAATAACAAAGAAAATAAAAACAATGTGGCGTAAAAAGCAAACAAGATCGTTCTTTAACTAGAAAAGTAGTCAACGTAATTGACGCTTACTACTGTGTTTTAAATGTAATAAAATGCGTATATTATTTCACAAGTTTACCAAACATTTACGTGTTACAAAAAAAACAGGTTTTTTGTTTTAAAAAATTTTTTTAGCCGCTGTGCGAAGCACCAAAATGGAATGAACAAAATTTTACATTATTGAAACTAAGCACTTAGGTAAAATATTAGATAAATATATTTACATATTAATATTAAAATATTATAGTTTCAGTTATGTGAGTTTAAAACCAGTCAACCAAATTTATTTCTATACTGTAATGTATCTAATTGAAACATATGTTAGACGTTTGCTATAAAAGTAATCTCTAACAGCCAACCGGAACACCAGTCCTACCCCGCTCGATGAGCGGTCGGGAATCGAACCCGGGTCCCCGTGGTGCCCCTCGCAGTCAAAGGCGTCTTGAAATTTTCACCAATTTACAAACTTGGTAACATATGTTGGACTGTGATGATGAAACCAAGTATCCGATTAAGACAGATTTTTTATGTACGTTAAAAATATTACAAAAAATTAAAACACGTTTATGAAAGTAGAGGAAAGATGTTAGACAAGTGTTTAGTATCGTTCCACTACTTTATGCTGGTTGATTTGCATGTCATAATTTCATTAATTTTTGTATCTTATTTGGTTCTTTAAAATCTAAATAGATATTATAAATACAAAAGTGTGTTTCCACTTGTTTAATTTTGTGTAGTTTATCACTTGTTTAATTTTTTTTATTTACAGTTGTATATAAATAAAAAAAATTAAACAAGTGATAAACTACGTGAGACCTAAATGAAGCGAATAAAGTTGGATATAATTACTGATATTCACGAGTTCTATACGATGATATAGAAAAAAATTACGAGTAAAATTTGTCATGATGGTGGTAAAAATACCATAAAGTAAGGTGAAGGAATTTCTTAAATTTTGTTCACTAGATATAAAGAAATAACAGCACGACGTTGTCTTTGGAATTTCTTCTTCACGTCAACACATATAATGGATCAAGTTTTATCTTGTTTTTGCTCCTTGGTCATTAAAACTTTTCCAATATCAAACTGTTAAGAAAGGAGAGTATAAAAGTTAGTTGACTACTGTACTTAGCAGATCACAGACGGGAAATAGTGTGTGTAACTAATGACGAAATCAGAATATATAAATTTAGATTTTTGGTTATTTAAAACTGTTGTAATTCTGTTTTCTTCTAAAATTAACTCAAAAAAATTATTCCATTGTGAGATTTTTACAGTTAGAAAAATTTGTAATCTACCTTTGTGGCATCAACTTGCCCGTTTAAATTATTTTTAGAAATTCATACATCTATTTCTATGATTTAAAAATATCAATTTTTACCATTAGTTTTATTGTAGTCTCATATTTGGCAAGTCTTTAATTTAATTGTATTTCATCTCAACTATTTAATCTTGAGATAACCGGCTAAGAAGAAACGAATGAAATTTTTTGTGATATTTGATTTTGTGTTACAAAATGTAATTTTGCTTATTAAATATCTCGTAATTAGGGCTATTAAGTTGAGAACTAAAAGCCCGATGGCAATAAAATATAAAGCTTTCAATAAATATCCATTATTAAATTGATATAGAATGGAAACAATTTTGAGCTTAAATATTATGTTAGATGTTAAGATATCACTTTGTACAGTGGAAAAGTTTGTAATAAAAAATGTATGTACGAAAATTCAAAGTAATATTCCAAAAATTAAATATTTACTAGATAGAAACCATTCTCAATCGGTGATTATTTTTTTACAATTAAATAAATATGTAAGAAGTAATATGTTAGCAAACAAGCTTCTTTTTCATTTACAAAATGTTAATTTTGTTCCTTGGCATTTTCCTAAAAATTGATTGTCAATAATTGAAGTTTGAAAATAAATAACTGAGGATGAATCTTTTGACGTAAAAATTTTCCTCAAAAGGAAATATTAAAGGATAAGAACCGTGGAGTTTTGTATTTCTTTTCATAAGCAATAGTTTGTGAATGTGTTATAATATTGTAACTAATAATCGTAGTTTGATGAATATTATTGATTCGTATTTATTGTTAAATCATTAAATATTCATGTTTCTCTTATATTTTATATAATCGTTTACAATTTTTACATCGCTTTAATTAAATATTTGTTTATTTACCCATAAGAATTAAATTATATTCCCAGAGAAAACGAGGCTATCTTTATCTCCATAAAACAGTCCAAACATTTTCCGAAGACTACGAAAATAGCATGCAAATGAGATAAATAAAGAAGAAAACTCACATACTTATTAACTATATTACATAAATTAGGCTTTAAGATCAAAAACACTTTCGATCAGAAAAAGCAACTAAAACATTTTTCGGCTTCCTAGAATAATCCATAAAGCAAAAGTTACCTCAGACTCAAGAGAATCTATTAGTAAATATGTTACTAAATTTATTTTACCTACTTTTTAAGACTGGTAATGAAATTAACCACTCATAGAAAAATCATATACATTTCATGAACATAATTTTGGTTTTCTATTACATTTTTCCCGTCTCCAAAATATTTTTTTGGAAATAAATTGAATTTAATAACTAGCATTAGTGCAATCCTATGTTTTATTTTATGTGTAGACAAAAAAAATATAGCATAATATTAAAACTAAAAATGTATTTAAATTATTCTATGTAATTATAAGTATTAACAATATATTAATGTTTAAAGGAAATTGAGGAAACAAAGTAAGTTTATAATGAACACATATTGTATCGAAAAACTTTATGTGCAGGAGACGACTGACAATGATGTCTGCTCCCTTTCGAGTTGCTTACTTAAACACGTCTATTCCACATCATGTTAACTATTCCATTACATTAGGATTCATATTATTTTCGATGTAAAATATATTTATTTAAATTTTACTTGAAATTTGTGACAACGAATAGAAAGTACATCTTCTATATCACCGTCGTGGGTCCAACTTACACAGTTCCCACGACGGTGAACGCATTATAAAATTTAATTCCTAATTTTTATAGGCGGTTTTAAATTTAATTGTATATTCAAAATAGTGAACATCATCTCGATAGGAACACAGTTCAATAGCTTGATAGCCTCTCTGTCGTTGTATCATGCATCAAAAAACGGTTACGTTTGCATTGTTTGCTACCAACTAGTTAACGTATGATTTCGCTGTAAGAATACAGATTATGCAATTGTTTAAATAATAGTAGTATTATATTAGTTAATCATTTGAATATTTATAAAACCACACAAACGATAAAACTCACCAATTAATGATCATTAATATTACACTTCATAAATGCTCTAACAGGATATACCGTAGAGCTGTTAAACTTACAACAAAATAAGTTCACTTAAATTACTTCAATCGTAAATTCGTGAAATTTTAGGTAAGATATCATAAGCACTAAGAAAAGGAAACATAAAATATATATTTTAACCCAAAATTATGTTGTATAAAATAATGAAAAATAATAACTTAGCTGGAACTTTTGCGGTGCAATGTCGTTTTCGGACATAACTAAATTAGCAAATACTGCTACTGCTAAAGTTTATTGGAGCCGATGCCAAGTAAAATGTAATAGTCATCTGTATTTGTGAGTATCAGAGAGATTGCTAGTTTTGGAAAAATTATCAAATTAACTGAAAGATTAAAGCTGGGCTATAACCCTCATGAACGGAGACATAGGCACAGCTAATATATAATAAGAGAAAAAAGAAAAAAAGGCGTGAATTAAGATATGAAAAAACTGTTTCCTGGCTCTCTTAAACGCATTTGACGATACCAGCCTTGAGTCAAAGTACCACTTTTTCTGGAATATAAAAGAGTATGTAATTAAGAACAATGTTTTAAAGCTAATAGTCTCTCACTTGTGGTTAAAAATCTGGACTTAAATTAAGCTCACAAAAAAAATAATACCTTCATAGGAGTTTATTGGTGTTGTTTTTAGTACAATTCAAATTAATTTTTAAAAATATTAAATTCGCAATCTTCGGTTTGAGTGAGTTAATTCCAGTGAAATATAAATTAAATATAACATCAAATAAACTCCTCTATTTTTTTAAAACTGCATTTAATTGAGTAAGTAGTATTTATGTTAAGCCTTTTCAAACAAAGCCACAAACAAGCAAACATTTGAAAACATATTTTTAATAACATTTATACTAAAATAATGACAGATGGCATATCTAGACATGACTGTAAATAACTGTGTTTCATTTAAAATTAAGACATGTTATAGTTTTTTTATACATGTTATAGTTTGTTTACCAAAAATTTGCTGCCTTATATAAAGGTTGGATTACCTCGGCATAATAAATACTAATCTTTACATTACTTCTAATTTAATCATTAAATATTAAATATATTAGAGAATCAAAATGCACACAAGTGGTATTTTCAATTTATTCACTTTCAATAAATAGTTTTGACAAACAGTATAGGCATATCATTATTTAAAAACAAGCGTACAAAATATAATTGAAGTCAAAAATTTATCTAAAAACTTGAAGTGATATATATTTCATGGAACTTTTCCTGATAACATTAAAACAATCTCAATAGAGATTTGAATTTGTGACTTTTCTAATTTTGTTCAACATATCCTCTGATACGAATTTTAAAATTTGGTTGAATTGAATAAGCCAGAAAATGTTGCAGTTAATTTTTTTGCTTAGTAAATATTATAGTTTTAATTCTTAGGAAATTGTTTATTTTCATTCGTAATGAAGACAGTTTGAATATCAAAAACAAAGTGAATATTTACTTTTTTCCTTCGAATCTTTCTTAATTAGATATTATTTGAAAAAAATTGAGATAAGTTTATTTCTCCGTTCCTGAGGAAACATTGTTATTGTTGAGTTACTGAAATTATTAGTTACTGATGTTATTGTGACTATAAATTTCATAAAAATATAGGAAACATAGATGAAACATTCTTTATTACTAAAAATGTTTTCCCATATTTTTACCTTACTGGATAAACGAAACTTAATGTTGAAAAAGGTGACGATGGTTTCCATGTTATTATATCATATGCTCAAATTTAATATATAGTAGATAACATAGGTCAATTCATATGCTTATTACATCAAATAGTTCACTACATGGATAGAATAATATAACTTTTTACAAGAGTGTCTGAAATGTTAATTGTGGTAATATTTTACATTTTAATAATAGATACCAAAATTATTAAAATTACTTGTACTAAAATATCGCTACCATATACAAGAATATCTCAGCAAAAATAAAAAAGGAAGATTTTAAAATTGTATCTTAACCTCTCACATGGCCTTTTACTTAAAAAGTACTTGGAAGTAATTCCTAATAATTTCACTCAGTGAACTATAATATTATCTCTGTATACTTTAAAAACTATACATAGCTAATATTATAGTCACTGAACTAATGTCTACAATATTAGTTTTTTAATTCATGTTTAAATAAAAACAGAGAAAATTTACCGTAACAAAGTCTCACAATGAGATTTACCTACAATCAATTCAAATATTAGTTTTTGCACATATTTTCGTGGTATATTTTTCTTATAAATTTGAGTATGAATAATTTAATTTTCCTGTCTACAAAAATATGAGGTTTTTAAAAAATTGATTATACAATTAATAATAATATTGGGTTTAGTTCAGAAAGTAATAGAATTAGCCAGGGTACAATAATGTGATGGCAGTAAACTACATAAATGAATGTCAAATGATACGGACCGCTTCACTATTTACTAGAACACGGAAGCGGCAAAAGAGAATATACGTCATTGTCTTTTATACGAATATCATGTAGATCACTCAGCATTTGCAGCTGCTCGTAATATAACATTTTCCCATGAACGTACGTTTAGTGGAAAATAATGTACAACTTTCAAAAGAATTAAACGAAAGATAACCCCACCTTATCTCATGTTGCCTGGTAGCAGAGCCCAGTTGCAGTCTTATACAGATTTTGGAAGATTTGGGTCCAATTTATAAAGTGTTTAGCTAAAGGTAGGGATACTACTAATCCTGACCACTGCTCAGTTAAACTAACGTATCAATATAAATGTATGAATATTTTTTTCCTGAGACGCACCTAATACAGGTTTGTCCAACTAGTAACTGGAGACGAAAAGTGGATTCTGTACGCAAACCATGGGCGAAAGTGTCAAAGGCTAAGCTCACATGAAAAGCTGATATAGACTTCGAAAACTGAACTTCGTCAAAAAATTATCATGTCTTCGGTGAAATACAAAAGAATTTTCTATTGAAATTTAATAACAGAAAGTATCACACTAGGAAGCTACTATAAAAAAAATATCACATTCAACTATATACTATAATCAACTTGATCGAATTCGTACAGAAATAAAAAAAACGTAAAAAAGACTCAAAAGTGTGTTTATTTACGAAAACAACTGTCGGCATTCGACCACACGTAGCTAAATTTACCTGCCAGAAGTTATTGGATTTTAATTGGGTACTTAATACCAACAAATTTTTATTTGTTCCGGTCTTTAAATATTAATATTCAAGATAAAAACATGACGAGAGAGCACAGTTGCCAGATTTCTTCAATAAGTTATTTGACTCACAGCCCCGATGTTTTTATTCAGAAATAATCTATGCTTTATCCGCACGTTGTCAATGGGTTATAAATAACAATGTTGCTAATTATGTGCAAGAGTAACTAGCATTGAACTATTATTTTTGAAAAAAAAATTGTTGATAATTACAACGCACAATATTTTTTTTTCAAACCCAATACATGGTCGAAGTGTCATAAAAGATACAAATAACTAAAGTTAAACCAAACAACGCCAAACTTTACAGATTTAAAATCACTATTGATAAATTGATACAAACCGTAGACTAATAAATCTTGATATTGTGGCAGCTAATAAGATTGGTGTAGCAACCTGACATTATCCGTACGCCTCATGCTGATGAGGGTGAACGACTAGGTAGGAAAGAAAGCGGCGCACCAGTAAAAAAGCTACGTATGACTTTGATAAGGAATATTGTTTTTTCAAGAAAAGCAAATGTATAAAAAATATATTACAATATTACTTTACAAACTTCTAGATATTTACAAAAATAATTTATGGTATATTTGTTTATTTAGTATATCCCTAAAATTTTTATCTAATTTCGGAAAAAAATATTAAAAACATTGAATTCTTCAAGCTGTATACTTTCATTTTCACATTGGAAGGCAGCAGTGGCCCAATGTAATAAATGATTTACGACTTTATTATCATACTCCTATTTTAAAGACCAGTTAGTCTGTTCTTTTTTTCAACGTGTCTACTATAACTGTATTTATATCGGTAGTAAATAATAAGACTTAGGAGTAAAATTTAATTTTTTTAATCCCAAAATTTTCTATAATTTGTATAAATTTTCGTTATAGAAATCATAGTAAAGGTATAAAAATTTTGTTCATTCATATTGTTTATAACTTTAAGAAAGTAATACCGCAACCTTTAGTTGAAATCGAATGAGTTTTTTAATGAAATTTAAATTTATATTTATTGTATAAATAAAATATCACAATCTCCTAATAAATTTTATAAGGGGTTAATTTTTAATATGACCTTGTGGCGCTTCTACTTACGCTAAAAGAAAAGAAGCAAGTTCTAATTAGTTAATTAACAGGATTTTATTCAATAAATGTAATAAAATTTAAAGTCAAATATGCCACTAATAAAATACAATAGATATCAGTGCACGGATTAGTTTAGAATGCTTTATTTATCCATAGTGTTGTGGAAAAGTAGTTACGGTTTTTTAAAATTTTCTTCAACCGTGATATACTTATGTGCTTTTTGAGATGAATTTTAGAATTTTTTTATATTAGGACCGCCAATATTTTGAAAATATTTTACAAATTATAGTAAGTGGTCCTATCGGAATATGATGATATATGATCTGGAATTTGATCAAAACTATTTTTAATTTTTCTCGATGAAAGTAAGAAAAGATCGAATAAATAATATGGCTTGGAGATCGTCCACAATTCTCATTCTTTGCCACATATATAGACATTTAAGTTGACCTTGGATTTGATATCTGGCAATAATTATGGATGAAGACTCCTTAATAGGTCTATTCCTGCGAAATTTACCAAATCACAATGAGATAATTTTGTAATTCGTTTTGAATATATGTGAACTCCTACCTACAAATTATCCAGCATCAGAAGATATATTGGTCTGTAAGTTTAATAAATATTTTTGGTGTGACATAAGTATAAATATGTTTTTTATTATGAAACATAACAACACAAAACTGAGAAAAGATTTAAAAGGGGAAAAATGCTCATAAATTTATATTACGCTTAGGGAAGTTGTATAATACGAGATATACGAGTTTAGAAATTTATGTATGAAATATAATGATATTTTAAGTTTTCTCATGTGCAACTCTAATAACTTTTAGGGTTTACTATCTCAAATTTAAAGCTTAAACCTATGTATGAGTCACATTTTAGAATATAGGTGCACTCAAATTTACCTGGCACATTTAAATAGACTTTATATTATCTACGCAAGTAAAAAAATATAATATATTCTTTGCGTGCAGTTAAGAATTGGTAACTTGCTTTACATTATAATAGATTACAGAAAAAGAATGTAATGATTAAAAAGTTTAACCTTCTCCCGTTGTTTGAATTTCTTTCCTAAAACGATCATTTGACATGCATTTTAAAAACCACCATTTTTTAATAATAAATAAAATGCAAGATTCGTAAGTATACCTATTGTCCCATGCAATGAAATTTAAAGAAAATACTATATTTACATCACACTAAAAATACTTTTATTCGCAACAAATTTTTAAATATTTTTTTTTCATATTCGTTGCACACCAAGCCATACAATTAGTCATGCGCGAACTTGCAAAAATGATTAAAAAATAATTTGTTAAATTATAATGTGTTTTCGCTAAGTTTTCCATTTGTTCCTTTAATACTCAGATTTTACACCAAGTTATAGTGATAATAGTCAAGCGCGAAATTGCAAAATGGTTTAGAAATCATCCTTTTTATAATGGGTTTTTGCTAAGTTTTCTATTTGTTCCATTAACAGTCGGAAAAAGAAAATTGGCAATATGTCGCGGCGAGATTAAATTTGCCATCAAGCTTTGTGGTATTAGAGATTTTCCCATCAAGTGAAGATCGACAATGGATTCAGTTTCATCTTCCAGTCACCCCTTAATTATTAAAATTTTTCAAGTATCGAACTGAGTAGAAATAATTTTTCTAAATTGATAATCAATTTGTGTTTAGACCAAAAATGAAAGAAATAACTCAATAATTGAATGTACAGAATCAAAAAAGCATATAATAAACGCGGCCTATTATTACCTTAATATTTTTACCTATTTTTTCCAAAATTACTTTTTTATTTTACTCTTAGACTTATGACAGAATAAAATAAATATAGTTGCAAGTTTAAAGTGTAATATGTCATTTTAGTAAATTGTAAATACATGTAGATAAACATGAGTAAAACATTCTCCGACCATTTACGTAAAATACTCATGAATTTTTTATTGTCTATATAAAAATCTTACTACAATAGCTTCATGTTAAAAAGGCCAATAAATATAGGTCCCGTAGAAGTATAAATATGTCAAAATATAATTGTAAATGCCATAATGTATTAAGTTTAGTGACATTATAAACTGAAGGTTATTGGCAAATGGATAACTAAATTCACGATATAAGACGTAAATTTCCGGTTATTTATAATCTAACTATACCTAATCGTCAGCGTGTGAGTTTGTGAGTGACAAAACGCAAGTCGCCAGGTAATTGGTTGATCGGCTCAAGTGTTTTCTTTCTGTTTCACGCGGCCATTAATTAATCGACGAATAAAAATACCGATTATTTCCTGTTTTTGTTCATTTTTAGGGTTAAATTGGAGTTTTTCTTTGTTTACTATCAAAAAATTATATGTGATCGATAATGAATGAAGCTGAAATTTGCCTGAGCAAACAACTGAATTATCAATGAAAAATCATGATAGCTTTGCCCATGAACAAAAATATATCATTGAAATGCCAAGGTATTAAAGTGGATACAATGAAAATAATAATAAGTTCGAATGGACAATGGTGAATGTATTCAGATTAAAACTTAATAATGAAAAGAAAATCTCATTCAGATTCAGTGACACAAAAAAAACAAAAACAAAAACAAATCCACATATACGTGATCACAGCAGTCGTGACATAATAGTTCACGTCTTCAGATAAAAATATGTGGTATCAATATTTCACAAAGTAATTTTTCTGTTTAAAATATGCTCATCAAAAAGAGGTTTTCAAAAAATAATATTATTGTAAAATCGTTGATTGGTTTCATATGATTTAAATAAGATAGGAAAGACGGGTTGTGAAGAGTTTCCAACTTCCCCTGATGAACATTATAAATGGCACATGCAAAATTAAGATTATTTAAGATATTTTTGGAAGTAGGTTGTCACAATACACTTAAAAATGATAATGGAAATGAACTCACGGCACTAATGTTGTAAGATATAGTTAGCTTATGGGCATGTAATTGTTAATGGGCGATGTGGATATTTACAGAACCAAAATAGTGTAGAACGCTCAAATCAGGACGTGAAAATATGATTCAGTCCTAGTTGGTGGATAACGATTCTACCAAACTAGTTTTTGTTTGATAACGTTTTTAAGTCATCAACAAATATAGCAGTATAAAGAGAGTTTTTAAACAAACGCACAAAATATCAAATGCAAATATTTCCAAAAATTATTAAATACTATTGGAGGTTCTATTAGAGTTTTCCATACCTACAAGCGTGGTAAGCACATTGGTGAAATACCATAGCAAGACTTACTTCGTGGCAGAGCCAGTACTTCAAGTACTGCTAAAATGGTCAAGGTCAAGTTAGAAACTCTGGAAAAGAACTTTCTATAAAGAAAACTAAACTTACAGATTGCTATTCAAGTATGTTATCAATGGACGCTTGTGTGGTCAGAATAGCAGCATAAGGTGGAATTCCATTTAAAAAATTGTATTTCTGAAGACCTAATTTATCTGCATATAGAGTCTAGCTATGATTTACCGAATTCTCCTACAATTACGAGTAGGTCCAAGATAGTTTTAGAACAGACTGATCAAATAAAAAGAAATCACTTAAATAATTTATAGAAATAAAATTCCATAATTAAAGATTATCTACTACTTCTCATGGATGGATCTCCCCACAAAAAGAAGGTATTTAAATACAAACGTTCATAGTAAAGACTTAGCTAAATATAAGTAAACAATTTGGGGTTATTGAGAAAAAAGCTTCAATGACAGTTGATTTACCTACTTAATAGTTAGAACAGCATTTGACTGCTTTTGAGCTCAATTTTGCAGGATATAATTTCTTTCACTATAGACGGAGACATTGTAATGGTTAAAAAGGTTAAAAATGTTGACGGCCACCATAAATTGTGCAGTGGACATGATCTCAAAGATACTGATCTTGAAGAAGAAAATAAAGAATTGATGATAAGTTTTTATAGACTATTCTAGGTTTCTAAAGCCAGATTTTTATGTGAAGGTATTATTAAAAAAATGAGATTGGTATTTAAATCTTCCACAAATTGCCCTTGAAACATTACATGTTAGAAAAAATATACTTTAGACGAATACGGCATTTAAAAAAAAAAATTTCATGATAATCTCTTATATGTCTGGATATCACATGCCTGGATTTCACATGGTTTATTAAACTATTTGATAAAGCTCTATGTTAGAAATGAAGTTACCGATTATTTTTTACGTCGATACGATTTCTTACTGATATTGTCCATTGTTCCTTGTGCTCATTTATTCGAATTTTAGGACTCTGGATAACAGTCGACCTGTTATCCAGAGCCACATAATTAGATTTCAAGAAATAATTCGACAAAATTGATCACTTGCTATTAATACGAAAACTGGCATTTAACGGTATTACGAGCAAATAGTTCCGATGGTATAGTTAATATTTAAATAATAGGCTGCAAGTAATAAAAGTAAATGGGTTTTATAACCAGAGCTCGAGATGACTTCTTATGTACTGCAGGGATTCAGGTTCTTTTTTATTCATTTTATTTATGAAAAATATCAGTACCAGTTTAACATTGTTTAAGGCATGCAGATGATCTAAAGCCATTTTCTTTCTTGAAAAATACTAGGATCGTTCCTGTTGTAGACTCAGGCTGTTGGAATATGCAAGCTAATCTCAATAGATTGCATGTTTATTATAAAGAAAACAAATTGAATTTAAGTTACTTGAAATTAAAAAAAAAACATTTTCATAAAGAAAACCTTAAATTATGTTATAAAATCTTAATTAATTAATATAAATGTGATGCCTTGTATCATAGACGTTGATTACTTCAGTAGATTATTCTATACAATAGCTATCAAGGTGGTTATTGTTGTGCATCTTTGCTGAGTTACATAGATACAGAATCAAACTACTAAACTAGTAATTAGTAGCTGTTTCTCATTCCATATTGATAATAGCCAGGCGAAGGCTATCAGAGCACAGCTACAGAAGTTATGCAACTCATACAGAAGAGAAACGTCTCTAAATATCCTCGTAGTATTCACGTCCTCAGTTAAGATGAGATTTTTAATTTTTGTTTCTCTGTAAGTCGTAAACGCGTTAAATTTTTACGCGTTTACGACAAGGCTGAAAAGATAGAATTATGGTTTAGCAACTATGTATATATGTATTTATTTTTACCAATATACACATCGTATGTGGGTATATATAATCCATCCTAGAGATCAAACAACTCTGATAATCTGAATAGTGTCATAGGGCATAAAATATAACTCTCGCTAGCTTCTATATTTTTGGAATAATAAAATAATTGTGGTTAAACTATATCGAAGTGGGATAAATTAAAGGTCTCAATGGGACTACTCAAAGACATCAATAAATGGAAAAAATCTACATATCTACTAATTGGTCTCGATGTTGACTACTTATTTCATAGTTCACGAAATTCAGAATATTGATAGTATTATTAGTAGGCGTTATCTAATCATATGATATGCATACAATTTAAACATATTTATAATAATAATTGAATTTTTACAAATGATTGATAGTCAAAGATGACTTTAAATTAAAACTTGCTATCGTTACGGTTTTTGTTTAAAAATATTAAAATTGAATATTTGAATAATAATTAGTATAGAGCTATAGTAGTGCATCATTATAAGCGATAACGATTACAGTTATCTAAAAATTAGTACCTAGGTACTGATTGCAGTGAAATACTTCTTATTAATTATTCTTACCTATTCGTTGATGATCGTTACATGTATTTCAGAAAAAAAATGTTTTAATTTGTTTTGAAACTTCTTTAATACAATTATCAGATTTTTTCTCTCAAGGAGGATGTTTTGATATGATTAATGTTAAGCACAATGATTGAAAATGAATTAGAAAATTCAACTTATTATTTGATGTGTTTTTTCAAATTTCCCAGCTCAAACTAAATGCGGAAACTACTTGTTATATGAGAAATCTGACGACTTCTACGCATGTTATTCCTTTTTTTTCATACATGCATGAGGCATCTATTTTTAACTAATATTTTAAAATATACGTTGTCTATAGATTTTTTACATACAATCGTAAAAATTTCCTGCAAATCTTAGCAATAAAAAATATTACAAAAATTTAATAAATATTATATTTCTGTCTATCAAATGTAACAAAACCATTTCAAAATGTTTTAAGAGCAAAATCTCCATCCAAAATTACAGATAAACGGCATTTATAAGGACACAAACTTAATTTATGCATCATTTTGGCAAGATTCAATGGGCATATTCTTGCCACTTCCCATCTTTTCCCGTTCAATTATTTATAACGGGGCAATAAAACGGTTATAAACGTTCAGGGATGTATTTTAATGGATGCCTCTGTTGGCTGTCATCTAATTTTTCAGCTTTCCGGATCACATTAATTCTAATTTGTGATTTTTTCTTTTATTTCCGCTATTTAAAGTTAATGGTTTGAGATGAATATTTATGGAATGTTTTTCGAGGTACTAATATAACTTGCTTGATATAAGAAGGTGTTATTTTCGTGATGCCATATAAATTCAGTTTTATTTTCAGTAAACTGTTGTAATAGAGGTACATGAAACAACGTAGGGTTTATGAGTGTAGGGTGTTAGTTTAAATTTGGCACAGTTAAGTAGAATATTTTTTAATTTTGTTAAAATGTGAGGTTAAATTATTAACTTCAATAAATTTTATATGAAAGTGGTGTTTCTATACTAGTTTAAAATTCAAATAAAATATTAGCTTCTCAATTGTTATTATTAATGACGATGGTTAACAAGTTGAATAGTTTCTCAGTTATATCGTGGATTATGCACTTCATGAAGAATGGAAACAAAAAGTGAATTTACGCATTGCGATGACGTATTTATTCCAAGGTAAGTCATATATCCTTTCTGTGTGTTTTTTTCTATAAAACATGAATATTTTATAACGTTTCTTTTCCATAACTCACATTAATTTCAGATGTTTTAATATAGTCGATAAATTCTTGTTTATTTAAATTATTTCATTTGTCGTAGCATAAGAATAGGGATAGTAATTTCTGTAATTAAATTTTAAATAAGCTCATTAGGAAAATATAAGATAAGGTTTATTTTTTATAATTTAAGGTATTTCTTCATAAAATGTAAAAGAACACCAACGATAGCAATCGAAAGTAACGTCAACTTTATTTCTTAAATCTAAATCAGTGCGTAATCATAGCTCCTTCATACTTCAGTAATCATAGCTCCTTTATACTTCAAGGAAGTGCCTTGCTGATTTTATATATTCATACAACTATTTGGTATGTGCTACTTGTATATGAATTTCCTTTATTGTTGCTTTTTTATAAAAATTTAGCCGCTTATGGAAATTTTTTTTTATAGAAATTTAGCCTCTTAGTAATTATATGTAAGACTATGTAATTAAATAACATGAGAAGGCTCCTGTATGAAGGTTTACGACTAGCATCTTTTAAATATTATTGAGTCAGCGTTAATTTCCTAGTTCATTGTCGGACTATTTCAGTTGCATTTCACAGTGCGCATGCTTATGTTATAATTAATTGTTAGGTTCTTCTTCCAAATTCGCCCAATTGTAAAAAATTGGTATTCGGTATTCTTATATTCGCGTGAAGTTAGAATATATATTTTTCAAAAAACCTAAGTACGTACCTAATTTTAATGACGTGTTTTATATTATTATTTGCAATGCAGCTTAGATACCCAATTTATATTAATTTTCCCACCATATCTTATTTCTATATTTATAACATTAGAAACTTTTAAATTTGGATTACATTCTGAACTTCCTTCTTACCACTTTCTTTTAACTCAAATTTAACATTTTCACCTGAGGTTTCTATTACTATGATTGTTCCAAGTAATTGGAAAAGATTTAAGTCTAATATATAAAGGGAATCGTGAATTTATTTTTTTTTTAAATTGGCAGAAACAATTCATAATATTTTAACTCCCTAACTTTATCCCTTTATTTGTTCTGCTGTTCCTTTTTTCCCACCAATGTTAATGATTAGATAGTTTATGGGTTATTTTAAGAGTAAAAATTGTTATCATTTTTGTATAAAATTGCATTATGTCGCAGCTTTCCACAATAGCTAACTTTCAATATATTGATTGAAATCTAACAAAAAATCGCAGGAAATATACAGGGTGCCAGTGGCAGATTTCAAAGTTTGAACAAACATAGTTTCTGAACGCAACACATAAGAGGGGCGCGGGGGGCGTCGTTAGAAGTGCAGGCGGTGCGGATGTTTTAGCAGCCAATGAATACTGGAGTGGAGAGCACCGCGCTTTTGTCTTCGAGGCGTACATTTCGAGTGGATTTTCGCTGTCTGTAGCACGCCGTCGATTTAATAATCGTTAAAGTATTTGTCGATTACGTGATGGACCATCGATCAACCTTATTCAGCCATGGGTAGCAAGGTTCAGAGCTACAGGATCAACATTAAATAGGCCCAGGCCAAGACCTACACCATTGGTAGCCACGGATGAAAATGTCGAGCGTGTTATGGGAATTCCGAAATCAACTTTACAGGTAGAATAATGTAAAAAAAGCTCAAGTTCCATCCATATAAAATTCAAATTGGTCATGATTTACACGATTCTGACTTTAAATTAAGAAAAACTTACGCGGAGGTGATGTTGTTGAGATTTCGTGCTGCTACCCGGATGGGCAACGTATTATTTAGTGACGAAGCTCACTTTCACATTGGAGGATATGTGAATAAGCAGAACTTTCGTTACAGGGATTTCCACAACTCAAGACAAATGCATCAAGAACCTTTACATAAGCCTAAAGTAACAGTCTGGTGTACCATGTCTGCATCTGCAGTCATAGGGCCTTATTTCTTTGAAAATCAACGTGGCCAAACTGTAACTGTGAATTCGGAGAGATATGCGCAGATGTTAAATGACTTTTTCAGAGTAGAACTACGGAATAGTCCATCCTTCAACCAAAACACATGGTTCCAGCAGGACGGGACCTCAGCTCACACTGCTAATGTTATTTCCAGAAAAAAAAACATATCCCGAAACGGTACCGTATCGTGGCCACCTAGGTCACTCGATTTAAGCCCATGTGACTTTTTCTTATGGGGATACTTAAAATCCGTTGTTTACAAAACAAATCCGAGCACTGTGACACAACTTAAAGAAAATATTCGAGCCGAAGTCAGTAGTATACCCCAGTCACTCTGCAAACGCGTTTTTGAAAACATGCGTGCTAGACTCGAAGATTGTGTCAGACTCGATGGCCGCCATTTGGATAACATGGTTTTTAAAAAATGAAATCCGCATTTGTTGTTATAAAGTTAAAATAAACCTACTTTGTATTAGAGGTGTAGTTTTTTTTTACAATTTTTCAAACATTGAAATCTGCCACTGGACACCTGTATATATATATATATATATATATATATATATATATATATTTTTTTTTTTATGTGTGTATTAAATTAAGGGAAGAAGAGTGGAAAATGGAGCATATTCAACTTTTCTAAAGTTGGAAAATATACAAAATAGTACAGGAAATATATTGTGTCAAAACAGGATGATGCTTCCATCATCTTTCTAATTTTTTTAATTACGAGTATAGCGTTATAGAGTGATTTGGGGTTACTTCAAAAGCAATGCATTGTTATTAACTTAATGTATGTATTTCAATTAAAAGAAAATGACTTCTTAAGTATTTACAACGTTCAGCCAGTGCCAATAAAGGGAAGATGGATTTTAACTCGGCGTTTCACAATCACCACCCTGTTGCACCACCATCTTCTAAATATACATACGCAGACATTTCCGTAAATATTATGCTAAATATTATTTTAAAAACGCATAATCATAGCACAAAATACTGTAATTCAAATTTTTGTGTACGGTAACTCTTAATTACCTAAAAATTTGGAACCAATTTAAAACTTCTAAATACCGCCATAAACTAACAATATTAATAATTCTTTTCCAGTAACTTTAATTTAAAATTGAAGGAAAAATTGTAATTAAAAGAAATAAACCTGTAACTATAAAATAGGCTACAAAATGACAATGTTATCAAGGATGAAACTTTAGTTTCCAATATCAGTACAATTAGGACACATTTTTAGGGGATTTGGTCTTTAAAATACATATATTTGGAGCAGTTTTAAAAAGTAAGTTTAATTTTTATCACGAGGAAGGAATTACTGTGTTTACAAATAAAACGGGCGTTCATTACTCCCGTTATTAGTTAGAAAAAAAACAACGTCATCAGTCAGCAAAGATCTGGCCGACTAAATATATAACACCAAACTACTGTGGAACGAATAAACAGTAGACTGGGTTTCAATGTAAGAACAAATGAAATATTGTTTAGATGTTCTTTCGGCTATATTATCATAGTAGTGCAAAGTGAAAATCGTCAAAAATTTTTTCTTTTCTTTCAAATAAATGTGTAATGGTAATAGTGAAAATCGAAATTGTAGTTGTATTTTAATTTTGACGTCTTTCCATACTAAGCTTAAAATCTTGCACTTTATGATTTACCTAAGGGTATATTGTAAACCAGTTGTCTGTGGTTACAGTGTGTCTTGTCTCAGATATAAGTACAATTGTTTAGCTTACAGCTTCAGAGGGACTATTGATACCTTACTGGTATGTGAGCACGCCAAATATACATCTAATTTTTAAATAGATTTTAGCATCAATTACCGCAAATTATTTTGTTATATATTTATCCTGCTAGTGAACTTTAACTCTTTTTATTCTCTTATTTATATCTCATCCATAATTACCTTCTCTCTTAAAGTATCTTGATTCAAACAAATTGTTGAGAAAATTAAATATTTATATTATATATGTTAGCTTATATTCACACTGCTCAAGACTTTGTTTTAGTTCCAGCGTTAGAATGAAAATAAAATTTAAATATTATGCTTCTAAATAATAATTCATTACTGGTACTATCTCTTGCAAATCGGTCATCTAGATTTTTATGGCTAAATTATATCTAAGAGACCAACTAAAACTTTAAACTCGATCATATGAGTCTTTTTAACTCTGCGGGTAGTATAATAATTACCTCCCATTCGTTCTATCTAGTTACTTACCTTTCACAAAATAATGTCTGTTGTCTCATCAGAAAAAAAATAACTGCTATAAATCAAATACCGATTGAATATTTTTTGCGTTATCCTGTGCTTATATTTGCCTTGCTGTGTTATGATCAAGAATTCTTATTCCAAAATTCATATTAACTTTATTCCAATACAAAATCCTTAAGCCAATACAAAATCTTTATTCCAATACAAAACCGTTAACGTTAGCATATATGCTGGAAAAGAATTAACGATATTTCATAAAAAAATGTATTTATCGTATATCAGTCTAATATTATTTTATATTTTTAATACCCTTTTAAGTATAACTTCAAAATTCGAGCCTAATTAATTTATGATTTTACAAGTAACGCAGGTAAAATTGCTTCGTTAACGATGTTTTGAAAAACCCTGACATTATATAAAAGAGGAACGTCAAAATTAATATTTCATTTTCAATATTCATTTTTAATGCCAATATTAATTTTTCATTACAGTATTTCATTTTAATAAACCAAAAGTTCACATTTTTCAAAATTAATTGATAAAAAAAATTCATAAGTTTAATTGTTTTCTCAACACGATATTTTATTTGCACATAAAAAATTATTTGTATGAAATTGCATAAAATTGCATATTTAATTTATAATGCGTGATAAAACTTAAAAAATTAAATTATATTTAGTTTAAAAAAAATCATTTTATACTTCATTTTTAACGTTCAATACTTTGACACATTTTAATATTGAAATAAAATAATTTATTTATTTATTCATTTAAATTAAACGGTTCGAAAATATGTTTTCGGTGATATTACATCGTATTTGTTAAAGTTTGTTATGATGTACAAATAATCAACAAAATTTAAGCAATTAATTTGAAAAGTAAAGATAATTAAGTTTAGAAATCAAGAAGTAACACAGCCTCGCCACCACAGGAAATGATTTTCCTTAGCAACGGAAACTTTCAGGCGATATTCCCGTCGGTTTCGACAGTTTTATTTACATTTAACGCAAAGTTGCAAAAGGTTTGTTTGCATTCCGTGCAAAGTTTCTAATTAAGTTCCGATTTATAATATGTATTTAAAATCGTACTCAATTGATATGGCTCTTTTTTAAATAACGTACAATTAATAAAAAGATAGGAAACATAATCGCATTTACTAAAATGTTTTTATTCATTCACAATTACACATCGTGGAAAAATTGCTATTAATATTAAATTTAGATATTAACGTGGTTTTAATTATGCTGCCACATTTTTATAATTTTGTGTAGTATTTACAAATGAAATAATTTTTTAGATAAATATGTGTTGTCAAATATTTGCAAGAACCTATTTAAGATACAATGTTGTTTTTTTTTCTTGAATAGGTAAAAGACAAAAATTTCACGATAGATATTTAACTAAAAAAGCCGCCGATTGCTTTTAGGTACCATCCATAACGTCCTTTGTGGAAAATACCAATTTTTTTGGAAACTCGGAACTAAATATATATTATTGGTAGCATTTTTATCAATACTATAATATATTATGATATGTAATTACTTACATATCATAATATGTTATAGGGGATATTTCACCCCGTCACATTATCTCAATCTAGAAATATAAAGGGATGATAAGCGGAAACTCTCTCAGTATATCTAAGTTCGATTAAAACACATTAAATTTATTCCTTCACCTTTTTGCGAAAAAGATTTGACATATATTTTGTTATGAGACTGTAAAATGGATATAAACATATAAGCGTATATTTAATACGTCTCTGCTAAATGTCACCCTAATAAATATTATAGTTTACAATCTTGTATTATCGTAAATTGAGAAATAGTGGCACTCCAAATTTTTTGAAGTCTACTGAGCTTATGTTCGATCAAGTATGGTATTTAAATCATAAATTTGGATATAAACGTGAAATGTTTAGATAAGTTTATTTTTTCTAAATTTATTTAAATTTAATCAGGAACATTTTATCTAAATTTTCTTTTTATATCGATATAGATCTTTATATATTCGATAAGTTAAATCTCATTCAAAGGACAAATACTCGTATTGAGGATATTTAATTCAAGTTTTGTTTGTCTTGAGTTTTTTAAGCTGAGGGATCTAAGAAAAAACATTTTACTGTTTCATTACATTAACAATATTTAATATTTGTTTTTGCTACATACGTAAAATTACACGTATCTCTTATTTTATTAGACGTTACTCAATACGAATGACACCTGTCGTGAGAAAATTCTCGCGGTAAAACATATATTTCAAAGACGTTGTATCCTGTTTTTGCTTTTCTCTTTCGGATATAACCTTATTTATTTTTGGTATGATAGACAACATGATTTTAGTAGGAAAGAAATTACGATTTTTTTCGTGAAATCTTGAAAAATGTTCACTGGCATAATTTAGCATCGCACGTCTGTGGATACGAAGAAAGAGTGACAAACAAATAACAAATAACAGCATAAAAGTAAGTTGAAAAAACTTGTGTTTTAAAATTTATTTATGATATTTATCTCTCCAGCTATTGATGAATGGTTAATTTTAGACAACATGATTTTAGTAGGAAAGAAATTATTATATTACGATTTTTTTCGTGAAATTGTGAAAAATGTTCACTGGCATAATTTAGCATCGCACGTCTGTGGATACGAAGAAAGAGTGACAAACAAATAACAAATAACAGCATAAAAGTAAGTTGAAAAAACTTGTGTTTTAAAATTTATTTATGATATTTATCTCTCCAGCTATTGATGAATGGTTAATTTTAGACAACATGATTTTAGTAGGAAAGAAATGATTATATTACGATTTTTTTCGTGAAATTGTGAAAAATGTTCACTGGCATAATTTAGCATCGCACGTCTGTGGATACGAAGAAAGAGTGACAAACAAATAACAAATAACAGCATAAAAGTAAGTTGAAAAAACTTGTGTTTTAAAATTTATTTATGATATTTATCTTTCCAGCTATTGATAAATGGTTAATTTTTACATATTATTACAAAATTATTAACTAATTTGGTACTATAAAAGTAAATGCAACTGCTATCTTTATATACATGTATCTGGTTTTTTTTGACTTAATTTTGAATTATGTATAAGAAAAGAAATTATATAATTTTTCAACAAGATAAAAAAAAAATTACTGGTAAAGTATTAAGCAATAATTGAGAAGGTAAATATATAAAGTGAAAACCGATTTTTTAAAATCTATGACCATAACATCATATGTCAAAAGTTGTATTGAATATTTCACTCGGTCTTCCAAGTTAAAAGCTTATTTCTTTGATGAAATGGGTCTTTATATGAATACTCTACATCGGCCGTGAATATATTCTCGTTAGTTTCTACACGAGAAAATTATTCAAATAAACATTTGCTAAGATAAAGTGCTAAGTATTGATTATCTAAGATATTTTATGTTTCTATATTATTCTAAATTCTTCAAAGAGATTTTCAAGAATTCCTTTCAAAAAACTGTTTCGAAAGGAATATTCATATCCTAAGTTAAGGATTTAAAAGAAACCCGAATTGAGGCAAGTATATTTTTTATTTATCCTGCAATTAAATACGAACAGAGAGTAGTATATCATATTTCCTGGAAAAATTAATAAAACTTTATAAAATTAATAATATTATTACTTTCAATAATTTTATTGCATTAACTATAGGCTTCTAAAGAATTATGATATTTATTTAAATATTAACTGTAACTATATGAAATTCATGATATTTAAAAAAAACTCTACGACACGCTCTGACGACTACTCTACGACTATTCTTCTACGACAATATTTGTTTTTGAAAATTTTATTGCTTTTATTTTAAAAATTTACCGACCGATGACATTAGGGTTGTAATATGTACCAGTGAATATACACACACACATATACTCATATATATATATATATATATATATATATATATATATATATATAATATACATTCAAACAAATATTTTATCCTTAACCAATATGTACATCAGGATATAAACAAGCTCGAAAATAATGAAGCAACTTTCGCAGGCAATAGAACTCACGACCGCAGAAAATTATTTTCGTTAACAAGTGATAGTTTAAGAAGCTATTCTCTTGTACATAAAGTAGAAAAAGACCTCCTTGTAATGTATACAAGGCTTATTAAATTCATAAAGCAAAGCATATACAGTTCTAATTTACATTATGTATTTAATTTTGCTGTTAATTTGTGGTCTTCATCTTTGAAAATAATCCAAAAAGTAATGTATGAAGCTATTGTTAAATATTTTCTGCATATTCTGATTGTAGTATTGTTTAAGTTTTTTTTTTATTATAAACACTACGTTAACATTTTTAATTTTTCATGGAGAAAAATTCTGATATAGTAATAAAAATTTTCCTCGTCTAACTAGCCTCGTAAAACTCCAAGTCACTATGGAAAAGACTGTGCTCGGTGTTTCGCTACGAATTATTATTCATAACGAGGTGACCCATGGACAACTAAGTTACTGACATAGCTCGTATGATTATCAGGCTGAAGTACTAATGGGAAGGTACTGCAGTAATACAGCACTCGGAATCGACGACCATTGGCAAAAAAGGCCCTCGAATTGAAACCATGTACCGAATGACACAGACTGAAATGGATTACTTCGCTAGGTGAAGAGATGACCTGATATTGATCTCGAGAAACCATTGGTTGCAGTCAGTATGGGATCGATATTTACAAGAATTTAATTGAGGTAGAAATTGGGGAGAGCAGGATCTATTTTACTTTCGTTGATTATTAAATCTTAGTAATATTTTTAACGCAGTGATAGAAATATTTGTAGTACACAGCTTCAATACGGATAAAGTTTCCGTAAAGTGCTTATATTAAATGTTACGCCATTTCACGTTTGGATTTTTTTCCTCAAGGTGGGATTCCTGAAGGTAGAATGAAAAATATGTCCATGCCAACATATTTTTCATGTATATAAACAAAAACTATAACTTATTTTTATGATATTGGGTGTACGTTTATAAAATCTTTTAAATATAAATAACCACTTCACATCCAACATAATCACCTCTTGGACAGAACTGCTATATTGCTATTGAAATAATTTTTACATATTCATAATTAATATTAATAGTAATAATTAATCTTATCACTGTCTGGCTAAAATGGGCATTTGAGTAACTACCACATCTACGTATTTTGAAACACTAACTTAAAATGTAAAAGTAATTTAAAATTTACTAATAACTCTAAACCAAATTCTGAGCACATATTTATGGAGTTTTCTATACCGAGATTAATGTGGCACTAATTATTCTGGATCATGACTGGAATCTGTGTAACATTTGTTATAAAAACAGCTTTAAGATTTTGGCGCAATTTTAGTTTTTGATATCGAACTTTTGTTATCACAGACTCCAAATTAAAAAAAATGAGAGATTTATGAATATGGGCTACTCAATTAGGTTCGTGGGAAACAAACATTTTAAGTAGTGTTTATTCAGTATATTTCAATGAAAATGACTTCTATGAAAGTAAAGGTAAAGCATTGAACTCTAGGTGTCTATGTATCAACTCTGTTAAGTTGTGTTTTCATACACGATGTTATTACTATTACGTAATATAAAATTATTCGCAGATAATATGTCTTTTTTCCAATGTTTAAAAATATATTGTGTAAACATTATTTTTCTAACATTTATTTTATTTACTTTAACTTAGGCTATATATACACATTAATTAAGTTGATCCCTTTTCTCTTATATCTACTTTACAAAATATTTATTAAAAATTAGAAATTTATAATAAATATCAATGCATACAATGTGTATTATAAGCATGTTTAGATTAATTATCCATATTTTTGCGGTAAGAAAATATTTAGATTATTTATCCAAAACTAATTACATAGAATCCTAATTGTGTCTTTATACACAATGTTATTACTATGACATAATTTAAAATAATTCCTGAATAACATGTTTTTTTTCAACGTATAAAAAGGTTTTAGTGTAAACATTATTTTTCTCATATTTATTTTATTTTCTGTAACTTGGGCAACTACATTGCTGAAAGAAATAACACGTTAATTATGTTAACACCCTTTTCTTCATGTCTGCTTTAATTACACAACTTTTTAAAAATTTATATTAAATATCAATGCATACAGTGATTATCCATATTTTCTCATTAAGAAAATATTTAGCTCATTTACATAAAAGTTATAACATGGAAAATTATGACTGGAAATGGAGATTGGATGATACATGTATTATTTTTAAAAATATGCTAAAATACATATATTTCCTTTGTTAATATTATTGTTAATAATATTCTTACAATAAAATAATCTATGACATTCATAAAACGGTTAAAATATTGAATAATTCACAGACTGCCACAAAGTTCTAATACATCCCTGCCCCGCGTAACTCATTCCTACGTACTCGTGCATGTTTCGACTCAATATTCTGGGTTCATTTGGCAAAGCAATGTCTTATATGAAACGTGCACAACGGCCATTCTGTTATTATTCAAATTTTACTTTTTATTCTTCTGCTTAAGACCTAAGATATTACTTTCTTCTACCATTTATTACTTGTATATATTGTTTTGGTGTTTTTGATGTAACTCCATCGAAATCCATAAATTAATAGAATGCAAAAATAAACGTTTATGAATCTTTCTCATACCCTATTTTAAATTATAGGAATTTCTATATATACATTTATATATATACATATATATATATATATATATATATATATATATATATATATGTATATTTATTTATATATATATATATATATATATATATATATCTATATATATATACATATACATATATACATACATACATACATATGCACATTCATACATGCATATAAAATTTAAATGCAGAGGTCATTCAAGGAATTCGTGAATTCATTTATATTGACATTGCTAAATGACATAATGTGTTTTGAAAATAACGTATTTGAAGAATAAAAGAAAGATAGAACTTTTTAGTTAAACAAAACGAGTGTTGCTAGTTTCATTAATTTTATTAAAGTATAATTAAACCGGATACACCTTAATTGTTTTAAATATAAACTTTGAAAATCCTGCTAATTAATATTTATAAAACTACTGTGAAGTCGCTACGTAATTACTATAGTATTTAACAATTAACTAGCTTTCAAAGATAATTTCATAGTGTTATATATGGTCTTTTCTATTCAGTAGTAGTTAACCAATATTAGTTTTAAGAGAGCCCGTTATTGAACTAAGCAAACTCAAAAACACAAAAAACTTTAAAAATGTTTCTCTGCTAAAATGTGTCTTGTCGACGTACAGTGAGAATACTGTAGACTGAGAATTCTGAATATTATAATGGCTGAGACAGCGCACCCCTCTCCTTTGCACATTGCCATTTTAATTACAGTTTCATTATGTGTTGTACGATTTATTTATATAGGAGGAGAGGTAAAAAAGTCCGCATAATGGGGTCGAAAGAAGGTAAAAAGGGTCCTAATTTTGCTTTTTATTATATTTTCCCTTAATCCAAATATAATTCTAAAATCTGTCAATTAATTTGTTTAGACCCTCAAAAAACTTTTCATAATCCCTGCCTTTTTTTCCATTATGCTTGTTTTTCGTATTTGGGAACACGAAATAGTCACAGGCGATCAAGTCTGAGTTGTTTGAAAGCCGTGCTTGTAAAAGGTGGCCATCTTAACATGGATCTTGTGTACGAGTGCATTGTCGGACAAAAACAGCACCCCTTTCACTAATTCCTTTTGCCTTTTCCTCTTTAATGCCTCTTTAAGGTGATCCAATAGTTCAGTGTAATACTATTCCGTTATATGTAAACACACTTTCCTTTTTTAACTTTGATTTAAAAGAGCAGAATGCCCTCTGTGTCCCGCCCAATTGCGACACCTTGGAATTTTTAGGAAGTGGATTACTTTTTTGTGTTAGTGCATAGACTCTTGCTTGGATTCTGGCTTGTGCTGATGAACCAATGTTTCGTCACCCGTAACAGTTCGGCTCAAAATGTTATCCTTATCCTCTCCACAGAGATTCAAAAGGTGAACACTCGGTAACTTGTTACTTGTTCAGCGACGTGTTATCTTTCGCTGTCCTATGAAATAGCACGATGTTTATGAATAATATTCAAAATGGTTGTAGAAGATATTTTAACCATTTTTACCATTTGTTTTTTTTTAATCGATCAATACGATACAAATTCTTCGACAATGTATGAGGGGATGATATTAGTCAGCCGGAGACAGCCATCCTGAATGCAAGTCGTCTTCTGTAGAATCTCTGACTCGTTTGAAGGGATGATGCCATTTGTAAATCATGTTTTTCCTAGGGTCTAGGTTTAGGTTTTTCCTAGGGTGTTTTTCTAGGTAGGTAAGTGTACCCTTATATCGATGATGTCACATTCTATATGACTTATGGCATTTATTATAGCTTTGTCAGAAACTTGATAATAGCCCTAAATTCAACTTTTTCCGTAGCAAAACGAACATTTGATCCATCCTCGCATTCAGGATTTTTTATTGTTTTATGGAAGTTTTCGTATTATGGAGTAAATTTTCTCTTAAAATGCTTATTGTAAAAGTCGTTTATTCTTCAATATTATTAAATGTTATGGTAAAAATATATATTATTATTGAGCATATCAGAAACGACGAGAAAACACCCACCATTGATGGAGACAGTACAACCCACTATTGATTGAGACAATAGTGGTAAACGGTATTTAAGTAAAAACACAGAAATAATGTCTATTAAAAAAAATCGCGTACAACTCAGTAGACGTGACAGAAGTAAAACTTCTTTAGCGATCTAAACCTTTACGAAAATAAATATATAGTGGTAAAAGGGCACTGACAATGAGAAAAAACATACAAAGTGTAAATCCATAGATTGTATTAAATTCGCCTAAGAATATTTTAATACTATACATTTAGAAAAATTAATAAAAGGTCGATGCAAATCGATGTAAACATCTAATTTTCATAAAAATTTACATAGCTTATTTTTAAATAAAAAAAAATAGTTGCAATGTAACTAACGGAACACTTTTAAATGCCGCTCGCGTTGTAAATTATATTTACAACTATATGTGCGAGTTCATTTCAGTTTATAAATAAATTAAATAATAATCTTGTAATGAATGAAATACGTGCATAATTAGTAATGGATATAAATATGTAAATAAATCAACAACATTTTGATAGTCTTGTTTTAATACATGTAACGTAAATAACACAAAGTATGCATGGTACCTCAGCCGTTCATATATAGCGTCTGAGGCGTACATCTATAATGCGTGCATGCGCGACACTATGTTATTCAATTGCTTTGAATCGTTGTGTATACGTCGCCCTCTTTTGCTCCACTTTCATGGCGTCAGAATACGTAGCTCTTTTTCTCATTCTCTCTACGTCATAACTCTCTTCTCTCTCATGTAACGAAATGTACCTAAAAGTGACGCGACCTTAAAATTTTATCATCAATTCTCGCCCACTTATCAATTATTATAATTTTAATTGATAAGTGGGCGAGATTTCCAATATTAGAATTTCCACTTCAATAATTTTTTTTTCATTTATGAGCATAAGTGAATATGCACGAAAATAAACGTAAATCAAAGTCGATTTTTTAATTTGATTAACTTCTGCCTATCTTGATCAGCATATATTCTATTAAAAACGGAACATACCATTAAATGGGATATTTTAAAAGTTTTGAAGTCTGTTTTTTCTTAAGTATTGATCGCAGTATGTCTACTCGGAAAATTGTAATTTTCGCTCTTTATTTTGAATAAGTTTATTTACTTCCGTATTTATATTTCTTGTTTTTTAAAACGGCGTAGAAGTGACACCTTTATTCAGCGTTGTAATAGCAACTTTCTAATTGCAACAACAAACCAAGAAATTCTAGAGCCTTGCTTAACTCATATACTTAATGAAAAAGATAAGATAAAATTTTAAAAATTTGACAATTAAATGAAACTAAGTGATGTAGTATCATTTCTACTTTCTTTAAGTTCTTTACCACAACCTAGGTTTCGTTGTATTACATCTTCAGGTGGGCTGTTACCAAAGATTCAATCCAATCTTCGTTGTATTACGAAACCTAGGTTGTGATAAAGAACTTAAAGAGAGTAGAAATAATACTACATCACGTAGTTTCATTTAATTGTCAATAATGAATTTCTACAAAATTAACGCCAAATATATTCAATATTTGAAAAATTTTAAAAGCCCTCCTAAAATAGGGGTAAAAAATGTATATAATATCTCCCTATAATTTTAATCTGTTATGTAACTATATGTACAGATAGTAGATAAAATAATTCTTATTTACCTAATTTATTACAATTTTTTTCCCTTTTTCTGAATCTTCAATGGTAATAGCTAGACTTTGATAAGTTTAATTAGGAAAGAAAAGTCTTTAATTTTTTTTGAAGTTAATTGTTTCAAAATAATAAGAAATAATACATTTTGCATTTGTTTTAAAATGCTTAAACTCTTCTTAAGATTCAGTACAGTTTGTGAATTTTTTTACTTTTAGTATATGCTGACTGACGGTCAGGTGAATCTTATCATAAACAAAATTTTAACTAAATTGAGGAGACACGTGAATCACATAAATGAAAATGTGACACAGTCACAATTTACAACTAAACCTTTCACTATATTGTAAGCATGGTAGGATAATTTCAAAACAAACGTAGCAAACCTATCCAAGTTATGTCAGAATTTAATAAACTCCAGAAGCTGGGCCACCAACCTAAACATAGCAATGGTATTAATGTGGCAGCCATCAGTCTCGTACGCGGGAAAGTACCATTAGAAAAAGAAATCAGTCATTGGATAGTACCTCCTGAAATACCTTTTATATTCTAACTGAAAACAATAGTTATATCTTCGGAAAAATACGAAAAGCTTATTATCTATCTGGCACCAATTCAATTAGTCTTTCTTTAGCTTTTATAGAATACAGGTTTCAATCAGTGATACAACTCAAGGGTGGATCAGATTGTTTAGGTCTGAAACGTGTGCTTTTGTTTATCTTGCTAAGCACTATCAAATCAATGTTTATATACGTGCGTCTATATATATATATATATATATATATATATATATAAATAAATGTATGTATATGTTTATATATATGTATATATATATATATATATATATATATATATATATATATATATAATCAGATAGAATTCTGTTTATCTATATAAATATATTTTATTGAGTATGTCGAATATATATTATTAAATAAATCAGCTCTAGCTTATTATGTTGCTATATTTGGAAATATTGTATTATTTTTAAAGGGGTAGAATGTTATATTTTGAGTATGTTGTAACTTATGGATAAGTACGTATTAAGTCAGCAGCAAAGTATTTAACAATGTGAATAATAATCTTCAATTATTAAAATGAATTTAAATATTTAGCAACATGACGGTAATTTTAAAAGTAATATTGTTAAAAATTTTGATTCATTATTAAATAAAATGTCATCTCTACGGCGCTTAACAATGAGCTTATCATGTTTTTATTAACACGAATTAACCTAACGCTAATTTACTACGTTCATAACTTAGATTCGCGTTAAATTAGTGGGTTGCTAGCCAAATGGACTAACGCCTCAAAAATATCGGTGATAAATTAAAAATATCGGTTGGATGCGAATGGTAGAAGATGTTGGTCTTGGGAAGAGGCTATGACCGTCATCTTATTATATAGTTCATCATCGATATTCACAATTAAACAAATATAAGAAATTTGAAGTCGAAAATATCAGGATCCGTTCAGAACTCGTAGTGGCAAAGAGAATAGACTGGAGCAATATTCTATCACTAAATAGATTTTGGGTGTCCTTCTTCGATACCGTGATTATATATTATTTTCTAAATTAAGTATAAATATATGGAAATACGATATTTGAAAATCATTTTATATTTCCTATTTACGTTACTAGACAAATATTAAAAAAATTGATGCATTTTCTTTTTTTTTCCTATGTATTTTCTTAATTACGTAGTTCGTATTTTCATCATCGCATTATTATTCTGGTGGGCACAATGCCCACCCAAACATACACAAACAATTAATATATAAGGTTGTTCGCATTAAGCTCTGGAAGCTATAATATAAGATTAATTGCGGACTCTTACTACAAACTTTTTGACGAGTATAGTATTGAGTAGTTTTTGTTTATTTTCCTTTTCACGTTTTTCTAAATGTTATATTATAATATATTATTCTCTCAAATAATTTTAAATTATTGAACAAAAGCTTTGCGTAAATATAAGGGTTAAATATATGAACTTAAGTCAGAACTGAGGAACATATGAAATTTTCATCTTAATAATTACGCATGTGTCTATCATCTGGATAGATTTTCTAACATTATCTATCCATCTTTGACTTTTGTTAAACTTTCTTCTTTGTCATTTGTTCTGAACATTTGCAATAATGATACCTTTAATACTTTTTCCTCGACTTTTACTTCAAACGCAACCACTTAGTGGATCTCAACTTACAGTATTAGTTATTACATTAAATAATACGTTACGGCCAATATTTAATCTCTTCAGATATTATTAATTTAAGGTTTAATTAGAGTTTAGAATTAGCGTTAATTTAAATATCTGTGGATTGAAACTAAGCGACATTTTATATCCATTTCTTTGTACTATATAGAAGATTATTTGGAATCAATAAGGTTTTGTAAAGCTTTGGTCTTTAGAAATTTTTGTTTAAATATGGAACACTGTGTGGTTGAATTTATTACAAAATTTTGAATGTTTTATGTAATAGTCACGGTTTTGATATTAAGGTTTTAGTTCTATTGAAAGTAGCCTAGATTTTTCAACAATTTTAAATAAGATAGTGATGCATCCTTAGGTAATTTAATTATGAAATTTAATGATTTAATAAATGTGTCGCCTGTTTTATTAAAAGCATTATTATTGTTATGCAAATATTATATTTCAAGGTTAATTACTTACAAAATATGTACATCGATTGAATTATACCTAATATCTTTTTTCTCAAAATAAATCGTAAAATTTTTTGGAGTCAACAGAGTTAAAATAAATTTCCCTTTATGTTTCAATATTATATCTTCGTATAAAATTATAACTCTTATAAACATCGTACGTTTTATATTATCTACATTCCAATTAAATATAACCCCTCTTTCCTTTCTTTTATAAAATTACCGAAGAAAATTCCACCAGAACCATCGTGAAGCGGATATCGAAAATGGATCAACCTAAAATTTACTGTCGCCTTAAGGTCATTAAAACTTTTCCAATATCGAAACGAGTTGGATGAAGAACTGTCATTTGGATAGTTTAAAAGTTATTTCGGGCGTCTTTTGGCGCAACAGGGGAAAGTAGCACAGGAATTAATTTGTGCCAGCTTTAAGTGTAACATAATAAAAATACTGTCACACATTATTTCCTTGCTACAAAAAGAAAGATTTAGTGTTTTAAAAGGTGAATATAACGCATTATATTGATATATAAGATAAGGTTTGTTTTGTTTACTTCAAGTTAATTTATTTATTTATTTATAAACTCTTATGTTTAGTACATATGGCGGACTTATTGCTACACGAGCAATCTCTTCCAGTCAACCATAACAATTTGTATTGACATTTAGTTGGTAAACTGTAAGATATTTCACAATGAAAATTCTTAATAGCACATTAGACAAAATAAAATGCAAAAGTAAATTAAAAAAGAAAACAAAATATTGACATGATTTGAGATGGGAAAGACAGGAAAGACAGGAAAGGGCGACGACACAAAGGAAAAGGTTTCAGGAGATGCAGGACTTTTTCACTCGATCTTTGAAAATATTTATAGACGTGATTTTCCTGATGTCAGGATCCAGGTGATTCCAAATTTTCGCTGCTTGGACAATGAAGAATTTTTCGTAAGTGGTAGAGGTATGTTTAGGAATAAGTAGGGTGTGTGAACTTTCAGATCGCAGCCCAAGGCCATGAGCAGACAAATCTTTAAATTTGCCACTAAGATAATTTGGGCTATGAGGATTTTTTAATATGTTAAAAAGAAGTGTAAGTATGTGAAGTTGGCGTCGATCACGGATCTTCAGCCATTTGAGAAGTGACCTGTGTTCAGAAATGTGATCATATTTTCTGGGGCCGAAGATATACCGAATGCATAAATTTTGAAGACGTTCCAACTTACACAAATATTCTTCATTAAGATCAGGATAGCACACGTCTCCATAACCGATTAATGGTAAAAGTGTTTGACAAAGGTAGGTTTTCGTTTTAGTCGGTAGAAAATTTTGAAGACGTCTCAAAGAGTGTATCCTGTTGAAAACACGACGACTAACATCATTTACTTGAGGCCGCCAATTAAGATTTTGATCGATCAGTAGGCCCAGGTTTTTAACAGCTGACGTGTATGGTATTATTGTACTATTTAGCACTAATTTCGGTAAACTAAGTAGGTTTATTTTAGAAGTCAGTCTTTGACTACCGATGATGATAGCTTGTGACTTACTTGGGTTAACCAAAAGACCCATTTCATGAGCCCACTGACCAATTGAAGAGAGATCTCGATTAAGGATGTCGATGGTTTTTGATAAGGAATGGAGGTTTGAGTGCGCATAGATTTGTAGGTCATCAGCATAGAGATGATAATTGCTAGAAATGTTTTTAACAACATCATCAATAAACACTGAGAAGAGGAGAGGAGAGAGAACTCCACCTTGAGGTACACCAGCTGTAATATCAGTCCACTCAGAATACGTATCTGACAACTTAACACATTGCCTGCGTCCAAGAAGATATGAACTAAACCACTCAAGTGAATGTTGGGATATATTAAGATATTTCAAGCAAGCAAGAAGTATATCGAAGTCAACAGAATTGAACACACTGCTGAAATCAAGAAGCACAAGGACAGTGACTTGTGTATTATCCATAGCATCCATGCATTAACAAGGGCAGTTGAGGTACTGTGGCCAGCTTTAAAGCCAGATTGAAGTGGATTTAGAGACTTATGGGCATTGAAGAAAGTAACAAGTGGACCATGAACAATACGTTCAAAGACTTTAGATAGAAGCGGTAGGATAGATAAGGGCCGAAAACCCTTGGGTTGCGTAGGTAATACAGTTTTAGGTACGGGCACAATATAGGCTTTTTTCAATTTCAAAGGGAAGACAGCAGTTTTCAAAGAGGTATTATAAATATCAGCCATGACCGGAGCTACGATATCTATTATTGGTTTAAGAGCACTAATATTTAAGTCATCAAATCCCATGCATTTTTTAACTTCGGACTCTCAGGTATCCCTTAGCGTAAATTGATGTTCATTAGAAACGGATGAAGACGAGATACCGTTCATAGTTGCAGACTTAACAGCTGGTTTAAGTACCGTGGGTGGCGGAGAAAAATGTGAATTGAACTGGTCGATATCCAATCGCCAGCTCTCCGAAGTGGTATAAGATTTTCCAATGCCTAGAGTACCCAAAAACTTCCAAATATTATTAGGAATACAATCACATATTGATGCAGAAATATAGCTTTTTTTGGCATTTCGACACATTTGAGAACATTTATTTCTAAGCACTCTAAAATTCTCCCAGTGATTTTGGCTGGGATCAGTCTTATACTTAGTTTTAACGTGGTCACGTTTGGCCATCATTTTTCTAATAGAATTGTTTAGCCAAGTTGCAGCTCTGCGCTTAATTTTGACGAGTTTTAGGGGAGCATGTTTATCAAGCAGTTTAGTGATACAACTATTGAAAACAGTGAGTTTTTCATCAACAGAGTGATTCATCACAATTGTATCCTAGTTAATAGATCTGGCATCCACAAGAAAAGATGGTAGGTCAATACGACTAAAGTCATGGAGGAATATGCTCTTTGAAGAGACTTTAGGGCTACTTAATTTATAGGAAATATGGAGGATATCATGATGGGATAGACCGGGTGCTGGAAGTTGACCGTAGAAGGATACATTTTTAGGACAGGATACTAGGATGAGATCAAGAAGGGAGTGACAATTATCGGCACGAAATGTAGCAAAGGATGGGAGAATGGTGAGGTTACCAGCCTTGACAATGTCACAAAGCTTTCCGCTTCTAGTGTCATGCTTGTATAGGCAAGTATTAAAATCACCCAAAATCAATGAATGGGGGTATAAAGGTAGGTAGTGATCTACTATAATTTCAAAATCACTGAAATACGAAACATCAGGAGGAGAATAGACGACGCCAAGTAGTAACTTGGCTTGAAAAAAAGTTATTTCGACAAATCAGTATTCCATTATGGGCGTGCTGCCAGTGGAAGATTTTGCGATAATTTTGAAAGGTAGGTCAGCCCAAAGATATATAGCAACACCACCACCACGTCTAGAAATACGATCGTTACGTATTAAAACGTAACCTGGCAATGAGTACAAATTTGATGGGAGTGAAGTTTTGAGCCAGGTCTCACTAACAAGACATGTGTGAAGGTTCAGATTTTCAAAATAATTAATGAAATCTGAGTAATGGCACGTAATACTCTGGGCGTTGATGTGGTAGAAATGAAGATCTGGTTGTGAGGAGATAAAAGCAGATTGAAGTATATTATGTATAGAAGAATTATTGAAAGTGTCGAACAATGTATCGTCAGGTGAAGAATCGAGCGAATCGTTGGAAGATAAGGAAATGAAAGGAATTTGAGGAAGATGTGGACGACATGTCAATATATTATAAAGTTATATTAATATAGTAATAACCAGTAACAAAAAAGAGAACCAGAAACAAATTACATACAAAACTACAAAAAATAAAAAAAAGGTGTATAAGAAATAAAAAATTTAAAAAAAAATAACACAGCTAACATAATGTAACAACTAAATACAAACACCTAAAATTGAGAATTTGAATTACATTTGATATAACCAATAATACTAAAAAAGAGAATAAAAACAAATAAATATTTATAAACATGGCAAAGATAAAATGCAAATGTTTGTGATCTATGCGCGCAGACCATAAATTACAAACGGCACGGCAATAGACACAGCGTC
This sequence comes from Druceiella hillmani, assembly GCA_039881145.1. NCBI lineage: Eukaryota > Metazoa > Arthropoda > Insecta > Lepidoptera > Hepialidae > Druceiella > Druceiella hillmani. The sequence continues at coordinate 9,123,012 of JAYKKI010000010.1, read as the reverse complement.
TGCTCACACAATGCATAAACAATACACTCGCACCCGGAGTGCAGTTAACCTTAATTATATACGTGAATAAATTATCTGAGTGGTATGTAAAATATAAATACATAAAAACTTAAAAATAAAATAATATAAAGGCGAATAGAATATACTAATTTAAATTGAAACTTAAAGTATTACATAGATCGTACATGCGATTAAGATTTTGCAACAATCTTAAAAATAATTTAGTGGTGATAATAAATATTAATTATACTTTACTCATTCTTCTTGATCGAGTACACGGATCATACCTTTGTGTAAATGATTTTACACTCCGTTAATGATTTTTTTACCTTCGTTCTGCATTAATTCACTAATACGTTGTCTAATATATTGTATAAAATTTTACATTCAAGCAATTTATTTTATTTTTGTTTATTATTTGAAGGATACCCTTAAAGTACAGGTTTTGTGCATGCTTTAAGGGTAACATAATAAAAATAATGTCACACATTAATTTACTTGTTAAAAATAGATTTAATGTTTTAAGAAGTGAATTTAACGCATTATATTGATTTATAAGAAAATGTTTGTTTTGTTTACTACAAGTTAATTTAGTGGTGATAATAAATATTAATTGAACTTTACTCATTCTTCTTTATCGAGTACATGGATCACACCTTTGTGTAAATGATTTTACCCTCCGTTAATGATTATTTTATCTTCGTTCTGCATCAATTTGGTAACACATTGTCCTGTATATTGCATAAAATGCTATATTTAAGGAAGTTATTTTATTTTTGTCCATTATTTTACTTGATATTGAACGTAATGGGTAGTCGTAAATATGATAATTTAACAGCAGTATATGTGGTACCATTGTTTCACATTATTTTTTGCTCATATACCTTTGTTTTGTTTCATTTGGATTTCACGGTTATTAAGCGCATTTTACATAAATTTTATAAAAGTGAAGGATTTGTTAATTCATTTTAATTTCATTCAAAATTGAAGATGAGATAATGCCAATTAATTAGTTTTCCTAATTGAATACTGCTAGTAGGTTTTGTTAGGTGTTTTCAATAAACGTCGTGATGAAAATACTTCATTGCTTATTTTTAAATATTGTTATAAAATAAAAAAAAACAAAACGAAAATAAAATTAATAAGAAATCGGATTCAGTCTCAAATGATTAAAATTTCCCAATGAATCAAGTGAATGAAAAAGTCAAGATCTTACATCGAGCAACTGAGAACCTATTTCAAAATAAATAAGATTGCTCTTTATTTTTAACATGTTAAAATCGAAGTAAAGATTAAGGATTGATCAGTGAGCAATGATGAGTATGAAAATTGACAAATCTAGGATTTCTGCAGTTTATTTTCACGTAACACGATCATGTGATTTGAAATCATGAGTTTATTTACGTAGAAAACATCATACAATATAATTAACTGCTAATCAAGTTTCTATCAGAATATTTGGCTGTTATTTATATAAAAAAACTTAATTTAAATATTATTAAAAAACTAATTCATTTCTACTGAAGTTATCTAGGTGACGTTTATAATTTTCTAGAAATAATGAATTTGTTTTCCTGGATTTCTTTCGTACTTGGATTAATTTTTGGAATAACTGGCCAACATAATATTTTTTTTACACAATACGTTTATTTCAAATGTACTAGGTAAAACTAATAAACCCAAACAAAAAACTTAGCAGGTTCAAAAAATGAGTTGAAATTCGAAAATTCAGGAAGATTATTTTTTTACTTTTCATCTCCTTCATCAGACCCTGAGTTGATCATCATCAACATGCCTTGTCATTAAAAATGTATGTAGGCCAATTTTCAAGATTCTATCCCACCGGGAAGTGCATAAAATATCTACAACAGGATTTGTAGCAGACAGGTAAATAACAAGGCAAGTTGCATAAAAAATTAGCAAAAAAACTAAAGATTTTATAAATATTTTTTGTAATTTTTTTACGCATAAAATATTGAAAATATTTGTTAATGTTTTAAATTTTATATCTAGTTTAGTTTTATAGCCAGGCTTTCCCAGATTTCAATACTGTTTTCCTTTAGTTTTTTTAGTGCGTATTTTGATATCAAAATAAAATGATAGAATGCCAATAATGACATTAAAAAAGTTAAATAAAATATTTGTCTAAAATTTATAAATTAGAAAATATATTTAAACTAAAATTAAATTAAAGGATTAGTTGCAGATAAAAAAGAGAATCGAATTATCAAATGTTTCATTTAATTCAATCCCAATGTTTAAAAGGCTTTAGCACAAAGAGGGCACATTTTATTGATTGCTTTCGCTAGTAACTTCATACAACGCACAACGAGATAAAAATACCCAGCAATATACATACAGTTTTTAGCTTTATTAAAGTTATGGATTATAGAAGTAATACTAAGACTTTATTTCCACTAAGCGGCTAGTCGCTGGCGGCTGGCCGCGCACGACTTCTGAATCGCGGCCGCGTCAATGGGTATGGTACATGTCTTATATGAATAAATAGGAATCGCGCGCGGTCAGCCGCCAGCGACCGCTTAGTGGAAATAAGGCCAAGCCCAATCGGGTGACAAATACCGAGCGCGTAAGAAAAAGTGGAGTAAACCTAGTTTCATGCAGCAAAAAGGGGTTGCTTTTCACGTTTTTATGAATAAAAAGTTCATAATAGACGACTGTTGTGAAACTGCGTTCAACAACCAGCTTATAAAAAATATAATTTAGAACGTTTTATGCTCCGAATTTTAATAAATCATAGGCCGACAGACTTATAGCCGCCAAGAAGAAAGGACATAATTTTCCAGAATAGAGATTTTGAAACACCAATAAATCAAGATTAATTTACATAAAGAAAAGTAATTTATATTGTTCACTTTAATTGGTTATTATAAAATATATCACATGATTTTTATCTTTGACACACTTTTAGTCACAAACAGATCATTAACCAAAAAAAGGCATACAAGTAGATCAATTTGTTCATCACTTAGAAAAAATTTGTAATTTTTACAGCTTTGCAAGTAGACATTTGTTCATCATAATTGTTTACTCTATTTAGTATTCTTTTCTAGGAAAAAGTTCTTCGAAAACCTACTATCGGTAGAAATGTTTCTTTCCCTATTTTGATATTTTTTCATACTTCTGTTCAACTCTTTGTTGATTCCATTGTATTATATACGATTGTATTTAATTGCGAGATACATTGCTTTTTGGAATATTTATAGTCTGATTTTGTCAGGCGATTACTATATTATATCACGTTATAATATATTATATTATATTATATTATATTATATTATATTATATTATATTATATTATATTATATTATATTATATTATATTATATTATATTATATTATATTATATTATATTATATTATATTATATTATATTATATTATATTATATTATATTATATTATATTATATTATATTATATTAATGTATCCCTGAAATGTTTAGTTTCGAGTCTGAGATATTATCAGTTTACAAGCACTTGAGTGTTATTAGAATACGTGTAAGATAAGATATCGTGATTGTTTTGACTTCTTCAAATTATTGAAAGTTAATCAAAATAACTTCAATTAAAGTTAGATTTTCTTCCAAGGATAAGCCATTTTAAAGTATATTAATTATTTTTGATGGTAGTATATAGAATTACTCCAGATTTTTTGACGTGGATATATTTATTAGCTTGTTAAGTATGTAATAATAACCGGTCGAACTTTTTTGTATCGCAAAATATTTACAGATTTTAATCGCTAATAACTACGAAACTAATAATGTGTTAACAATGATTAAACCAGAAAGCTTGCCTGTTCGTATTCTTGTGATGCATTTTTTTGCTCCTTACGTCATCGAACAGGATGGCGCATGCGCGTGATTGTGTGAATTGGCATTATGTAAAATTATAAATTAGTGCAGGGTCAAAATGCGTTTAGCTAAGAAGTTAATTTGTAATTGTGAAAAAATTAAGAGTACCGCTAGGAGGCGAAATGAGACCATAAAGATATTAGCCGGAATGTAAGTTAAAATCGGTATGATTTCATTTCATACCGATTTAAAAAATATATGTCTCATATAAATCGTAAGTATAATCGGAGTTACAAAAAATGCAAATTAGAGGAAAGTTGGGGTCAAAGAAACACAAAAAAAATTTTTTTTTAATCTGAAAAAGTACGTAAAGCGGTAATATAGCTGGCCCCTTAGAGCTATATGAGTAGTAAATATGCTTCGAATTTTAAAAAATGCAAATGAGAGGAAAATTTGCGTTAAAAATAATTTAAAAAAACTAAAAAGTTTAGGGTTAAGCAAACGGGAGAGCTACAAAAACGTCGAAAAAACTTTAAAAATTACCCACAGCGATTACATAGCTGGCCCATAGGGCATACAGCATCCAGCAACAGCCAAACGTCCAAGGATAATGTGCGAGTGGCATCCAGCGACCGTTTTAACGTCCGCGGATTACATGCAGGCATCGTTGGGAGGCAATACAGAAGACTGTGACAATATAGAAATCTGTGGTAGTGTGACAGCGCCTAATGAGTATGTATTGTGATGACCAAATATTGTCGTGTTGTCATCCTTGGGCATCCATGCGAGTGCGTGCAAGTACTGGGATGTTATATACACGAAACCGTACGTGCACTTGAGGCTCAATGTGTGTCAACTCTGCTGGACTTCAATTGAAATACGCACTGCAAACATCTAACATATCTATTGGGGCGGCAAACCCAAGTGTAAGCGAACGCAATTTCCAGAGTAATTAAATTAGGTATTAATCTAAAACACTTGTTTTAACTTTGGTCCGACGTTATTTGAGTAGACAAAACTGGTCAGAAAAAATCAATACATAGACGACTATGTACAATGTGACGAGTGCTTTTCCTGTCCCCCTACCCATTACTCATATCTCTGCACTAATATTACAAATCTAAACGTAAATCAAACATTCGAAAATTAACGAGAGACGTATTCTGGACCGTATTGTCTACAGATCGTAACTTACTGCGTGAAAGAATATTAATCAACTAACGTCGCCCTCGGGTGACTGTTAGTTTAAGATTAGAATATACTGACATCCTTTGTCTATTGTTGAGTGTGTATATGCAGTCCTACATAATTATTGCAGTTTATTAGATAGTAGTGAAAATATAATTAGCGGAGAAAACGAGTGTCGATATTAAAGCGACACCTAAGAATTCAAAGCTCCTTTAGTGAATATCATGAAATGTCAATATTAGTGATTTAACAACTAATGTTTTTTTTTTAAATTTACGATTGTTAAATTAGAAGGAGCAATACGTTATGGATCAATTTAAGTTTAATATTTCTCAAACGTGGCTTACAAATAAATAACGAGACATTCGTGCAAGAAAAAGTATTCACTTTTACTAAACGTACATAAAAAACTTTGAAATTTTACATTACGGACGGAAAAAATTAAAATATAATGATTCCTTATTTTATTAGGAGATAATGAATAAATATTGCATCCTTGTGTATTCTTCAATTCTAACAAAATTGTAGAATTTACAAGATTGTATATAATTCGTATATTGGATTTATAGAATTCATAGAAATTTACAATTTACGTTTTTTACTACTTTTTTCGTTTTTTCATGTTTTTTATTGTTTTTTTCATCAATAATTTCGTGGTTAATTATTATAAATTTTATTATTACAAATATATATATATATATATATATATATATATATTATTTTTCACAAAAATATGTTTTGTATTTTTTTATTCTCCCTTGTCAAGTAACTAATATACGTGTCAAAAATTGTGCCCTTTAAAACAGTAACTAACACGTTAATTATAACCTTCTGTTAAATTGTTTTGGGTCATCCTAATTTATTATAAGCCGACACAAATTTTTTTTTGAAAGAAAATATTTTTTTGTCACTAACCATTTAATATTTGGTTACTTCAAATCAATGACAAATTAAAAATGCGTAAAAGGAATACGAGTTTAATAAATATTCACAGAATTTACGTCTTCTCCACTCATATAATACATGCGATATAAGGTAATAAGCTTCAAGTACGAAGATCAAATTATATTGCATGTCTATATTTCTTGCAGTGATATTCTCTGTAATTACAATGTGCTGCCCGTAGTGTTGTTAATGAACATGAATGATACTGGAGTGGCCGTTTTGGATACTTATTTTACTCATGTATCATGCAGACTACAATCATTCTCAGAACTTTCGTTGAATTTTGGCAACACAATGTCCATCATTCGCTTTCTATTCTTTTCTCTGAATTCGGTCGATTTTTTAAAGAAAACGATATATTATCTATTTATTCCGTCGATTAGTACTAACTAAGAAAACAGCGATGTTTCTTAAGTTTTAAAAGGGAAAATATAAAAGTAATATTTGTGAAAAGCCTCGTAAGCAATTTTTATAGAATTTTCCTACTCTTCTGTAAAAGAAGATGAATATTTTCTTAAATTTGTCCTTTTTTCATCGTTTAGATTTATTGTTGAAAAATAACGAACATATAAAATATAGAAAATTATCTGATGTATGCAATATATTAATAGATTTACATAAGATAGATTTCAGCATCAATTCGGACTAAATTTGTAGGCTGTAGCCCTAGATGGCAAAATTATTGGTTCATTTGATCTCCCACCGAGGTTTAATGGCATTCATTGTCTACGGTTTTTAAGAGACGAACTTGGAAATCTGTTGAATGAAATACCACAGGGTGTACGTGATAGGATATAGCTACCGTACCATGATGCACCGGTCCACTTTTTGGGACAAATAACTGAATACTTAAATGCAACTTACTCAAATGGAGGGATAGAACGTGGCAGTACAACTGCATGGCCACTACGTTTACTAGACCTCAATCTATTGGACTATTTTCTATGGAGATATTTCAATAAGGCAGTCTATAAGGCTATTAACGATAATGGACAACAATTTAAAAAAAAATACCCATTTCTTTGAAGTGGTAAAAAACAACTAAAGGGCCTTTCGAAGTTTAAGAAGAACATTTGTAAGAAGATGCTAAAGAGGTAAGGCATACATAAGAGGGAAGGCATTTTGAGCATTTACTGTTATAAAAAAAAACATAATAAATGCGATATGATCAAAAATACTACACTTGCCTTATTTTACCATGACCAAAAAAATAATAAATGGTATGGGTTGAGGAATAAAAAAAATGTTAAAAGAAAATAGATAAAAAAACAGAAATAGTAATAATACCAGATATTTTTTTTTTATGAGCAGAAACAAAAATTTAAAAAAAATAAAAAAATCATATTTATAAAATTATTACACCTAAGTTAATAAAATTTATTGTTTTGTATGTATAGTAATCACCGACATTTCGTCGGTTCACTCCTTGCGGGATATCCTTTATATTTATATATAATGTGAAGGAATTCCTCTTGAAAACTGCAGAAGAATTTCTTTACACTATATATATAAGGCAGGGCGGGGCTAGTTGAACATAGGGGTAAGTTGGGCAATTTTAATATCTCAGACATTACACACCGCGCGATAACGCATCAAATGGTGGAAAGGGTCGGTCGCGAAAGGGGAACACATCGCGCGAACGCCAGTTACGATCTGTCGATCGAGTGAAGTACGCGCACGTTTTGTTTACCTTGTGACTAAAAGTATAGAAATAGTGTATGGAAATATTTCTTCTGTACATGCCAAATATTATCTGCTTTAAATCAGGTAAGTGTTTATTAAATTTAGTATATTTTTTATGTTTATAAAGGATTAGGCAATAATTGAAACAGTTTTATCATAATACTTTTATTTCAAATATTCGGATTCTGAAAAGAAAGCTGCTGTTTTAACAGATACTCCCGAAAAAAAAACACATTGCAAGATGAACAAAATAGAACGCTAAAAAGTTGAGAAGCTAAAGAAGAAGAGAGGGAAAAAAAAAGAAAAGAGTTTCTAAAAAAATACTTCACTCAAGCGGGGAAAGCAACGAATCATAAATAAATCAAATCATGCCTGTCTGGTTTGCTGCAAAGCTTATTCTGAAAGTTTACCAAGGAAAAAATGGATACAGAGCCAAGTTTATAAGGAGTGGGCACATAAAAAATGTGCGCTAGTTGCTGGTCTTTCTTTCGTTTGCACTGATTGTAATAGCGACAACAATGACTAAGTTCTTAATATCTCATGAAAATTTTCTTTTTAAATTTAAGCTTTGTTGATAATTATATAAATGTTCAAGTTCAATTTTAAGTAGGAAAACTGAATCTATTCCAAAAATTAAGCTGAGGATGCATTGAGTTTTTGTTGGTTCCATTTTTGTGTTTAATATTCAAAAGAAAATTATTTTGGTTTCACTATTTTGTTACTAAAAGATTATAAATCAAAGGTGATTGTCAAATAAAACATAATATTTAAGCCATAGTTTGGCTAGAATTTTGAACTGCTCAATGGTATGGGGCACCATACCCTTGCCCAACTTACTCAACTATGAGGTACGTTGAACATATATGACTTTCTGCACATCGAAGGGGTTTAGCTCTTAAATACGATATATTAGAAAGAAATAACCACGTTTAATGAAATTGGACAGATATACATATATATATATATACATATAGATTAGATATAGATTTTTAATTCATATCGCAACCTTAGTGCAGAGAAATAAATAAAATTTTTTTTTACCTTTGGAGCCCATTTTTAAGTTTTTTTTCTTCTATTTTTCTTAACGTTAAATTTTTTTGAAGGCGTTTATCAATCCTTTTAAGAATGGAAGAGAGATAATTTAACTTCTTATTCAAATGATTTTAAATCTAGTTTCAATAAATTAATTATGGTTCAAAATTTGAAACGCAGTGAAGTACTGACTAGATCGTAAATTTGAAAAAAGTGTAGTAGATTATAAATAAATAATTTTAAATATTTTTTGAACGTAATTTTTAACTGTATAAAACATTGTTTACTGTTTTAGACTGTTTAAGATATATGGTTAGAATTAGTTTGGTTGATCTACAAAACGTAATGTTAGAATATAATAAGGAGTCACAGAAAAAAATAGGGTTAATGTGTCAACAGCTTAACCGTAATAAGCAATTGCTTTAACTTTATGAAATGAACAAACTCTAGTGCGATATATTCTTTCTTTTTAATGAAAATTTTACTTATATTTCTATTACTAGACATAGAATTATATTCGGTCCTAGTCTGTATACGGAAAAAAATTACAAAGATTTTGTTTAAAAATTTTAGGTATATTCCTTCAATAGGTTGTTTTCACAATTGGATTATACAGTTTATTCAAATGTACTATAATTACTTAAATATACCAAATATTTTTTTATAATTTGGGTAAGCTAATTAATTTAGCAAATTACTCTGAGGGATTTCACTATATCGGGTGACTAAGAAAATTTGAAGCGAAATGTACTGTGAACTTAAAAAGCTTAAACCGATTAAAAATAAATGTTTAGCACAAATATGTAATAAAATGGCGTGATCGTAGCTCGTTTTTAGAACATAGTTACTTGCATCGCCTTAACTAGTCGAAATATTTATTTACTCGTCTGCCTACTCTTGGGCTTATGGTTATGCTACATTAATTTTAACATCTACCTGCTATTAAATACATTTAAAATCTTGGAAAGATTAACGGACTACTGAACTGCTTATGCCTTTACTTGGGATAGAAAATTTTAATTTCTTTTAACTAGAACAAATGAGTCGTCATTAATATTAAGTAGAATAAGAAAATATTAAAGAGTCAATAATGCATCGGATTTCCAATTTTCAATGGAAATATATTGACAATGTTTGCTTTGGGTTACTAAACAGGTAACTAGAACTGGGAGAGATTGCTTGTACGGTAAGTCTTATATAAAATTATTAAGAGACAATTCATCTGCAATTCCGGAGGGTGGATATTATCAGATGCCCAGAGTTCTCAAATACTCCAAAATGATGGCGCATCTTAGCACTACGCATTAAACTTAAAAAAATATTTTAGAGTGTTTACGTTTAAATAATGTTTTTCAATCTGTTAGAAAAATTCCCGGGAAAAGGATAGGTTTTGTCAAACCATAGCCTTTGTAGTCACCCTACCTAAAGCCAATTTACATTTCTCTGTGGGAATATTATAAAACAAAAATTTCCAAAAAATCTTAGGGACAACGGAAAATTAAAACAGTGACATTAAGTATTTTAAGAGATTTTTTGCCACCATGTCATATTGATATTGAACATGACCGTCGTAGTTTTAGAAAAAAATATATAATTTGTTAAAATAAATACATTTCGTACCATTTTTCTTTAAGGTTTAATAATTTATTTAATGATATAAAAAATACTGAATATATTTGGCGTTAATTTTGTGGAAATTCATTACTCACAATTAAATGAAAGTACGTGATGCAGTATTATTTCTACTTTCTTTAAATTAATTAAAAGAATTAATTTAAAGAAAGTAGAAATAATACTACATCATACAGTTTCATTTAATTGTGAATATAAAGACTTATAATTTTTCACTTTCCACTCTTTGCGTCCACTTTTAGCAGCAGCAGCAATATTATTTTTTTTCATTAAAAATCTAAGGAAATAAGTCGATGTTTTTTCAGATCCTGAAGAAAAGTTATTTGACTTTTTATTTTTAAACGGAGTTTTAAACACCGGATATTTAACTTAAAGTTCTAAGTCTGGTGTTTGGAATATCTCGTGTTTCTATTGACGTTTAGGGGTCATGCTAAAATGTAAGTAAGTAAATATTGTTTAGTAAACTAGTTGATGAAAGAAATCAAGTTTTAATCACATTTATTCCTGTCGTAAAGAAATATTTCGTCTTTAGTCTATAAGTTTGTCTCAAAAGCACAATAAATTGGTAATTCTGAAACTATCAAAAATCGCCAAACATAATAGGAGTTTTTGAATAGACTTTGAGATCATACCTAACCTTTTTGCTTCCATTTGTCACTCTTTTTTGGGACACTCTGTAAATGTGTTATATTAAATTAGATCCTGTCTTCACCTTTTATTAAGCCTTTTTAAATACCGATTTATTACAGATAAGGCATAAAAGTTAGTAAGATTTTTCCACCGAAGCTGAACTAATCATCAAGACAGAAAAATGCGGGTCAAGTTATCATGGACACCAATTCCTAGCTAATTTCATGTCAAATAATGACTATTCTAGGTCTACCAAAATATATACAACGGACCTCTGTTAGGTTTGTGAGTAAGTACTAATGAAGGCATTTAATTAATATAGGTAGTTAAATATTTAAATTGTTCTATTCGTAAAATGCTACTTTTTATTTTCAAAACGAAATTTAAATTATGAAAACATTCTGCTACAGTCACTGATTATTGACCTTCTCCTATTTTGAAGAAAAACAGACATCCCTTTTTCTTGAAAAGATGAGTCAAAAGTGATATCTAAAGAATAACACGCCAAGATAACAAGGGTAGTTGAATATACATTTTATTGCACTTTCTTTACCGGAAGTCGATAATATTATTCCAATATTTTGCTATTTTTCATTAAGAATTATTTGTGATGGAGCAATACAATGAAATGGTTTAATTTCGAACTGAAAGTTTGGTATGTCATATCTTAATACAAAATATCATGAATATCAATACAAAAATATATATAATCAATATATAATATCAACTTATCATATTAATGAAATCACGGTGTAAAAGTGATTTTTTTAATATGACGAGTATGGAATTTAAACGAGAAAATGGCCAAACATTGCTCTCGATCACATATAACTCAGAGGTATAAAACATTTTGAAAAAATGTTCGTTATTCCGTTGCGTGCAAAGTCGATACTATTCGATACAAAACATTTACTGTATAGTCATTTAATTCAAATAATTAAATAAAATCAGTTTCTGTTTAACAGAGACTAAATTTAACTGGGGAAAATTGCTTTTGATCACACAAAACTCAGACGTATAATATATTTTGAAAAAATATTCGTTATTATGACGCCTGCAAAGTTGATACCTGTATATACTATTCGGCACACATCGTTTACTTTATAGCCATTGAAGTCAAATAATTGCAAAGATTCAGTTTCTGTTTAATAGAGACTGTTTTTCTACTGTAACGGCTTAGCGATAAAGGGTATTAGTATTTTATAATGTTTATATGTATGCAGGTCATTTAGCGTAAATAAAGTGAAACAAAATATAGCAACATATTATTTTACTATCAAATAAGTGTATTATTTTGTAATATGAAGTACATTTTTATATCTATTACGTAGCAGTGTTTTTTATAATGGCAAAATATTTGCTCTCATTTGAAATTAAAAAAAAATAATGGGAGATGTTTGACTTTATTTATACGTACATCGACATTAAATATTTAGCGTATTGGCTAAGACACAAGCGTCCGACTAAAAGCCCCGGGTTCAATTGCCATCAGAACGAACGTTCATAAATTACTTATCTAATTTTTAACGTATATTAATGTCTTGTAGCAAGGAAAAAGCCAAAAAAACCAACTGAAAACTTCAAAAGTAATTCATTTTTATCATTGATGAAATTTTATCTATTATTAAATTTTACGTAAATTCCCTTTTAAAAAATTGACATTGAAATTATGAATATACTGGGTTGGCTGATATGCTTTTAACCCCTAATTGCTGTCAAAACTTTTTATTTAAAAAAAATATATATTACACTAAATTTACTTTAGGTGTTCACCAACTGAAAAATTAAAAATTGTGACAAATTCACCTTCCTTGTAAAACTCGGGCGACTTTGAATCAAAAAACTGTGCGAGGTCATTTTGGAGATCTTCTTTAACGACACATTTTTTTTTGGAAAATTTTTTTTATGGTTACTTAGAGCACTAAACAAATGGTAATCAGAAGGCGCAATGTCCAGCAAATATGGTGAATGAGTGAATAGAACACAGCCGAGCTCTTCTTATTTATCACGAGTCTAGCTTTATCATGTAGAAAATAAACTCATTTGTCAGCTAATCGGTCCAACTATTCACAGTAAATATCTGCATTCATTGTAGATCCCTCTGGAAGCAAATCCCAACGAATACTACCCTTGACATTCCACCAGTAGCTGACTCAGTCAACTCGTTTGCATGTATGGTTAATATATGTAACCCACTTCTCATTGTCAGTTACGAACTGATTCAGCCAGTCGAAGTTGTTTTTCAATTTTCAATAACTGCTGACAAGTATCAACTCTTCACTGAATTTGATATGATCACAAGTCGTGGAGTATCCACACACCGTATTTTGAAACTTTTTCCGATTCGTGCAAACGTGTTTCTATTATGCCGTGACCGCAGTGTGGCTCATCTACCATTTGAGGAGTCGTCAGTTAAGGATCCTCTTCAATTAGGCGTCGTAATCGTTAAACGTTCAATTCAACTGGACATCTGGTACGGTGTTCGTCCTAAAGATCGTAGTCCTGGTTTGAGAATCTTTCTAGATAAATTCCGAAGTGGTGGATAAAAGTTTACTAGCCAACCTAATATTTATACTAATATTTTCATTACATATCCATATGCACCACAACTGTGTAGGAAAAATTTGCCATTCTTCTTCCTGTGAAAATTCAATTTCCACTATCATCTCACAGTATTGTATAACTCGCCTAACAAATACTAAACGAATATATTATACGTAATACATTTTAATGTTCCATGTAAATACTGGTTAAAGTATCACTGTCTATTTTACGTGATTCATACGGATTTCTCGAATGTTATTTAATACAAGTGTTAAATAACTTCGTATAATCGTAATAAGTAGCATTCGAAATAGCGATGTTCAATAAAACTTGAATTTTGATATTAGATGAGGACATTTTTCTTGATGCTTATTAAAATTCGTTGCCAAGAATATTGAGTTGTTTTTTAATTATTTTTCTTTTCAACAAATTACCAATCTCTGAATGGCTATCAAAAACTATCAATCAGAAAGACTAAAAAAAACCTGGGATCTTACTAATAAGGTCTATATTTAATAAAAATTATGAATAATACATAACCTGGAATATATTTTATTTGTAAATAATTTAATTAGCTAATTTGAAATTACAACGCAAGTGTTAATGGCAGCAAAAATATATTTATGACAAAAAAATAATATAATATTTTAAAATTTTTATCACTATTTAAATAATTGCATTGTTAATATGGACGTGGTTTATATCTACGTTGCATACCCAGGTATTGCTCGCGCATCTTGTACACTTAGTATCAGCTGCGGGTGCGTATACCAGTTTGCTTGTGATTTTTAAATGTCATGAAAAAAAATTGTTGGTAACTTTGTCTTATTTTAAAATTATAGTAATCGTTTCACAAAAACATGATATTTCAATCATATATATATATATATATATATATATATATATATATATATATATATATGTTTCTAAGTTATAGCAATGACAATAACTAAAAAGGAATAGAATAGTGAATAATTTAACGGAATTCGAGGTAGAAAACACATTTGCGTAAAAAGTGATGGCGTGATATAACTTATAAAATATACGGAGAGTTTTATTATTATTATTTTAAAGGGTTAGTCTAGTGCAAAGATAAAGAATATAAATAGTATTGGTTTCAAAATTTTATTTTAGATTCTTATTTAATTCTCGATCGAGAATGAATTTTATTATAGAAGTTTTATTTTTAATTATCATGAAGCGAAAATAGGGTTAAACCTGATTCATTGGTTATGTATATCAGATGAGAAACTTTTGTGAAAAAAAAGAATGTTGAGCTGGCCATCTTAATGGCATATGATTTTGGATGTGATAAGATATTAACGACAAAAACATTTATAGCTTGATGAATATTTTTCAAGTACAAACAATTAAAAACATGTTCACAAAAATGTCAACATACATTTTTACTTCGATAAATTGTTGATCAATTAACTGGAGTTTATTATTTTATTAAGGCTTATTATTTTACTCCAAAAAAAATAAATACTATTCGTAAGTGTAAACTTTAGAGTAAAATTGAATAACCAATTTTATAAAACGTCCACCTTTTTGTACAAAGATTGTAATGTAGGTCCACCGAAAATTTTTCACTTTATTGATTAATTAATGTAACAAATTTTGTAATGAAACCTTTTATAAATAAGTTTTATTGAGTCACTAAATTAATAAGTCGTAAAGTCTAACTTTTAAATAGTAATACATTAAACTATTAAAAACAACGATCGTCTTCCTAAGACGATTTAGTTTTCTTGTGGTGATAATTGCCTTCATAAGACGAAAAGCTACACTTACGACGAGCCTTCTTCTTGTGATCTTCTTTCATATAATTTTACTAAGAGGAGCTATAATGATCTAATGACTTGATAAAGTGTCATTTCGTATTCTGTGAGTTCATTATATTTTCCACTTTATCTGCCTTCTTGATGCTATATGGTTTACAGTGTCTGAGGAATCCAAAAGAGTTAAAGATAAGATAGCATCAAATTTTTTCTAGGTTCTTATATATTAAAATTTCCGTCCATGTTAATTAGTTTGTCGCAATTCCTACACATGTTATGTCCAATAGGTATTTTCTTATTATAATCTAAAATTATCCTGTCAAGCGAATCAGTCAATTACCTTTTCATTCCTAGCTAACTTTACTTTCCCTCTGAGCTGCCATAGTGGTATATGAATATCACCACGGAATTATCGGAGGCAAAATCATTATAGATGCCAAGCTGTGCACCGGGGAGACGATAGTAACTCTATGGGAATATGAATCTCTTAATGCATAGGTTCCTTTTTCTTCATTCATATAAATGTGGCTAAATTCAAATCCTCAATTCTCTATTTTATTTATCGTTTATTTTTGATTTAATTTGGCATAGCCAAAGAAATTAACTTGAAACAAAATAAAAGAAAATTAGCTTTTTTAATCAAAAGGAGGAATTTTATAGAATTATTACAAAATTGATCTTGAATTATAACAAATTTAATCTTAATAAACATACAAATAAGGTCAAAATCAGCTTGAAGTTTGATGTAATAAATAGCTGTCATTAAAAAATATACTAAATATGTTGTTATAACTGTCGAATGCCGAATCACGAATACAATATCGGCACTTAATTTAATTAAATTAAAAATATTTATCTTTGTTTCATTGATCTTCGTCAATTAGCATAGCATTAAATATGTTAAAGATCATATGTTTTTAAAAATATATGTTTGCAAATATCAATAATGTTGTACATGTATAAAGAAACAAAAGCTTGCAAGTGTGTTCGGAATTTACAGTCTTACTTAGGAATGGACAACACAAAGGAGCAAAGAAGTTCCTATATAAATTTCAGACTTTATTACCCTCTCTGCGAAACTATTTTCTTCTTTATTTTTTAAAACCATCCCGTACTCAATTGCGCAAAACAGCAGCAAAGTAACTTATTAAACTTAGTTCCAGTTGAAATATACGAAACAAGGAACGAAATTTTGGTAAAACTGCTGGCGTTCTCTATTTTAAAACATTTTACGGAGCCAAAATATCGATATGATGGTAAGAAAATATCTATAGGATATAAGGTTATTATAATACATGGAAGGACATCATACTTCATGTCTTCAACTCTTTTGAACACTTTACAAATTGCAAATCATATAGCCTCAAGACGGCAGATATCGTGGAAAATTTGATAAATTCACAGAATGGACAATGTTACCCTATCAAATCATTAATTCTTTACAATTCCTTTTAGTAAATTATTAGAAAAGAAGATCATAAATATTCAGAGAATACTGATCACGATTCTTACCAACAGATTATGAAGAAGAATGCTCATCGTAAGTGTAACTTTTGGTCCTAAGAAGGTAATTGTCACAAGAAAATTTAATTGTCCTTAGAAAACGATCGTGGTTTTTAAGAGTTTAATGTAACTATTAAACAGTGAGATTATACGACTTGCTAATTTAGAAACGCAATAAAATTTAGTTATAAAATGTTTTTTATAAAATTTATTCTTTTAATAATACAGTAAAACGGGGAATATTCAACAGATAAATACTAAAAGTAATAAAATCTACATTAACTACTCATTATCTTCAAGATATAAGAAATACATCTAGATTGAAGACTATTTAAATGGACCCCGTTTTCTTTCTCTAAATAAACTATAAGCCATATATGACTTCAGACGCAAACTGGAATTTCTTCTTTATTTGCATTGCTCTAAATTATTCCTAACTGGGATTCTCACGAAGAGACTTCAATTTGCATAATAATGTTGTTTATACCGATGCCAAATAAAACTTCCCCAGAGACAAAACACAATTGTATAATACTAAATAAAACGAGTGCCTAGCGCATGGTCCGTGTTAATATGCAATTTAAAGAATTGTAGTGCATGTTGGTTGTTTGGTTGATTGCCAAATTGATTTGTGTTTGCCCAGAGTCCGTTGGTCCAACGGATAATTTATTGTTCTCTTGGCTCTACATTTTATTGTTATTTGTTTCGTTTGTTTATTCAAAACACTTGGACGGCGTTCAGATGATAATGCTGTGAAAATTCAGAAGTTGTGGATTATTGGATTTGCAAAAAATTTAATGCAGTTTTATTGATTTAACTTGCATTTCATATTTGTGTACTTATGTGTGTGTGCATGCGCGCGCGCGTGTGTGTGTCTGTGTGTGTGTGTGTGTTTTTTTTAATGTGAAAGTGTGCGTGTGTGTGTATGTGTGTTTTTTTTCATGTGAAAGTGTGCGTGTGTGTGTATATGTGTCTGTATGTGTGTGTGTATGTGTCTGCATATGAACCTGTTTGATTTGTGTATGTGTGTGCGTGGTGTGTGTGTGTGTGTGTTTGTGTGTATGTGGGGGGGGGGCATGTGTATGTGCGTGGGTTCGTGCGTGTGTGCATATGTATACCCGTATGTGTGCTCGTGTGTGCGTGCGTGTGTATGTATGTGTGTTTGTGCGCGTGTGCGTGTATATGTGTCCATGTGTGCATGTTCGCATGTATGCGTGCGTGTGTGTACGAATGTGTCTGTATGTGTATGTGTATGAGTATGTGTGTGTGCGTGTGTTTGTTGTTATGTGCCTGTGTATATACTTCCGATATATATTTCACTTCATTTTATATTTATGACTATTCGTAAAACATTTAAGATAATCACAAGATATCTGTCTAACTACTACTGTACTACTAATATATATATATATATATATATATATATATATATATATGTATGTATATATATATATATATATGTATATATATATATATATATATATATATATATATATATATATGTATATATATATATATATGTATATATATATATATAAGTATATCATATAAAAACATAGACCAAAAAAGTGGTAAATTATAATTAACACCCTCGGAACAACAATAAATGTCGATTACCGTTGTCACTGGCTTTATTAGGATGTATCCCTTGATATTGGTAACCGTTTTGTTGTGCTATTATAATTAATTACCCGACAAAAAATATAAGAATAGCCCCTCTAAACTTTATCAAAGACTCGCATTAATGAATTTCGAATAGTTTTCAATTCATTTTATTTATTCTGTTACGTAAATTAATAGTATTTGGCAAAAAACAAATTTAAGAGTGTGATTTTTTGTTTCTGAAATTACTAAATTTTTATTCACTAAAATTTATGATAATTTAAATTGGTAGTATAAAAAAATAGGACAAATATAAATGAAACATTTTATAAAAATATAGATGTGGCAAGAAGCCCCAATGAAATTTTATTCGGAGTTATTTTGGAATCAAAATTTTATTAACCAGCAGGTTGCTGGTGGTTCTCTTTTTCGCGTTAAACTTTGTTAATATGAGTAAACCAAAAATATTTATGGTTCCTATTTTTAGATCACAGTATATTTAAAATATCTTGCTTAAACGTAACAATTTGTGATCTATGGACTTCGTCTTTTATTAAAAGTTTGAAAGAAAAATAAACGAAATAAATGCCTTTTTACCCAACTCCGCTCGCGCATTCACTTTTTAATACTGGAGTTTATTAACCGCTATATGTAAATACTTTGAAAATGTATATTAATTTATTGTCACGTATTTGTTGCTATATATTTATCGGATAAGGAAAAAAAAGTTTTTGTTTTTTATAAGAATATGTCGACGAAACTTTGGCAATATACAATATAATATTAATTAAAATTATTTATTTGTTAACTCTTGTTTTGTAGTTTACGGTTACAGTAAGCAATTATAGTGAGAATTTTAATTATTTTTCACTTTTTAGTCTATTGTGTCATCATATTTTCCAAGTGTCTTTCCCTTCTCGAATTGTGTCATCTTTATGTATTGATTACTTATTGAATTCTTTAATAGTATTGTTATCTTTATCGAAACATATAACCCTAATGGTTTTATAATTTTATATAAATAAATTCAATTACAAATATCATTTTTAACATAGGTATTTTACTGCAATAATAGGAAATTTGTTTAATAAAATATAGGGCGTAACGCTGCTTTATAAATTTATTCACTATAGGGTGAAAGGATACCTTTAAAAACTTAAATGTTATATTCTACGTCTATGAATTAAGACAAGTCTACTAATTTTTTCTTAAATGAACAAGAATAAAAAATAATTGTCATAATTACATCGATCAAAAACTGAAAAACGTATAATAAATATTTAAAAAATAGGACTAGCAATGGTAAAAGACACCTTATTTAAAAGAGATATTAGATTATGTCTAATGTCGCCACCATGGTATGCTGATTTTATTTTAGATTTGTGGCTTGTGGTAGCTTGGCTCATCGTATGACTTTTTAAATTGACAAAATAAATGACGAGGGTTTGGAAACGACTCTTTTATTTACAAATAAACATTGGTAATAATATTTTAATATGCATTTTAGAATAAAAATATTCATTCTGAAAACATGAAATAAGTTATTTTATTATTTAAAACAATATTTATCTACATGTTTGAATATTATTTGACATATTATTAATGTTTTCGCCATTTCCAATGGAATTTTACCTGTTTTAGGTTTGTTATTGGTTATGTTTTCTATTCAATGTATTTATTATTTTAGGATACGCAATTATATGATTATTTATAGCAGCATATGGTGTTTTTGGATTATTTCCTTTCATCAATAAGCGAAGCGCGTAACTTTTTTGAGTTTTTATAATCTATTGAATTTTAAAAACTTACAAATATAAAATGTGATATAGCATTAGTTTGTTTTTATCCTTTATTGCATACTGGATTTAAAATTGTTATGAAAGTAATTACGAAAGTAGCGTTTAGCTTTGTATTTAACTGTAGTGGCCTATTCTTTTTGTTACTTTCAATTGTCACATTTTCCCGACAGGAATGGTTAACCAAAAACTTAACGATAACATAATCGTCCATTAGGTTAAATTATTTTTTTTTCAAATTAACGTTTAATTTCTGCGTATCCTGTTTTATGTAGACATTTTTACAACTCTTTTTCTAGAAACGGGAAAATTTTCTTTTTAATATTTTCGTTGTTTTTTACATTCATTACTACATAAATATAGTACAAATACGTTAAGTAATTTGTAACTACAATTCTTCTTTTTATAGGAAAAAGAAAGATTACAAGTGAATAATATATTTCGGAGCTATGCATATTTTTTATAGAAAGCGGGCAAGTGGTCGGCTCCGCATTTTGAACCATACCAGGGTTGAACCCTGGTAGGGTTCAAAATGCGACTGACTGAAAATGCGACGATGATGAATAACCCCCTAGGGGTTACCAGTAACGTTTTCAAACCTAATGCTTTCTAATTAAAACAAAATATGGAATAACTAGCTGACCCGTGCAAAGTCTTCGCACTATATCGCCATCTAGCGTGTTCCAAGTATACAATTTGGCTAAGATATTTGATTTGTCGCCCACAGATGGCGCTCATGCCAATTGTTATAAAAATTAATTTTTTTATTAACAAAAAGATTTTTTTTGAATTTTTTTATATTTTTCGCCCAAAGTAGAAAACATAAGCTTTAAGTGGGTATTTTTTTTATTTTTTTTGGTGCAGTAGTTAAAGATATCGAGCCGCTCGACCAAAAAACACCTTTTAGAAATAATATATTTAGATTGACCGGTCAATGTAAAATTATTTAGATATTATATATGGCATAGAAATAATGCACATTGTAATAATAGAAATATAATCGCCTAGAGACTCTAAATTTTATATGGTTTACTAAAAACCTTTGAAATTTTATTTCATATATTTTTCGTTATTTAATTTAGAATGCTTCAAAAAATTGTATACAGATTCAGTTATATAAAAAAAATTGAAATCAATGAACTTTCAAAAATTAATTTTCAAAATTAATTTTCTAAATTTAATACCAAAATAAAACAAAATTTAAAATTTAAGAAAAACAGAACGGATGTATTCTTTGTGATTGAAAAACGATAAAATAATTTTTTTTGAAAACGGTATAATGTTTAATAAAAACATTTAGTCAATTTTCAATACATCGGTCATAGCTTTGATGCATGACTGCATCGGTCATGGCTTTTTTTCAAAAATTTTTAATTTTGGTTTTTATTTTACACCATTTAGATTAAAACGTTTATGTAGAAAACCGTGTCTAAATCGATCAAACCATTTTGGAGGTAAATTGAACCATTCGTTTCCTACAAAATGTTGCTGGGTTCCTTTGGCCAGCTAATACCATAATACCTATTTTCGAACCATCGTCGATTTGTCCCAAATATTTTTCTGAAAAACCTGTCTAAATCGGTCAAACCATTTTTGAGAAATATTACGTATCTAGATTGGTCACTGTATCTAGATGGGCCAAACCATTTGGGAGATAAATGGGAACATTTACTTGCAACAAAATATTTATTGCGGCGCTACTTAGTGAGCAATCATCGTAACGACTCTCTAAGAATCATTGGCAATGAACCACAAACATTTTTATAGAAAACCGTATCTAAATTGGTCAAATCGTTTTGGAGATAATTAGGCACATTGGATTGCACACACAAATAAACAAACAAACACATAAACAACCTCTCACCCTAAACACATATACCATTCCCGTTCCATCATGGATAAAAAATCTAGAAATAACAAAATCTACATCTCCCTTTTCCACATCTGCTTACTTATACTTACCTGTATTACTATATAACTATACATTTAGGAAGTTTATTTTAGTACAAAGTAACGAATTTAAAGCTTAATTTCTATATCAACACTCTTTCGGTATCGCTACGAGAGTATACGATTATAATCGAACGAAGCAACTGACAGATAACGGATAAAGTGAAAGAGTAATAATTTATCCGTTGGAGAGAACTCGACCGAATGTAAATCAATTTGGCAATCAGCCAAATAGTCGAAGCGATGCTCTCTAACATTTTGTAAATTACATGTTAACAGAAGGCTTGAATTGGAAACTCGCTTCATTATTTGCATTTCTTATTATTCAAATGCTTGTCTATGTAAAGTGGCGTGAGAAGTTTTGGCCTAAGGAAAACAACACTGATATGAAATTGATGTGTACGAAACGAGTTAAGAACTATTTAGTGTAATATAAAAAGAGGCTGAACAAATTGGTTATTTAGATGATTTCGTTCATAGTTGAATATTTAATTGTTAATAATGTTTAAAAACAGTAAGCTGGTGGTGATTTGGAATTTAATTTTCATATATTTCTTATTTGAAAGCCTTTTCCATTACATAAGTTTTTTTTGCTCAATGACTAAAAATATAAATTTTGCAATAAAACTTTAGTAGAATAAATTTGATCGATCTCCTACAGAGACGAATACAAGCCCAGTGTAGGAAAACTATTAAATTAAATCTTTTTTAAAATATACGCATTAAATAAATGAAACTGAATTCAGACATTTAGTCGTTTTCGTCATGATTACTCTCTTAATGTATAGGGTTAACACCAGAACTCTTAAATATTTACCATTTTCTCTAACCGTGACTTCAATAAATAGTTTCCATTAATGTTTCAGAAATAGAAAAATATAAAATAAATTTATTTCACATAAAATTTTTTAGATTATTTTCTTGGCAGAAACAATTGTGATTACAAGGTTTATTTCAATTATCGGGTATGTTTCGTTATCAAGTATCGATATTAGGGTGTTTTGATGTTATTGTGACTTTCTTTCAACGTAGCATAGAAAATATATCTACTAAAAATTTATCAAAAATTGGAAATTAAAAGTAAAGAAAATCGCACCACAACCATCTCTTTCTAATACCTGAATAACCTATACGTCATTTAAGCAGAACGATACACGTTCTCGGCGTTTCAGTTCATGATATAAATTTCCTTATTTTTTTAAGCTCATTTTTAGTGAAGTTTGAATATATTTATAATGAAAAGAGTCAAGGTAGGTAATTAAATTCTTAGTACTGTTTTTAATATATTTTTCACTAGAAAAATTAATTTATTAACATTATTTTTAAGAAACACAAAAAGAATGGTTTTTCTCTTTTTGATTATTACGAACAGAAGTATTTTTATTCTTGCTCCGGGAACTTCCGGGTTAGGATTCCTGTATAAAAATTAAATAAAATATTTTTTAATTTATGTTAGAAAAAAATATATCCGCCTTTTTGTTTACAAAGACTTAAATGAATGATATTTGATTTTGAGTTTTTTTTATTTCAATTACCCTCTATTTCTTTTCAGAAATGATGGAAACATTAAAAGAGGTTACTAAGAAGTCATTATACGATATTAAGTGACAATTTATAAGTAAGAAAATTAAAAAATTTTTTACCTTTTTGGAGTCTTATTATTAGCAAAAATGAGCAGCGGTAAGTGAGCAGCCGTGTGTCATAAAAAAAATTACCAACGATTTAATTATTTAATTAAATTTGTAATTTGGTTTAAAGATAAAGCCGGACAACCTACAAAAAAATTTAGTGATTGAAGTAAGCAAAGGAAAAAAACTGGGAGAACCAGTAACTGCGGAAAAACTAACTCACGTGGCTCACATGAATCAACGTGCTATAGCAATTATAAATTAACCTTAAGTTAAAAAAGATATAACATTAAAATGAATAAGAAATTCAAAATTCCAAAAGGTGATCTATTCAGCAAAACGAAAAGTAATAAAGAGGTTTACGAAATCTGAGCCTTAGGCCATATTATTAGACGTAGGTTTTATCCGGAAATAGTGGGAAAAACAACAGTGTGCCAAAAAATGTATACGCACTTGCTATTTATAAATAAAAAGGCAAAAAAGTAATGCTATCCAAAGAAAGAATCAATACTAATGACTGAAAGTTGTGCCGATATCATGTTGCTAGAATTACTCATCTATACTTCATCATGATAAGTACATATTTGAAAGACATCATAGAAAATTGCACAGAAGAAGAAAAAGGGAACTTAGTACCCTTGAGATAGAGTTGAAAAAAATCTAAACAGTTCTAATTCAAGCAAAAGTTTGAAAATAGCATGGACAATGATGGAAATATCTCCCTGACTTTCGTTCTTCTGTTATTACAAATAGATATTAATGAGTAGAAAAAAAATTATGACAGATGAAGTGCCATCGCTTCCGAGGTGCTGTAGATTAAAAAATACGCTACATTGTAAAAATACGTTACATTTATAAAAATAAAGATGATAGATTACCAACTATGTAAGAAACAATGACTTATTAAATTTAAATTAAAAAGAAAACGAAATATCGATTGTTAGTGGGATGCTTCAGATTATATACTAACAATAGTGGACGCCAAAATTTGCAATGCAGCGACAAATATCTATTTACCCATAAAGGATGCGGTATTGTACTTGTGGGCTAATCTCAAAAGATTTTAAAAGTTGAAGCAAATGACGAAAAGTTAATTCCGAAACAATGAGATTTGGACTATAGATTCTTCATGCAAGAATTTGATTCTTTAGATATAGATTTTAAGGAGTTTAATCTGATCGTAACCTTTAAATAATCGTACTGTCTGGTTTTAGATACGTAACTTTGTTTATGTAAGATTAGGAATTACAAGTCGAATTTATTGATATCCAGACTCAGTTTTTTTTCTCGTAAATATTTTCAATATAGTTGGAAATTATTTATAAATAGACGGAAGCGGGAATTATGTCAAAATTGTTAAACAAATACTTCATCTTTAGCAACACACCTATGAATAAAATCGTGGTATGAAAGGTAAATAGAAGGTATTTTTATTTAAAAGCGAGTGATGTGATAATTAAAATGATAAATGAGGTAGGGATAACATGTCATTTGACCTATAATCTGGAATGCCGAAACTGAGAAGAAACAAATATAATTATATTGGAATTACTGTCGGTGGAAAGAAAAGTGTTTCCTTATTTTTTATTTAACTACGGAGCATGTTTTTACATGAAGGTTGTGTCGTTAATTGGATTACTTTTAAAATTGATATTTAGTGGAAAGAGACATTCTTCCGTTAATTTATTCCGTAACCGAAAATTTAAAAAAAATCCATTATAAGTTTAGTGCCAACGTCGGAGATTTTTCATCTGTGCGACGTGCTATGGTGATCCGTTCATCAATCCGGTGGTGACCCGTTCATCTATGCGATAAAACCATTTTTAGGCCATCGTTTTTCTTGGAAGTTTTAAATTTGGCTCAAAGGAAAAAAGGATATTTACCTACATCTATTTCAGTGCATGAGAAATATTTCAATTAGTATTAGAGATTTTGTTGATATCATCCGAAAAAATCTGCACCCGCCTCATCTAATATGTGGTCACCCCTTAATAATACATCCTTACGTTTATTGAAATGATGTGTTCAATGGGGTGAAATATACATAGGAATATATATATATATATATATATATATATATATATGTATATATATATATATACATATATATATATATATATATATATACACACAAACATAAAATGATGTGTGTGCGCGTGTGTGTATTTTTTATTTTCACAAAAGTTTAAAAGAAACACATCTTTTTTTTAATTAAAAATGTTTGAAAATATTACCTCGGGCTCAGTAATAAAAACAAACTTTTTATCAAATAATTTTTTACTGGCCCATGAAAAAGGTTTTAAGGAATTTCTGGGCATTGATAAGGCGGAAATATAAGATCTTCAAAATCATGCTTTTTCGCCTAAGAAAGTATAATCACAATTATCATCATCTTTATTATTGCGCCATATTCATAAACATTCAATTAAATTATTTAGATAGAATATTATCAACAATCTACTTAATTGGATAGTTAGATGACCTTATGTTTTCTTATATTTCCTTACTTCCAAAGGAGCAACGGAATCTTAATAATATCACTCTCTTGTCTATTTACCCGCATGTCATTGCTTATGAGATACCATACGGCGTAGATACTTGAATTAATAGATTTTTTTAATCCATATTTTTTGTACCAGCAAACTTTTCAAAAACATACAGATAAGAATTAAAAGCCAAAATTAAAAATTTTGGAAAAAGTCACGATGGTTGATGGTAGTGGTTGTAATTAAAAAACCATGAAATAGTTTTTTTTATAACCACCTATATTGCCATAATTTAATTATTTTTCACAATTTATTAATATTATTTGTCGTAATTACGAAAAAAAGAAAGTGCATTTTTGGTTGCTCTTCGAAATCTTTTTGCAAACATCCTTGTAAACTATGAAAATCAACGCTCTTATTTAACATACTAATATTTTAGTTCGCGAATTAAAGTAGTTTGAAAAGAAGTGATTAATCGTTTAATTTTTGTACTGTTTGTTAAATATAC
The DNA here is from genome assembly GCA_039881145.1 of Druceiella hillmani. Taxonomy (NCBI): domain Eukaryota; kingdom Metazoa; phylum Arthropoda; class Insecta; order Lepidoptera; family Hepialidae; genus Druceiella; species Druceiella hillmani. The sequence goes on along the minus strand of JAYKKI010000010.1, from coordinate 9,096,294 downwards.
CAGACATAATTTCGTCATTTGAATAACTTTTCTTTAACGATACCCTAATAAAAGGTCTGCCACTCAGCACATAAGTTTTTAGCAAATTCACTAATATTACCATCTGTACATAAAATTCACCAAACGTTACGTACATTTGGTACTAAGATGGGCTTAACTATTTGTTTATTTCATTATTTACAAACTTCAATGCACATTCACTTGCTACGAGTACATATGGCGGCCTAATTGCTATGATATAAATATTTTACATCCAACCAGAACATCAATCCAACCTATTAAAATTCGAATAGATCCCGCGGTGCGATACGCCATCAAAAGCTGTAATACTTTGACCGACTTAACACATCACAGTGAGAACTAACAAACGTATTTTTACAACGTTATGTTTTAATGTATAATTTATAACTACGATTCATTTCCTATTCTCTAATTATAATTTTATTTGATTCAAGGAAGGTAAAAATTCGTATTATGTATATTAATATAATTTTAAGACCAATTAAATGAAACTGCGTGATGTAGTATTATTTCTACTTTCTTTAATTTCTTTACCACGACCTTGGTTTCGTTGTATTACAACACTTCAGGTGGGATATTAGCAAATATTCCAGATGAATCTTTGCTGATATTCCACCTGAAAATGTTGTAATACAACGAAACCTAGGTCGTGGTAAAGAAATTAAAGAAAGTAGAAATAATACTACATCACGTAGTTTCATTTAATTGTGAATAATGAATTTCTACAAAATTAACGCCAAATATATTCAATAATTTTAAGGCACGTTATAAATAGAATTGAAATGGATATAACGATTTATTATAATTAACTACTATTTGAAGCAAATATAGATAACTCCTATCCTGTGTAACTGTACTAATATAAGTATATTGAAATTAATGGTCGTAAAAACAAAATCTATGTATATTTAAAAGTGCTGTCACTGTTAGGATTGTAACCTATTCTAACATCTTATTACCTTTATCAGCTGAAATATACTTTTATTTTTAGTGTCAGTGAGTTTTATTGCCTCCTCTAGAAGACGTTTTTATGATTTCAGCTAATAAATTATACAGATTACCAAATGTTTAACGACTGAATTACATCGGATAGTTTTATTATTTATAAATTGTCAGAGTGTTCCGAAAAAAATATATTGCTTGGTAACTTAATACATTATAAATAATCGATGCCACATTTCTTTTCAAAAAAGGATACCCTTTAGTGATTGCAATAGCAAATGAAACGAAGACCGGGAGGGAAGTGGAATATTGAGAACAAAAGGAAAAGTCCGTTCAGAATTTCCTTTCAAACGATCGCAGATGAAAATAAGGTCTGTCGCTGAGTGCTTTAAGATTTGTGCGGTGTTTGAGGATATTGTGATGGCTCTTTTCTCCATTTCGCATCTTTGATGTAAATGGATATCTGTCAGATCTATTTGCATGAGTTTATTTTTGGTGGACTTTGTCACTTTTAACACAAATTAGGAATTAAACAGACCTAATACATATGCTCCATTTGTTTCTCATATCTTTTTAAAGCATCGTCATTATATTTAAAGTTTATATATAAATAATCAAATTTATATTATGTGAAATTAATATATAGAGTACCTATTGACACTTACTATTTCTTTCATTTTGTAATATACTACATAGAATTGAATCCTCCAGGAATATTATTTTTCAGATTAAAAGTAGCTTATATGTTAAACTGAACCATAATAAATATCTACCTCATGTTTTTTTTTAAATTTATACGGCTGTGTAGGTCTGTGTGGGCAACTAGTATCGAAACCGATAAACTTTGGTATTTACAATACTGGTTGGATAATAAAACTCAATTTGCATATTTTTTTTAACCGATTAATTTGTACAGAATATGATAAAAAATTACATAAACCTTGCAAATAATTTATCACAATAGACTTGTAAATTATATGCTTTATAAATTTATGTTCAATCCATATTGCATTACTGCCTAACATATAAATAGAATTAGTTCATATATAAAATGTAAATTAACAAGTTATATAAATTTTTAATTATACAATATTACATAAACCTTGCATTTATCACAATAGACTTGTAAATTATATGCTTTATAAATTTATGTTCAATCCATATTGCATCACTGCCTAACATATAAATAGAATTAGTTCATATATAAAATGTAAATTAACAAGTTATATAAATTTTTAATTATACAATATTACATAAACCTTGCATTTATCACAATAGACTTGTAAATTATATGCTTTATATATTTATGTTCAATCCAAATTGCATTACTGCCTAACATATAAATAGAATTAGTTCATATATAAAATGTAAATTAACAAGTTATATAAATTTTTAATTATACAATTCCATCATTTATTTCACCAATTTGTTAAAAATATGAAGAGAGAGGTAAAATATATAATAATATTTCACAACTCTAAACAAGGAAGAAACTCAAATCAACTTTTCGCGGTTTTGCGACGTCTTTCGTTTTGTACGTTATGATAAAATGGGTGAATTCGTCATCGTTAGTAACCTGCCTACCGTAACGTAAATTTAATGGAAAAGTATTCAAAGCATAAGCACTTAGAGATTGCAGCCGGTTATGTAATGAATTCTTGGGTTAAACACTAAGTCAGTACTTCAGATCTGGGGTGAACTTTTAGTGCCAGGGTTAATTTGATATAATAAAATTCGCACTCATGCTAATTAAGATACAGTTAACTAACTTATAGGGGAGAAGTTATTGTTTATTCACCACGTTAAAATTCTATTCCAGGATTAAAAACACAATTTAAATTTATCTTCCCAACTCAGGTTATAAGCCTACTGAAGGTTAACAATATTGAAGGCCTGAAAATGAGTTTAACAGGTAAGGAAATTCTCTTAGGTGTTTAAAATATTTTATTAGTCTCTAAGATAACAGTTGATAAAAAAAGCTAGAACGGTTTCAACTATTGGAACCACTCATAACATGAAACTTCAGTCATAAGTCTTTCGAAATTTTATTATTTTTGACAACGATTTATTTTAGTATTTCTAATTATCCAAAAATTTAATTAAACACAAGAAATGGAAAAATTTTCATCAAGATTCCTCATAAAATATTTTTTGTGCTTTACGCAATGTAACAGCATTGTTTGAACATAAAATTACTACAGTAAAACAACTTATGATTAATTACTATTAGGGCGCAAATAAAGATTTTATTAGATGACCGTGTAATTACAGACATTTGAATTTGTTAAAATGGAATGAATTTATATAGATCCATAGACATAATATGTATTCAAAATATTTGCCACCATCAGGGATATAACCTGTTCTGACATATTTTGAACCTTATTAGTTTTATGGGACTTTTATTTTTAGAAACACAAATCCTACTGCGTCATTTTTAAAATGTTCTCTAATATATGTAATATTTTTTTTTTAAAACTAGCTTTCTTTTATATCACTATATTATTCAACTGGTCACTATTAAATGAATAATTTTTTTTTTCACCAGTTTTTGGCGCGCTGCAAATAAAAGCATTGCTGGTTAATTTATTACGTAATAAATAATCTTCAAATAGATAGTTCATTACTGATTAAAATAGTGACAAAACAAATACAGGAAATGAATTGAAACATCGGGAAAGTGCGTAGATGTAGAAAATTATGTACGTGATTGTTTTGGTTTTGTGTCGCGTCTGAGGGTTTTAAGATAACTCTTTTCTCCGTTTAATATTTTTCTTATAAAAGGATATCTGTGAGACCTTTTTTTAGCTGTGATTGGCTTTTTCAAAGTTATTAGATATTAAATATTAAATAGATATAATAAACAAACGAGTATAGTAGCTTTTGTCTAAATATTTACTTGGCTGAATTTTTGCTTAGGCAGGGTGATTTTTGATAGAGTACACATATAAATACAAAGAATCTATAGGTTTTATATTAACAATGTGTTTCTATTAATTCGTTGTAATATCTTTTTATTATTGAATATAATACATTGAGATGAGTTCTACAGGAATATTATTTTTTATATTAAATGGTAGCCTATATATTAATTTGAATAGTAAATTATGTCTGTATTAAGTTTCTTAAAAGTGTATACGGTAATTTAGGCGTGGTTGCCAACAAACATCAAAATCCATAACGTTTGTATTTAAAATATTGGTGAGAAAATAAATTTCAATTTGTGGAGAAACTGCTACTTGTTAAACAAATTTTTAAGACATTGTGTGAAACATGAATTCATGATAATCAACTTCGAAATTACAGGCTTTAAACATTTATCTGAACACAATATTTAATCATCTCTTATCAGGCAAAGAGAATATGTTTTGTAAATAAAATATTGAGAGTATATTATCTGAAGATGAAGAAAATAATCGACTTACATAATTTAATAAATTCATTATCCTTTTATTTATTTGCTTCAAATAATTTATTAAAAATATTAAAAATGTAGTCAATATGGAACAACTTTTCCACGAAAGGAAAAATAAACTCGTCACTTTTCACGTTTCTTTATCTTTTATCGAGTAACTTTCAACATCCTTCGTTTTATCAGATATGAGAAATTGAGGGAATTTAATATCGTAAGTAACGTAAAGTTTAGATATATTAGTCGTACGTAACCTATCGTAACTCAATGGAGCCAATTGCTTCGTCGGTTTGGAGTGATATTTCCAATCGCGTAGCTAAAATTCCACAGACCAATAATGGACAGCAATGTCACCGGTGCGAGAAGCTATGCACCGTGATTGCCAACCTGCTTGTCTAGTCTGGCGATTATGGGCATTATCTTCAATCACATGAGTATTGGAGAGGTGTTCCAAAAGTGGACTGAGACAGCCTATTGAGGATAAGGATATTTGAAATATTTAAACTTGCAACTTCGATTCAAAATGGTTAAATAGTTTCAGATGCAATGAATTACTTTGGCATAAATAAATTTAATAAAGGTTATAAATCTAATATTTTTTAATTATATGTTATAGTATTGATTTTATTATAAATGGTTAATATAGCAAATTTTTCTAAACAAAATGTTCTTGAAATCCAAACGTTTTTTGTGAGATTAAGACTAGACTATCCATGTATTGTATACTATAAATACATATACCAAATTATCTTCCCATTCTTATCCCTGACGGATGATTATGCGTTCATAACATTGACTAAGATAAAAAATTATAGTGATAAGTGAAAACCATAAATCAATTTAATGTATTTGAACTACGTGTTGGAGTACATCAAAAATTAATTATTCATAAACTCAAATTTACTCTCAAATATAAACAATGGCTTAGCAAATTATATAAAACAAATGTTTTATTGGGTCTATTAAAAGAAGTCCATCTTATTGGAGTGAAAGGCAAACTATTGCAATACGAAAGATTATCTGTCCTGATTGTCATTAAAGGACAATAACCTTGGCTGTTCAGTCTTTTTGATGGGGTTAATTAATTTTGTTCAGGTTTTTGTGTACTAGCCTAACTATAAAACTGGCTATTCCCACCTTATTATCTATAAAAGGATGTTCTTCGGGATATTATAAAATTCAGATCCAAGTTGAGGACTATATATTGATTCAGGTAAGGGAGTATAACAATGACATATAGAAAACATGACAGATTTCTATTATAGCTGAGGAGCCGGCTATGGTAGGAGATACCTTGAGGTTTTCTTTATGTGTCAAGTGAACGAAATTGTTATCTGTATATTTCTTAGAGCAGTAAAATACATGAGAATAAATTCAAAATATATAATAAAAAAATAAATTTGGTAGTTATAAGTAAACTATTATTTGTATAGTTTTTTATCCATGAATTAGATTGGGCAAGTAAATTATTAGTATTGGGTAAATAATTTCATCTTTATGCAATGACAAGAGAGAAAGAGAGAGAGAGAGAGAGAGAGAGAGAGAGATAGAGGATATGAATATTTAATAAGTTTTTGAAATTTACTTCAGCTTTATTTTGAAATGAAGTAAAGCTATCGAAAAAAGCTTCAATTATTGTAACTATATGTTTATGAATATTATTCTGTATGTGAGAGATAACCAAAAACTTTTATATTCAGAATAGAATAAATGATTGATATTAGATATTGAATACTGCTATCAAGAAGTGCGTCCAATAAACGGTTTACAAATATTTGAGAAAATCGGAGAAATTTAGGATAGAAAGGAAAAGGATTGCTTTAAAAAACGAACAATGGAAAATTTATATAAAACATAAGATTATAGCAATAAGAGTCAATGTGTCAAAGTCATCAAAATAGAATAGAAATATTATAACAAAATAGTACAGATAGACAAACAGAATATTATGATATTAAAAAACCGTACATAGATATTTTAAAAAGGTATCACCCAAAAGTAACACGAAAGGGTGTTATAAATACAATTTAAAAAAAATTTCGCATATTTCTTATTTGTCTCAGAATCACCAACTTGGATATAATTTCGAGAAAGTGTTTGTTTTCTTCGAATTTTTTATTTGATATAGGTTTTCAAACGTAATCACGAGTAAAATTATATAATAAAACACAAATACTGAACGAATAAACTAAAACTGACGTTGAACTTTATCATCTCGGTAGTTCAAGTCCGGGGAAGAAACAGAAAATTAATATTACTTCATGTAAAAGCTTTATTATACTATGGCAAGATATCGTGTTTACAAAGAAAATTATAAATATACCACATGGTGATATACCTTCTCTTTATAACAATGCATAAACTGTGATAAAATAAAACAAGACAAAAATTAGTATTGCAATATTGAAAGAAGAAAGTTATCATAAGAAAGTTTGTTTAAGAATATTTTTCATTTTCTATTAAAGTTTTGCATTAGGTCTCAAGAAAATTTATTAATTTTAAATAGTGCAACAAATTTAGAAGAAATAATCGTTGATTAATTTCTTGGTAACATTTTAATGCAAATGTTTTGATGAACAAAGATTTTATCAAGTGACAGTTTTTAATTAAAATTTTCAATAAAATATTTGTCTTTAGAATAAAGTTTTTCACATTTTCAGCAACTTCAAATAAATTTTCTATAAATATAATCGAAATCGGTTAGAGGGAAAGCTGGCTATTTTAGTTATATACTCAATCTTGAATATGACAAAGGGATAAAAGTCTAATTTCTTATTTTTTGTTTTACATTACTATTAAAGAAATTATTGTAAAATAACTTTTCAAACCTAGAGAATTTTTGATAAATGTAATAAGAAAAAAGAAATGTACGTAAATTTTTGTACGCAGTAAAAACAAAACACTCAAAATAATAATATAATACGCTGTACATTTAAATTATAAATTTGAATTTTATACCGATGAAATAAAATTCACTTGTAAAAATTTTAAAGAATGAATTTGCTTTGTAGGTTACGCAAAGTACTTAAAATGTTCATTTTGCAAAAAAGGGTCTTGGAAACAAAATAGAGTATTGGAAGCAATTCGTATGTACAATAGTATACAATTTGTGATACGCAACTTTAAACAGGTAAATATTTTTAAGATCATATTCTATATTCCGTGATTGAGTTTTTGCAACGAAGATAATTTTTTGTGAGAATATTCAGATTACAGGTAGCTAATACATATATAAATAAAATAAAGAAGTTGCTTACTAAGCAGAGCAACGGCGCCGCCCTATATTTGCATCCATAGAAGAATTTTTTTTGTACCCCTAAATTCATCGCAGCATCTACCCAGTGTTATGTTATTCATCTTTTATTTCATCTTAAAGCTTAGCTCTGTTCCCAGCTCGTTTGACTTTTAGATATTGAATCGTTGCTAGATCACCCAGCCGACCCAAAATTTCGAAACTAATATATCATGTATAGCACGAACTCATCAATTTTCCGCGGTATTCAACTGCTCAACCATTTAATTGCGGTCGACCCACATTGATTTGTTTACGATAAGTGAAATTAAATTAGTCGAAATATATCGTCGTTGTGTTATATAGTTCTTGTGAGTATGAAATTCACAAGAACTATATAACATAACGACTTGTTTAATGCATATTTACCTCTGATTTAATTTATTAAACTAATAATTACTGATTGTTGGTTACGTGTAATGTATCTATAAATGTACGTAACTAAGAAAAAAATAAATATCTTCTTGATTTACTCATGTCTATTCAAAAAAAAAGCTTAACAAAGTATGAAGTTTCATTTTAAACAATATCTTTTATCTATTTCTTTTAATAAAAGTAACTCAGCTTTATATTAAACGTGTTTAAATATGAACATATATACATTAGTTTCTAAATATATTAAGTTACGTAGGCATAAAAGTAAAGAAAAAATATGTATGAAAGACCATCTTTTAATTACTTGAACGTAAAATCTTCAAATTTTCAGATAAATAAAAGGTTATAGACTTTAGTACACAATGTTAATTTCAACTTCATATTTCATCAGTTTTCTGAAAAAAGGGCTTGAACAGAGAAATAGACGGATGGACGGATGGATAAATAAATGATCCTACAACGTTTCCGTTTTTTATCATTTTACAGTGCCAGCGGATTCAGGATAGCGAATTCCAAAGTGGTCTAATCCTATAAGCAATAATCCTATAAGAAAAAAAAAATTATTTTCAAGGCGTCTCTCACTTTTTTTTTTCTAATCATAACTGTGAAATTTAATATTTTAAGTTAAATGAAATAGAAATACACCATCTTTTTATATTTATTAATAGTCTTCTAATTCGCGTATAACTATTTACAATCAAAAGTATTATACTGCTCAAGAATATAGAATTAAACTTTATATGTTTTAATTATATTTGAAGAAATATAATTACAAATATTTATAAAAATATTAAGTCATTTAAAAATGTGTGACTTAATCAATAAAAAAACTTTTAATAAGTTGACTCCGAGAAGAAAAACTTACAGAGATTTATTATTATCTTCCTACCTATTGAACAACATCAAGCGAGCATAGAAAAATCAAAAGCGTTATACTGACTTAATCAATAAAACAACTTTTAATAAGTTGACTCCGAGAAGAAAAACTTACAGAGATTTATTATTATCTTCCTACCTATTGAACAACATCAAGCGAGCATAGAAAAATTTGAGATATCGATTGATAAAAATATATAGTGAATAAATGTATTATTTTAGTTCAAATTTGAGACTTTATGGACTTGACGAGCAATTATGAATATCGACACCTGCCTTTAATTTGTTCCGTTGTTAATTTAAGAATGAGAACAAAAATTACTTTAGTAATAAAATGAACTGTAGAGCTAATTGTAGGAACCAGGTTCGAGTCTTTCTTACTAAAATACATACGAAAAAGAATTATGCATTTGAAAAATAAAATATTATCATCGGAAACATAACTTATTTTCACATAACCTCATATACCATATTTTTAAAATATTTTTCTTTGTCAATATTAAAAATTTTTGGCAGGGAATAAAGCTACCTAAATATTATGATGGTTAAAGAGAGAGGCCAAAGCTATAAATATCGTAAAAACAATTTATTATTTCCTTTAGAGAGATTTAAAGTCGAAAAAATAAGTTAACATTTTTTTTTCATTTTTGAAGTTCACATATATGCGTTAGTTTTAACTAATTGCGTTTGAATCCAAGTTTTATGAATAGTTGAACTACATTAGTCGGTTTTGTGAGCAACTTTTAATACTTACCTTATTAATTCTTCGTAATAAATAATATGAGAGAGTTATGCATTTATACACACACACACACATTTTTTCAACATTATTTCATTTTCTTAAGATATTTAGAGTTGTTAACGTGTATCATATTTATTGATATTAGTTAAGATTATTGTTATTTTAAGCGAGTCAATTAAAGATACTTTGAAATAACTATTGGGCTTTTTTCAAAATGTTTTTTTTTGCGAAAATAAAAAAGCCTAAAGAGTTTAGAAAACTTTTATTTCATATTTAATATATAGAAATTAATTGAACTTCAGAAATCGGGAAGTTGTGCACTGTGTAAAAAAATAATGCTTCTAAATAATACCAGATTAACAGCAATTACATAATCATCACAGCATATCATTTTTAGAAAAAGCATTTTGTTCAATATTTCAATCAAAACAGATCGAGTTTTATTAAATCGTCGATTAAAATAAAATAACCAAATAAGATATACTATTAAAATCTACTAATTTTCTTGTTCTGCCTATAATTTATGATATTCCGATTGAATCATTATTTTTATATGCTTTTGGAGTACACAAATTGCTCGGGAATGGTGGTTATAATGATTTTGTTTGGTTCGAAATAACAAAGTTCTGATAGAAAATTTGTTTATTTCATTAAAAAAAAGTATAGGTCATAACGACTTCAAAGTACTCCGGTAATTGTACTCTGGTTATAAAAATTCATTTACTTTTGACGATGCAGACATCACGCGTCTTTTTTTCTATTTTTGTTTTAAATTTACATATAAAATTGTACTAAATAAAGAAGTTACCTGTTAGAAATTAAGGTCGTTTGAGATATTTCTTTTTTGTGTCTGTACCAAATTGGAAAAAACCCAATACTTCAGGAAATATTTCGCTGTCCGTACGTTGTCTATTACATGCATTCTTCTCAGAGACTCTATGATTTGGAAAAACAATTTGATTTTGCTTAGTTATTATGGCTTAGATATTAGCTAAATTAAATATGAAAAGTAAAATATATGAATTTTAATTTTGGTTTTCATAGAATTGGTTAAAAAGAAAGTTGAAAAGAAATGTTTTTTCAAGGCCTACCCGTGGGTAGATACCCTATAAAATGAACGCTCGTGGATTATCAAACGAAAAATACATTCAAAAATGAATAATTTAGCTGAAGTAGGATCAACACCTTTGTTCGTTTATAGGTTCAGAGAAAAAGGTTGAGGAAACATATACTTTTCTAGGTATTTGATGTGTTTAATCATCAATGTTGATTGAAAATTTATTGAAAGTACTTTTTGCGTGTTATTTACATAAAACTTTACTCGCTATACTTGAAATAAGACAAATTTAATGTTAGTGTACTATTAAAAATAGAGTAAATAAAATATTATTTCATTATATTCAAATTCATCTCTTATATTTATAAAGTAGTATCATCGTTCTCCGGCATGACAAAATTCTGAAATTTGAATGATTGAATTTGCAATTATTGTATTTAAGAAAATAACTAATATACGTTCACAAACATTGTCACCTACCTACACTTCAAAATTTAAATTAAAAACTAATATTTCTTTGAAGTACACAACTTTATTATCGACTCCGGCTCATGAAATAAATTTGACAGAGAGTAAGTAAAAGCATAACAGAGTCGACATTGATCGTAAAATATCTCTCAAAAGGAAATCAGCTTAATTGATACGTTAACAAACGAAAAATAAACTGAAAATCCATTGAAATATAGGAAGACAAAAAGAACAGCCGCGGCAGAAATTTCCGCCGGAAGCGCTGGAGAGGAAAAGAGAATCTGTCGTCAACCATTTGTAATTTTGTGCAGCGATTGCCGATTTTGAGTTCCGTCTTTCTTTTTACATCACGTCGCTTGCATAAAAGAATTTTCACGCGTCTCCTTTGCACACAAAATAGAGCTTATTTTTTATTTAATTGGTGTGTAAATACCTGTATTATTTAATGTCCGCGGTATTGTTTGTTCCAAACTTAATTCCTATTTATTTTTTTACTTGTACGTAGACAAGCCTATTAATATTTTGTAGGCTAATACATATTTTGTAATATTTGGCCTCTTTCAAACTATTGCAGCAAAATAGGTAAGCGGTATATGTGTGAAATGTTAAGTAAATACTGTCGACGATAATAAATTGAAAATAAACATAAACTAAAAAAGAAAAACCGTTATTAAATAAAAAACAATATTGATTATATTTTATACAATATTTTGCCTGCAGGCAAAACAATTAAAATATTACTAAACAAATACGTGTTTTATTGTTTTGAGCAGATTTGAAAATGTCTTAAAGAATTATCCTAAATTTACAACTTTTTAAATGCATAATATTTTGTAATAACATTAATGTTAAAACTCCATGCAGCAACACAAAGACAGAAACCTTAGAAAATAAACACTTACAAATTCTTATTAGTTCAAGAGCTGACATAGAATGAACAAATATGAACGTCAAATCGATTCACTCAAACAATAGCCTCAATACCCTAAATCTCGCAGCTTTAAATAACCTCAATCGCCTAAATCATTTAGCTTTTCAGTCCCATAATAATTATCTATATGTTTAATAGACACATTGAGTAACATATTTACGCGATACAAAACAATCTTAATGCTATTAAATATTTTGATAGCAATGCTATTTGTGTACCTTTAAATAGTTACATATACTTGTATCACTTGTGGACGAAATTCAATCAATTGTGTTTATAAAGTAACGAAATTCAAGTTATTTTTCACATAATTAATTAGAATTTAGTAGTAATTAGAAATTAAAATTAATCAGAAATTATATTTCTCGGTTTAACGTTATGGGAAAAATAGCGGAGAAGATTGAAGAGGAATCATAAGGGTATTAATGAGACAAATTTAGTAAACATGCAAAATTCCTTAAAAATAAATAACTTAGCTATTAAGCAGCAGAATAATATCTCAAATAAATAAAGATGATGAAGGGAATGGAAACAATGTTCTGCACTTATTTGCATAACTTTTTTTGTAATATTTCCTGGTGCGGGAAAGGCAAAGGGACTTAACCTCATACAGCCATTAACGTAATCAAAATGCTTTACTTTAACTGATTAAAGTGTTATATATAGAAAAACGTGTATACGTTCACTTTATTTTACTTGACTTAACCGCAGCATACAAACATGATTGTGCACATCTGTAGTACTGTACCAGTATTAATATGTAGATGTAGTAAGTATAGTTCTTGCCTAATAAACGTTTATGTACATATATTACCCATAATATATATAAGTTTAACGAGGATACATGATGAAGTATATTGAAAACCACTAACCGAACCTTTATGAGATAACTCGCATGTCCGTTCGTATATATGTTCGTCACAGACATTTCTTCTAAGAAAGTGTTTGACATAGAGACTTGAAGTTTAGTGTAGTGATAGGGCATATATATCAGGAGGTGATACTTAAAATGCCCCCCCCCACGGGGTCGGGGACGACATTCAGTAATAAAAAAGTAACTTCGCATATCATAGGAGATACCAAGTGAATGAGCAAGTTATAGGGCTGGCTAAACAATTTTTTTTATTTTCAAATTTTATGAAAAATAATTTCAAAGTTAATATTGAAAAAGTCCAGTTTGACTGATGTGACGACTCGTTGATGTTGAAACTTGAAATTTGATAGAGTAATACAAACTATATTTTGACAATTAATACTACAAATACATAAAAAGTTGACAGGGGTATAAGAGAGAATACAACTTTTTACAGGGTCCTAGAAATATTGTTCAAAATATTCTGAAAAATCTTTCCCAACTAATTCTGAACCTCATAATTTTTTAAAATTCATGCTATTTTTATAAGAAAGTAAAGGACATACGAGGCGATATATTAACACGGTTAAAAATATTATTAAGACTTGCTAATTTTTTAACCCCCAATATTTTAAATAAAAAAAACAAATCTATGTATTATATAAATTCATAAAAAGGTCAAACAAATATTTTCTTATTAATCGCATGGTCATGGTGATAACCATGAAGAAAATATTTGTAAATTTGTCAATATTTGTTTAATACAAAAACAGCACAAAAATTTTCTTTGAAATATTTTTGTATTCAAAAGAATAAGAACATTATAGAAGAAAACCGTAATAAAAAATAAGTTAAAACAGAATTTAAAACATTTAAATAATTGAAAGCGATAAAGAGAAGAGTCAATAATAAAAAATTCAGGTCTTGGAGTTCAAATAACTAAATGAGTCACTATAAACCAAATTTACATATATTTGTACATATATACTCCCAATTTATAATTGCAACCTTCAAAATTCCCTTGTGCCTTCCGGTATAAAAGCCGAAACATTAAAATGACTTAAATAGCATTAATTGCTCAGAAATTCGAGCAAATTCGCCATTGAGATATAAGGGTAATAAATAGTCGACATTGATAGCACAATTTCCTCCAAAAGTAAAAAAATATGGTCACGGAAATATGGTCGCATATTGAAAGATAAAACATGTTCAATGTCTGCTTCATAGATATTTTTCAATATCCATATGTATTGGGGTATGTGATACAGGGCAACGATTCATTTAATTAATTAGTGACTCTAAAGTTGATGTGACGCTTTAGTAAAATACTAAATGAGACATGAATTTTAAAAACAATAGAATAGAAACACAAATGGGAAAAACAAGGAAATATTCCATAAATTTCGACACTGTGAGGAACAAAATTGACAAATTTTACAATCGAAGTTATTGGAAACAAACTAAAAGGAAATGATTTTGTTCATACGGTTAAAGAGCGTGGGTGAATGTTTATGAGAGCCAAAATATCAGATTAACCTATCAATGTTGAGTAAACGGATCAAGGGTAAACCAATTTTGATATCTGCAATGTTTCACAAAATCTCTAACAATCGATCATCTCCGTAACATCGTTTTTCCTCTCGTTGTAACTTTTCCTTTGTTTCCCGGTACTCCAGTCTACACTCAAACTTTGTTTTATTTACTATTGTAACCGTTAAGTTACTTTTCTTTGGAAATGTTCGAAGCAAGGATATGCTTCAGTTGTTTTTTTGAACGAACTATTTTATCGTAATGTAAAATGAATATTGCGCACAACCTATTAAAATGTTCATATCAAGGGTTTTGTTATGGCTGAGGATGATTTTATTTTCATTTTGGGGTCACAATATGAAACCATAGGTTTTGTAATTAATTACAGAAAACAGTTTTTTGAAGACAGTCTGTCGTGGATAGCTGAGACTAGCAGCAACCAATTTTGTAAGTGTAATTCTATAAATTTAACTACTATTTTGCAGACCTACGAAAGAACGCAAAATTTTTTAAAAATTTGCAAATTTCTTTTAAATAATCAAACTTTGTCCTTTGTGAAAATAAATAACTGGTAAAAAATAGTCTACGTGTCAGCTGTACCTCAAATATTGTGCGATTATCTTGGAATATATAAAATAAATAACACTGCAATAAATGTAAATATCAATATTATCTATTAATATACCTCATACCGTTAAGGCAGCATTCATAACAAACGCTTTAGCTCGACTGTTTTTTCGTTGACTTACGTTGCAAAACTGGTCTATGAAAATTTTGTTAACGGGATTATAATACACACCCTATGTCCATCCTGAAGGTCCTTTATAAATACTGGTGAAATCAATTTTTAAATCGGTTAGTTCTAGAGATTACCTTCTGCATCCAAACTTACAAAATTTAACTTTTTTATGGGGTATGAATTTTTTTTAAATGATGTAATATACAAGCTATATCCATCCTTAAAGTTCTTTCTAAATAACGGCGGAAGAATTTTTGAAATCGGATGAGTAGTTTTGGAGATTACCTCTGCATCCAAACTTACAAATTGTTATACTTTTTTAACACTCAGAATTTCTGATTTTACTCCTAATAAAACTTCATTAAATTCCAAAAAACTTTAAAAAAGTTTTCTTTGCTTATAAGGTTTTTAAAGATGGCATTTTTCAAACTTATACACGCATAGACGCGCAAAAACACACACACACACATATATGTATATATATATATATATATATATATATATATATATATATATATATATATATATATATATGTCGCTGCCGGATTATTTAAACCGCCGTATTACATCACGGCTAGCCGTATTCGGCGCTATACGTTCTTCAGTATAGCTAGCCGTAATGTAATAGAGCGGGTCATTATCCACCTCTTTGACAGTTTTTAGTTCCCAATTGTAACACGCGCGGGCTGCTTGACAATGGCGTCGAATACAGAACATCCGTCACTAAAATGTGAAGTAAATTGTGATTTAAACAAAGAAAACGTATTAAATATGTGTGTAAACACCTTAGGGATAAATTTCACGTTCAATTAAAGGACGTGTGTACACACCTTAAGGATAAATTTCACGTGACCTTAAAGATAAATTTTATGCAAAATTGAAGGATTTCTATTCGTCCAACAGTAAAAAAGCCATGGATAAAAGAACGAGTTCTACAGATTAAAATGCACATTAAAACCGGTAAAGTGGCTATGGATTCTGGTATTTGGCTAAATTCTACACAATATTATTGGTGCAAAAAATATGACCTCATGAATGTTGCTGGTGAAGATTATTTGATCTTAAAGAAATGTAATTCTGAAGACCATTCTATCCGCATAGTACCTATGGAGCAGTATTTTGATACTTGATGGAAATCCACAAGGAAAGTGGCCACGGCGGGCGAGGCAAAATGCTGTATGCTATACAAAATAGACTTTATTTAAAAAAAAGGGCCATTGAAATATTTGTTTCTCTATGCCCAACCTGCGAATCAAAACGTAACTTACCAAAGAAAAGCATTGTTATAATATTATATTGTAGTTAGTAATAATTATAATAATGTACTTAATGCAAGTGGAACAATTTTAGATGTGGCAATATCAAGGGACGGTGGCTTGACGGTGAGGCGATGATGCGATGAAGCCATGAAGCGATGATATGACCGAGAAGGATCCCATACGAATCTAAATACAGCTAACTGATTAAACGTGTACGAAAGATGTTCCTTCGATATCTGTATATGAGAAAATACAGCTACTTTTCTATATTTTGTCTTGGGCATGCTAGGTTTCAATTGTTTGCAACTGAAAAGAGACGATGCGCATATAAAGTTTATCTTCCAGCTATTGAGAGGAAACATTTAGTACACCCTCGGTACTCTCCAGTTTCCTGCGGTATGCAACTGGTCAACCATTTGATCGCAATCAGAACAGATTATGATTTGTTTCTGATAAGTGATAGTGTTGTTATTTTCTTTTGTATTTCTCCATTTAAGTTTAATCTAATATTGTTAAAATACGTAAAAAAATTATATTAATGTATATATATATATATATATATATATATATATATATATACATATATATATATATATATATATATATATATATATATATGTATATATGCGCAGTCGAATTGTATAATCCATCGTATTACATTACGTCTAGCCGTTTCCAAAAACAGGGCCGTTTTGAATTGCGGCGGGTCAACGATTAGCCGGATTGCCATTGCGATATGTTCTAAAATATGGCGGTTTACGTTTAGCCTCATTGTACTTATTTCTTTATTAATAACTTTCCCAAAGAAACATAGGCAAATCTTAAAAAAAAAATGTGGTTCGGTACAGAAAAACAAAAGAAAATAACAACACTATCACTTATCAGAAACAAATTATAATCTGGTGTAATTGCGATCAAATGGTTGACTAGTTGCATACCGCGGGAAACTGGAGAGTACCGAGGAGGGTACTAAATTTTTCCTCTCAATAGCTGGAAGATAAACTTTATATGCGCATCGTCTCTTTTCAGTTACAAACAACCTAGCATGCCCAAGACAAAATAGGTAAGATATAGAAAAGTAGCTGTATTTTCTCATATACAGATATCGAAGGAACATCTTTCGTACACATTTAATCAGTTAGCTGTATTTGGATTCGTATGGGATCCTTCTCGGTCATATCATTGCTTCATGGCTTCATCGCATCATCGCCTCACCGTCAAGCCACCGTCACTTGATATTGCCACATCTAAAATTCTTCCACTTGCATTAAGTACATTATTATAATTAACAAATTA
Source organism: Druceiella hillmani (assembly GCA_039881145.1). Lineage (NCBI taxonomy): Eukaryota > Metazoa > Arthropoda > Insecta > Lepidoptera > Hepialidae > Druceiella > Druceiella hillmani. The sequence continues at coordinate 9,078,501 of JAYKKI010000010.1, read as the reverse complement.
GCAATATGATATCACAACGATTTATAAGGACAAGAATACATGCTAACCGTTAGAGTACCGACAAGCGCCATCGCGCTCGTGTGCGTACTAACTAAATTTGCCACGAGCACGATGGCGCTCGCGAAATCAGTTGCTGTTTAACGCGCGGTAGGGGAGGTCGCTCGCACGCATCGCTAATCTTTTATCTTTCTACGTGTTACATAAAGTTCAAATTATAATATTATTAGTAATTACAATATAAAAGGGATCCAGGAAAAGAAAATTTTAACCCATAATGTCGGAAAATGATCGTTTTTCAAGTTGTGAAGAAAGTGATAGTGGGAGTGACATTGTGGTGCGCTCACAATTTGCGTAATGCAAATTTTGAGTGATAGTGATAAAAGTGACGATAACAATTATTTTGTTGATACGGAGGATGTATCGGACTGCGAAAATACAATGTAACCTTGATTTCAGTTTTTGTTATAATTTTTGTTCACAATATATATTTCTATAATTTTATTTGTATTTTATTATCCTTGTACAAGTTTTTGTTAAAAAAGTGCCGAAAAAATTATTAAAATTGGATTATTTTTGGAAGAGATACACTATTTTTCGAGACAAAGGTAAATGACATCAAAAACAAAAGATTTCTTTGGCATTTTTAAGAATAAATGAGTAAACAAGCATGACACTAAAACGGTTAAAATCGCTAACGTTCGAAGTTACACGTTCACAAACGTTGGTATTCAGTGTACAATTTATCATTATATTCACAGAGCATTTACTGAGGAATATACACTACGCAAACGTATAGGCTATTGGAATCTTAACCCACAGATGCTTATCTCGTACTGCGGTCTCCATCTCGTTCGCGAGAGGATAACAGTACACTGCCACCGTGCGTAACTAGGTCGTGTCGCAGCATCCAGTAACGTGCATCCAGCAATTTGTCATCACGCAAAGACACATCCTCCATGTTTTGTCTAAATTGAATTGCTGATATTTATTTACATTGAGCTAGCGGTACTTATGATATTTATTTACATTGAGCTAGCGGTACTTATTTACATTGAGCTAGCGGTACTGATTATTGTAGTTTTGTCTAAATTGAATTGCTGATATTTATTTACATTGAGCTAGCGGTACTTATGATATTTATTTACATTGAGCTAGCGGTACTTATTTACATTGAGCTAGCGGTACTGATTATTGTAGTTTTGTATAGATTGAATTGCTGATATTTATTTACATTGAGCTAGCGGTACTTATGACTTCCTGTGCATGAATTAAAAATGCAAGTGCAGTGTTTTATTAGAAGCGTTGCGTTTACATTAGATGTAAATAATTTATTTTACATCCCGCACGTGCCAACTTCTTCTCCCTTCATCGCCCCCCTATTCATACCCGTGTTTTCTTATAACCTACCCTGCCCACATCTATTTGGTGGAGATTTTATAAAATTTTCTACGGAACGTTTTAAAATCGTAACTTCGGATACTTTTTGAAGTATCACAGTAAAATAAAAATTTAATTAGTTCCAGGGTTACTATTTATATGTAAAATTGTATTAGTAACTTAGTAGTTTTAGAGTCAAATGTATTAGTACAGAAAAGAAGACAAACGATTGTTTTAAAACATTTTAGTTTAGCAATCGGATATGCAATTAAAATGCATTTAAAACTAAAAATTTGAAAACCACCGTCAGAGACTTGATAAGTTCGAAGTTTATTTACATTTGTTATGTAATGTAACAATTAAATACTCGTAACATACAAGTATCATATTAATCGGATAAGCCATTTTTGTGACAAACATTGAAAAACAAGAAAATAATTTTTTTCTGTTTAGATAATTTTTATGGTTTCATACTTTTATACTTCTTTATTTTCAAGTGTAAACGATGGAGAAACCAACCTGGGTTCTATTAGTATCCCAAAATTGCTTAAATTAAACTTGTCCATACAGTTTCAACATGTTCGACACATATTTTAAATATCAGTATGATTCGCACAATAATCTGCAATAGAAATATAAGTACTGTATATCGGATGTTAAATATAATATATTAATAAAGGGCCTTGTATCTTATGTCGTGAGGTTTGCTCAGAATTAAATACTTTCTTGATCTCTCTTTAATTAAGAGGTCAATAATCTACGTTATTATACGGTATGGAATATTATAAAACTAGCACATATATATTCCTAAATTCTCAGAAAAACTGGATTACTTCGTTACATAGTCTGAAATATTAATCGGATTCCTAGAGTTAAGTACTCAATTCGTAATGCGCGAGGTGGAGATTGAAGATTTCCAGTAAGTAATAGTGAATGAAACTTCGGAAATTGTCTATTGTTAGGCATCATCCAATAAAGAGAAAGTTATTTTATTAATAAATAAAGTTCGTACACATAAAAATTGTCAACTAAAGAAAAGTTACGTGATGAAGCCAAGAGAGAAACATGAAAGCGAGGCTGGAAGTTTTACAATTTCAAAAATATTATATTTTATGGCATACAAGTGTCGATTAATTGGTATGACAAGCTTTTTTTCCCAATTTCTTTAAATATAATATTAAAATATTCTAAAATATTTCTTTCATCTCAGAGTCAATTATATTGAGAAATATTGCATTTTTAACTGAGAAAATTGTTATTTTATTTTCAACATTTTCTTAATGATAATATCATTCCAAATTTCCATTATCGTAAACAGATTAAGAAAAATGTACAATTTAAACTGGTACTATTACGAGTTAAACTGGTTTTTCGTCGTGCAAAATTACACTCGCATCGCCCAATATTGATAGCGCAATGAAGTGTTAACAGCGTTGCTTTGATGGCGTAAGTTGCCCGGTGTGATGAACCCTAGTATTAACTTTGAAATTGAGTGCCCCGATAACGAGAAAAGATACAAACAAATAAAATATTTATTACAATTGCTTATTTTGCTCATAGAAACGCAAATATAGTTTGTTATATCTAGAATATAGTTTGTTATAACAATTTAAGAACGGTTTGTTAAAGAAAGTGGTTTTATTATTTCAATGTACATAATTTAATATTGTTATAACTAAAGGCAAATTGAAAAAGTATATATCATTGAATACATAAACACTTCAAAACATATAATTTTTTTTTAATAAATACAAGTTTTAATTTAATAAAATAGAAAAATTTCTTGAGTGGTTTAAGGCAATACTACAGGCAATAATACTATGTCTATTCACACGATAATATCTAGTTTTTTAACACACCGTATTGTTTTTTACTTATCTTGCTTATCAGTAATGTTTTGACCTAAATTTGTGTTCTTTAGACGAAGCAAAGGAAACAGAACTATATGCATTTAAGTGGTAAGTAAATATATACTCTCATTTATCACGAAAACATGAAAATCTCGAACGACCAATTAATAAATATGTAAGCTAATACTTATAACAATGTTTTTTATGACAGTTGGGATCTCTATTTGCTACAAAATTTTAAGAATTATTTCTATGCATGTAAGTTCTAATGTTTATACAGAAGCCAGTTTTATTTTTTGAAAACGTAAAATAATTAGTATTCATAATGTCCTTACCCTACCCTGTATGTTTATCTATTGTTACCTGAATGTTAGATATTTAAAAAAGTGTAAACAAATTCAAAATAATTTTAAGAATCATAAATAAGGTAGTCATCCAAGACTTTTGAAATAAAATTTAAACCGAATCTCCAATAAATGAACCAAAATTAAACTACGTAAATCCGTCATTATATTATGTGACTGTTACATGTGGTGTTTTGAAATAAAAATAAATTCAATCCTTTTACTACAAAACTTAGTTATAAACGTAGAAAAATACATTTTGAACTGTTTAACAAATAAATATATACATTTTAATGAGCAATCAAAACGTATCGCAATGGCTTGGCTGATGCGTGAATTGGGAAACGAGCGAATAAAGCCTTAAACATGGTTTACAGAGTTATAATTTGTTTAGGGAAAAGTGATACGGAAAAGGGGTGTGAAAGAATAATTTTTTATTATTAGTTTTAAATTATATTACGAAAATAGCTATTAAAAATAGATATAATTATTTTGTTTCGAAGCCAAATAAATAATTCCAATTTAATAGCTTGACCACACTATCATTTGAAATGTAAGTTAACTAAAAACGATATATTCATACACGATACAAAAATGAAAAAGAATTTTTATCCAACACGTAAATTTACGCCAACGTCTTGGAAAAAACAGAGCTTGTATAACAGTTTATGTAAACCACCTAATTAATTCAGAAACAACAAACAAATGAAAGTCAGAATATAATCTGATTAAAACTTTCTGCGACAAACAAACATTTCAAAAGTTTACAATTATTATTATTTCTACAAGCGGAACGCCAGGATAGTGTTTCCTGTCGACTTCCGGCGTTATAATGGATGGTTCAGTTTTGTTTCAGGAACGTGTTTAAATGTACTCTACTAGTGTCGAGTCTCTTTTGCAGTCCACTTGGAAACTTTGTTGTTTAAAGAAAGATACATTTATAAGCTTAATTTGGATTGTTTAGCTTAACATATTCTTTGCGATCTGCATTTGTTTGGTGCATGAAAAATATTGTCAAATATGAACTTTTATATGTTAAAGTAACACTGAAGTACAATCATTTTATAAACAATGTTAAATTAAACTTATGCTTGTTCATTTAATAATCATGGTAATTGGAATATGGCAATGGAAAAGTGGCGAACTGTTTTGTTATGAATAATAATGAAAAGTTTTATCAACTTATTTTTTGTAAATTAATTCATCACTATGTCGTGTGACTTCTTCTTATGATTATAATATTTTATTTCTTATTACTTAATACGTGATAGTTTTTATTTGAAAAATACTATTTACATGTTGATATATTAAGAAAATCTGAAAGAAAAAACTTTACAAAAAGGTTGATTCTCTTAGAGTGATATGGAGACACCATTACGTAATAGCTTACTTAAGTTAATAACCATTTTATAACGATTAACTATGTAATTGGTATTTAAATACCATTACTTGATATTTTGTTTAATTACTTTTTAAATTATTTATTCTGTCTTGAACACGAGGGTCAAGATATTTTAACTTTTAAATCAATTTGTGCTAACAACTTTAATTGATTCACTACCGTTGTAGTGAAAAGTCGGAATTTAAAATTTAGTTAATTGCAACTTAATCGTTACTAATCGCCATATATAAAATTAATATTTAGTTGGACATTATATGGAAAAAAATAGCGACATTTAAACGCTGCAGTTTTTTTCTTATTTGTTACCTAATGTAAGATATTTGTCTATATCAAACTGAATCGTTGGAATTTGAAAATTCACATGTTCATATGAAAGTATAGAACAGGTTGAGGCGCATTTATTGAAATATTGACCAAAAACTGTAGTTGCTTCCAACTGAAAACAATTTAATACCGTGTCCATATAGTCGCTTCCATTATGGTCATATTGTTATACAAAAGGATTTCTCTTGCATAAAAATGTTACACGAAATATATAAAACATTTGAATAATTTTCACTGTGAAATTGTAAAATAGAAAGATATGCATCAAAAAAAGTTTTTCAAATATATTTGCATTTTAAATTTGTATTTACTTTTTTTTATAATTTTAAATTTGAGTGCTTTTTTTATTTAATATTCTTTGTACCAAAATTAATTGCTGTCTTCGTTTAGCCAAAGATTCAATTGATTTAAATAACGTTTTATTGACGTAAAAGGAAATAAAAAAGGTATGAAAAATCGTAGTTATTTTTTTTATAAGGACGTGATATTAAGGAAAGCAGATATACATGTAAATGTTTAAACCGAACAATTTATTTGTTCCTATTAGTAAGAATTTATTTTTTATTTAATTATAATAATGATATAAACAACACTAATTATAATTGATACATATATTTAAAATTTAATTATGTTGATGTTAAGTTAATACATAATAAAAAACAATTATAGAGAGAATGTTATTCTGTTCACCTAACAAAAATTCATTTCAATACATGGTAAAAATGTTTAAAGAAAACCGAGGTCTATTTGTCGAGTATCATGTACATATCCAGCTTTCTTCAAATTTTAATGTCAATTTTAAGTGGGATTTATGGTATATTTCATTTATAAGTTATCTTAATAGGTATATTTTAGTCAGTATAAATTAACTTTTTTGCTATAAAAAATCTGAAAATTATACGAAAGCTTCATGTTGCTATAAAGAATATGTAGTTACAATTCCATAAATCTACAAACTCAAGCACAAGAATCTTGACCTGACATATTTGAATTAAAGAAATTGAGCACGTTTAAGGGTAAACTTATAGGATGGATACGACACTGATAGTGGTGAATAAGTCATTAACTGCCATTAATTACATATTCATTACTATCGGTATTTTAAGACTGGATTATTACCATAAAAATGAAAATGTGCTTAACAATCTACTCCAATATTAAGTGTTTTATTGATTTCATCTGATTTTATCGAGTTTCTTTTATCTTTTAATTATTTCGTTTCAATTGTCCTTTCGGTATGATATATTTAATATCCCTATCATTTATTGTCGAACTGCCTCAGTTCATGAAGAATCAGATTTCAAAAAAGAGATGAAGAAGAAGTTTGGTATACGAGATGGAAACACAATATTTTTTGAATTTAATTCATTGTAAATTTTCTCTTAAAGCTTACAACACAAAAGCAACAAATGGTTTACGAATAAAGAATTGAAATAAAAAATCAAAGTTGAAACAAAATTAACGTGAAAGTTGAAAACTTTCGCTTCCAAAGTTGTGCCTCGTAAATTGTAGAGCGATAAGGCTCCCTTCCAGCGTTTGATTCAAGGAAAAGAAAAGTAAAACTTTAAAATATTCAAAGCGTTTTTAAAAATACATTTGTAATTTGCTGTAGAATATTAGACACACACATATATATAATATATATATATATATATATATATATATATATATATATATATATATATATATATATATATATCAATATATTAGTAACGGTACGGAAAATGCAAACCAAACTTTTCTACAACAGGGTGAATAAATAATACTATATATTTTTCCACATTCATTTTGAAGGTTAGTACCTAGGATTTAATGTACATACCGCATATGGAATTGATGACGAAAATGTGGATAATAAATTTAAGTAAATCAGTTAATAAAATGGATTGAAAACTAGAGACTTAATAGAGCATTAACCATTTTATCGTCTCGTCCTACAAAAAGAGTAAAATTAGAGAGACTACTCAGTATATGACCGCCTAATTTCTTTAAAGTTATACAAGTTGGGGTGCTTAATTTTTAATACAGGTAATAATATTTTTGGAAACTTGTATAGCAATTGATAAAATGGCATAATTTTTTCCAATTGTTTTTATAAACAAAATAAATTCACTTGTCGTCCATCTCTAAAATTGTCACTAAGAAGAAATTGGAAAGAACAATTATTTGGTTACTGGTGTTTCGATTTAAAAAAAATATCATCAGCATTAAATATATTTTAGAAATTCATCTATTGTACGAAAAACTTATTGCGTAAATTCAGCTCACACTTAACCCTTTTTCGAAAAATAAGAATAGGTTCTTGTAAAATAAATATATGAAATAAATTTTGTTTCTAATAATGTGTAATGAACAGTCTTATCAAGTTTAGTTGGTTAGGAGCGTGAACCGCCCTCGTTCTGTTTCGAGCGAAGAATTCATTTTCGCATCCCTTAGAAATTTTCTTGACTGACAGACCATTAACTCACGTTTGTACAAAATTTAATACTAAAAATTTTAAATGAAATACAAAATGTAACAAAAACACTCGTGTAATACTTTTCACGAATGTAAAATTTTTTCCTTTTTTTAAATTTTGATTTTATTATTTATATTTCTTAAATTAACAACCAATCCTTACTTTGCACACAGAAAATTAATACAAGGAAAATAGAATAGTCTACAAGACTGAAGTTCAGCTTAACGTACCATATTTTTATAACCGAGCAGGTGGTAATAAAAGTATGATATATTAAGTTTGATTTCTCGTCTGCTCTTGAAGGCTTACGGTGTCGAAAATGGGACCGTTTTAGTTATTTTTATAAATTTATGGGTTATATTTTTTAAGGTTGTTACCTTTAAAAATACGTTTTTACAAATGACATAATTTTAAGGATAAAAATAGCATTTCAATTTCGTGATAGACATACTAAATGGTGGTTAAAACATCCTACTATACTCATAAATCTGCAAAAATCTAAATTTAAAATGTTACATTCTTATCAGTCTGTTTTTCTATTCGTGTCTTGGTTCTATGAAAATATTTTCAAATCATTATTAATTTTGAATGTTTAACGAAATATTTGGAATATACAGGATAGCAACATATAGTCCTAAATAATATGTGTAGAATTATTTTTAGCACAATAATGGCGCCTTTGCTAAATACCATTATTTTTCCTCTTTTGTTTTTTGATATTATCTTCCAAATTATGTGTTAAGTAAAAATAAGAGAAAAAAAATTTTTTACACAAATTAAATGTGAAAATTTGGAAATACATAAAAAAATTTGACAAGAAATATGTTAAAAAACAAATTAAAAAGAAAACCAGCTTTTGTTCGTGGCTTCATCAGCACGGATTATCGATCAAAACTAGATATTATTTTTTACCCAATGAGATTACTGCAATATCTCTCTACAAAAAACATTAAACATTTCGCCGGTTTAGTATAAGCTTTGCACCATCTATATGCAAGTTATAATAGTAATTTTTATTATTGAACAAAAACATCAAGTTTCGTGCTGCCAGAATTTGGTATTTTTCGAGTTAAAATTTTGCCTATATGTTAATTCCGATCAGGAGCTTCCGAATTTTATATAAATCTATTTAAGTATATAATAATTAATTGATAGACATTCAAACGTCGAAACTTTATAATATTTATGAAATTAAAACACACTCATATGCTTAACATGCTTAACGAATCTTCTTTTTGGTTTTATTTCGATTTTCGTAACAAAATACTCGTTAAAATCTCGATTATAAATATGAAAAAATCGTATATGTGAAAACTACAAAACTGTATAAAAAGAAATATGTTGAAAAAGTTCAAATTTACATAAGATATCAATCTCTACCATATTTTTCATGCTCCTAGCTCAAAATAGCATGTTCAAAAGTTTGTCTTTAGAAAGTTTATTTTTTATTTGAAACCTATTTCATGCACAAATTGTATATTTATATTTGTTTTCATAGAAATCGAAGCAGAATTGACGTAGTCCACAGAAATTTTAATTTACTTTAAATACTGCTTTATATAGAACCCGATAACTAAATTATTTTTTTTCTATTTATTTACTTAATTTGTAAATAAATTTAATTGGAAATTTAAAGAAACTGATTGGTGGTTATTTGTTGCTAATTTTCTAGTTTCTTTTACTTTAAATGGAAGAATTTAGATAAAAAACGAAGTGTTTGCAAAAATTGGTGATTCGTCGCGATTATTTTATTAAACAAAGTTATGTCAAACAAACTTTCATGTACAAGTGCACTTTATCATAAAATTATAAGTTATAGGTTTTTTCATTTAATTGCCATTCTTAATAATTCTAAACAATCAATTTTTAAATACAAACCTGTATTGATAAAAAAAAGACAAAACCAATAAAATTACAAAAATTTAAATACGAAAAGAGGACCGCGCAAAATGAGGTTGTACAATATATTGTTTGACAACCAACTTACAAGCATTTCTTCATAGGAAGGGCATATTTTAAATCAGTTTTTTATATTGAAATAATCAAGTCCGGGCTATAATTTTTTGTTGACGTATATTTTTTAATTTGAACTCAAAAAAGCCGGTTCCCATTTTTGTTATGCCATATATAACGGAAATTGTATTTTTACTAGCTGTTCGCCTTGAGTGTTGCCAGAAAAAAAGAGACGGAACCATTTAGTTTTATCCTCTTTTTTATATAATAATTATTTATTGACAGCGATTTTCAAAAAACGCGGAAATAGGTCTTTTCTTTTCATCTGATGGTCCAATTATAAATTTTCAATAAAATATTTCCAATTCTATATATATATATATATATATATATATATATATATATATATGTGTGTGTGTGTGTGCATGTGTGTGTGTGTGTGTGTGCGTGTGCGTGTGCACGTGCATGTGCACGTGCATGTGTGCGTGTGCACGTGCATGTGCGCGTGTGCACGTGCATGTGCGCGTGCGTCTGTGCGTGTGAGTGTGGGTGAGTGTGGATGTGTGTATATACATATATACGGTTTACCTATAAACTTACGTTACTCTAAGCAAAGAAGTTTCAGTTCAACAATGGTATTTTCGCTAAATTAAGTAATGAAATCGAGAATTTTTAATTCCAAAAACATAAGAAGATAATTAGAAAAAACAAAGACACTGGCATGGTCTTGAATATCATGTTTAAATTTTTAATTGTTATGTATTGACTAAAATTTAATAGCACACCCAAGATATTTATTACGACTTCTAGAATTAACCTGCTGAGGCTAAAATAAATAATGTCTTATTGGTGAGAATATGTCAGACTGAACCAAATATATACTCACACCTTAATATTTGACAATGTGGATAGATAGAAAAGTTGAAACTATGATTCAAATATACACGGTTTTAATTTAGAATAAAACTAAATTTATCTCGCACAAAATTAAGAGCAAATTTTCATATAATCATAAAATTTGGTTAACAGATATTTCCCTCTGATCAGAAGCTCTATTCGTGTCACTTCAGCTATTGATTGCGTTTAAGCGTTATTGCTTTGCGATTTGCGTGAGTTCTTATTAAAAAACTTTTCATCATATTTAACCTGTATTGATGCTGACTACGGATTATTTCGTCCGTTTTCTTTTTAAATTATTACGATTAATATAATATAGATAAGTAGAAATATAGCATAATTTTCTTTAAATTTTTTAAAAACCGTAATTCTATTCATTTTTGTCTTTTCATTAGAGATATATTAGATATGTTCATTTCAATGCGAAGTGCTAAATGCCACAAATCTTAATAAATGGAACGCGTGAGTTGGTATAAAACTGCCATTATATCATTATTCTATGAGCGACTTGGGATGTTCAAAGGAACTTGCTTGGATTATTCTCAGCATGTATAGGTGAGTGCGATTTAAATTATCAACTTTACTATACAAACGTATTATTTATGTCTATTGTTCTACACAATATTTATCAATATGTATTAGCTTTTTTTTGCTAATTCGCTTACGTATATATTTCGATTTTACGGCAGGGTACTTCTCCGATAATAGTGTTTTCTTATTTTAAACTGTCATTCGCTGGAATAAAAGTTATCTGTTAGATTTTGCGAAAAGTATGTTACATATTTTAGTTTGAATTTCTGTAATAATTTAGGTAATTTCCGTTCATTAGTTTTAATCTCGTATGCTTAGTGCTATTGCCTGGGCGCCTATAGTATCGCATATAGTATAAAATCAGTTTTTCGAACTATTACAGAAAAAAAACTAATAAATGAAATTGATACTGTGGTTTTCACATAGTGCTCAAAAAAGGAACAAAATAATTAAAAAGTTGAAAAGGTAATTTATATGTTGATCTACCTCACGAATTATTATAGTGAAAGTTTTATTTATAGGAATGAAGTTCTTTCATGCGGCTTACAGTAAAGCGAACTGGCGGAAATCATCACGTAAGGAAAAAACGTTACGCCCCCTCCAGGCGATTTTCCCTCTTTTTTTCTCTGTCTCTTCCTATTCTATACGGTTTTATGTGTGTGTGTGTTCCTGAGAGTATCGATATTCTAGTTGCAAGCTTTGTGCGCGGTTGGCTGTATAACCACATTTCTAAATATGTGTAAATATTATTTAAACTTATTTTTTTATTATACTGGCTTTCTGTTCCAAGCCAAACCGTTTCCAATTTGGTATGTGTTTATTTGCATTATAAATTATAAATAATATTTTTTTTTAATGTAATTAGTAATTCACTATTTTATTTTTAGCTTTTTAATAAGTGACTCTTTTCCTAAAATATTAAAAGATATTTATGGAATTAAATTGTTATTTTACGTTTAATTTTTACGCCTTGAAAGACTGATAAAAAATGACATAAAATACACAAATTAGAGAGAGATAGGGAAAGAGAGAGGAAGAGAGTTAAATAAAAGATGGCTGCGCTTTTTGGTGTTACAAAAATATACTAATATAATCAGTCGAAATCTACATATTAAATCACGTTTAGAGTTGAAATAATATTGTAAGGATCTTTGATCCAGATTGGGGTCCTCCAACCGCACACTTTTTTAATTTAAATCGGTTTAATAGTTTTTGCCTAATTCTCGAATAATGACATGGTGTGACTAATTATTGAAAACAAATCGGATTAAAATCAAAGTTTTGGAGTAGAGAAGTATAAAACTATAAAACGAGAAACTATAAAACGCTATGAAAAATAAAAAAGATAAAAATTATTAAAATGAATAACATATTAAACTTTATACTCGTAGTCACAAAAATAGATTTTTTTAAAAATTTTTAATCAAATATGCGTGAAAAAACTTTGGTTTTTTATTACTAAATTCTATTTCATATTGAGGTACATCGAGGTAAGTTCTCTGCTTAATTATACAATTTATAGTGCAACTTCACGAGTCAAATCCACGCTATTATACCGAAAACAAAAATAAAATAGTGTAATAAAAAAATATTTTCGTGTCGTGACTTGTTCACAATCAACATTTCAGTGAATCGTCGTTACGCAACCATTTTATACTCTTATTCAGCCTCTCACGGCTCGAGACAAACTTTTATAACCATTTCGCAAGTATTTCGTACGATGGAAAGTTCTCTTTACTTAAAGTAAGGAAATAAATTAGTTACTCGACTTTCACAATCGTGTCTCAGGTTTGAGCGACTCAATGTTATACTTTGTTTCACGATTGTTATACTTTGTTCCACAAAATAAATATATTAATCTCGTTTCACGAGGAAAAGGAAAAAGTTTTTGTTTTGTCACGCTGATCTTTTATGATCTGAAGTCCCATTAATTTGAGTTATCTTTGAATGGCTTGTACGTAATTATATATACCCATTCTATACATCTAGTTATATTTTTCAATTTGCAAGAAAAACTTTTTATAAAGGATTATCATTTTAAAATTTAAAATCATGTAAAACTCATAAAAAGAGGAGTTTTGTGTGAACATTTGATATGATCAAATAATATGTACTTGTGGTCACTCTCAAACTATAAAAGATCCGGGGACAGGATATTCTTCGTAAAGATTTATTTATACTGTAACTTTACAGGTGGTACAAAAGAGTTATGCAAATAACCAATGGGTCCCATGGTTTTAAAAAATATGTCTTAATTAGTTTTATTTCATTTTGATCGAAATCTCTCAATTTTTCAATAAATTGTATATTTTTTCCATTTTCATATAAAGGTTGTGTTCGTTTATGTCCCTCGTACAAAAGCGTTTATATTATGAAGACGACTAATAATACTATTGATTAAAAAACTTAATGCGTAAGTATATCAACTGTTTTTTTGGATATATTATTCTTTCTTATAGAAAAGTAAAATATCTATAACTATCTATGACTTAATATAGGCTTCGGAAAGAAGAAATTATAAGGTAACGTAACATGTATAACACATTTATAAAATGTTTTCAAAAACCGTCGTGTGATAACCCACTGATGTCCGCTACATATTGTAGTTTGCAAGTTGCGATATTGAGGAAGGAACCCTACAAAATAAGAGAGTAACTTGCGGTCAAAATAAAAGTTTTTCTACTTATTTTTCTTCTTCTTCTGCTGTTATCGTATACATATATATATATATATATATATATATATATATGTATAATTTATTTCTTAAAATGACATAGTGTTGCGCAGTCAGTTGAATGATTGTTTTTGTAATGAAATTAAAGCTGTTCTTAACCAAAAGGATTCTTTCACCTTATACTCTTTGACAGGTATGTGATCTATTGAACTAAATTCATATTCTTACCTCTCTATCAGATCTCCTTTCGGAAAGATGAACATATCTTCAAATTATCTACATAGGGCAAACATCCCAATTCTAGCTAATACAAATGAGAAACCGACTTCCTTTGTTTCTTTTTCTTTCACGCCTTAATTACTTAACCAGTTTCAGGAAAATTTTGCATGCTTTTCAGCTGTTCTATATACGATCACGGTCAAACAATCCTTTTTTTTTTAAATTTCTATTTTTCCTTTTTCACGCAGCCGAATTTATGGGTTAAATATTAAATATTCTTATAAACATTTCTGGAACAAATCTTTCAGTTCTCGAGCAACAACATTATGAAATATATTTAACGGACGAGCGTAGGTGCGCGCACGCACTATAGATACGTACTTCCTAAATATTGTCAATCAGGTAATGACAATATAATTTCGACTGCACTAAAAATCTATGTAGAATACTCGTATTACTGCTTCCCATAAAGTTAACTGGATCAAGCATTTTTAACCCTAAAACAATAAAAGTGTTTATTTTTAAATAATAAATTGTAACATCCTTAAACAAATCTATTAAATCGCAGCGAAATATAATTAGATTGAACAAAAATTTAATAGGTAAATTGTATTGGTCATATTTTTTACAATTCTGTAACAAACCAAGGAAATATTTTTTTACTCCGTCTACACATATTGGTTTTTATTACATTTTATTATCAGATTCATGTATATAGTAAAAGACATACTGGACAATATTTTAGTTTTAAAGATATTTTTAACTAGGATAAACTTATCGGATTGTACCCTTAGATCGTCAATTAAAAATAGACGGCTTATTGAAAATTAACCAGAAATAAGTTACCTATTTAAGTGTAAGTTGTTTGATTTCAGAACAAGTTGTAAGCTTAAATTCCCCTAATACCTCCATTCAAGTTCTGTCAGCTAAAGTATGCAGTCATTTGTTAGCTCACGTCAGATGGGTATTCTTATTGAAAATAAGACATGTCACGTTACTTGACATGTATAAGGATTTTTCCGATTAGACTTAGACTTGCTTGTATTTTTCTGTGCATCATTTTGTTGTGTTTTCTATTGTAAAGACAAAGTTCGCCAGAAAGTTGTCAGCTTGACCATTTTTAGGTTGACTTGCGAAACTAAAATTGTCACTAGTCAGTTTTCTTAGTTCCGACTTCAGGAAATATGACCAATATTGGTTCAGCAATTCTGCGCTACTTGCCAGTAATGCAATGATTTTTAAATCGGGTCAGTAGTTCCAGAGATTTTTTCCAACAAGCCAAGACAAAGTTTATCCCTATATTATTTTAGTTTATGTTATTACTTTCTATAGGAATATTCATTCCAGATGTTGACAAAACTATATCTAAGGCAAACTAAATTAATACATTCAAAAATAATAATCAATTTATAATTCATTCACTGCTTCTTTTCTTACTTTTTTAAGCGTGACAATATTTAATTTATTTTATTATAAATCAAAATCAAATTATAAATAAAAAATATTATAAATCAAATTTATTATAAATGATAATTTACGATAAATCAAAATTTTACTCGTATTTGTAAAATATATTGCATTCTTTTAAAGTATATTTTGTTTTAGTTGCATGGTGTACGATTTAATAAAATGTTTTAATAATAAATGAAATAATGAATATTTTCAGATTTTCGGAAATTATACCTTTCACAAAATTGTTTACTGTTTCATGACTTTCCAAAAAAGTTTTTGAAATAGTCAAGGCCTATCTGTTCATCTTTAGGCATCTTTTTTATGACTGTTTGAAAAGTAGCTACAGCCGCCATTATATTTATAAAACGTACACTTAGGATTTGCCTTTAATTTTGTGGAGTGAATAAAAACTTTAGGTTGCGATATTGGGATTGCAATATGTAAAAATAATTAACACTACGATGAAGGTACGTACAAAATTATTTGTTTGTCCAACCAAATTGAAATACTGTGTTGGTATAGTAATACTCTGGGGCTACTGCGTAGGCATTCCTCTCGATTTTTCTCTAAATTAAAAAAAAAATAATATACACTATTGCATAAGGGTATAGCTTAATTGATCTCTTATTTTTCGTAGGAAGATACTATAATTATTTTTACAGTACTTTCATTGGCTGATATTTACTTGAAAGTAGTTTCAATATTAAGATTGCCTCTAGTTTTGAGGTCAAAAGGAAAGGTTAACAGAAATTCATTTTTATTAATTATATAAATATTAAAATACGGATAGAATGAACGGTCTTTATTTTAAAAAGCCAACGTTGTAAGGCCGTCTTTACTGTATAATTAAGAATGGATGTGACAATATTGCGAATAAAATATTGCAATTATTATCTATAAAATTATACAGGAATATTGTTAGATATATTTCTATATATGAGTATGTATATTATGAGTATGCATAATATTTTATATGAGTGAAGCTAGTGACAAATATATACACTAGTCTTGAACAGATCAGGTACATACGGATACGGACCCAAGAACTGAATGGATATGCATAAATTTTGCATAATTTTTGCAATACGCGATTCCTTATTTTATATTACTCTTTACAAGATTTGAATAATTGGCTAAATAAAAATAATTTAGTATTTTAGCACAAATTTATCATTGTACTCTAACATTTTTTCCAACTTTTATTTACAACTTGTTTTTTTTACCACCTTTAGAGAAGTGTATTACGTAAGTACAGGATATTTTCTGTAGTTTTAAATGATGTAAAGGTAACAAGTTTTATTCAAATCTATATAATACATCAACGCTGGTCGTACTGCTTGCTTGTAAACTCGACCTTTGAGTTTGATAGGCATTCTAGATTCTTCGGTTAGTGATATCCATTTTAGCCTAGCAATTCGTACCGCAAATTATGTGCCGTAAAATCTTGGAACATAAATTTCGCTTATCATTCGCCATGTTCATTAGAGCTAATTCTGGATTTTTTGTAATTCTCCAAAACCAAAGCTCTAATAAATGATGAAAAAAAATGATATAAATACCTTACAAACGAATGCGATCGTTATTTCAGAAACAATTTTTAAAGACTAACTTTTCATATGCTTTTAGCCATTGTACGTATGATACAAGGCATATATAAAGAAAGAAGGAAAATATATAAAAAACTATACAAAATAATTTTTTTTCAGGATAAGTTTGTTTTGAAGTGATAAAGTTTCACTACGTAGATGGTGAAGTTCAAAAAAATTGGGTCACGAAAATTACTTTGGCCGTCATCGGTTGCATCTCGGAAACTGTAACTGATACATGCATTATCTTTATATCAAAATGTATCTGTAAGTGATACATGTAGTACCTTTACATCAAAATGTATCTGTAAGTGATACATGTGGTACCTTTATATCAAAATGTATCTGTAAGTGATACATGTAGTACCTTTATATCAAAATGTATCTGTAAGTGATACATGTAGTACCTTTATATCAAAATGTATCTGTAACTGATGCATGTAGTACCTTTATATCAAAATGTATCTGTAAGTGATACATGTAGTACCTTTATATCAAAATGTATCTGTAACTGATGCATGTAGTACCTTTATATCAAAATGTATCTGTAAGTGATACATGTAGTACCTTTATATCAAAATGTATCTGTAAGTGATACATATAGTACCTTTATATCAAAATGTATCTGTAAGTGATACGTGTACCTCTATATCAAACAATGAAACACATTGTACAAGGACTGTACAAAAAATTGTACAGCAACAAACACCGAAGTTAATAACCCTCCAAAAAAGAAATAATATGGTGATAACTAAATAAGAAAAACTATTTAATCAAAATATATATGACGGTGAAGTTAGTAGTGGAGCACCGATAAGTAAACCTGACGATGCTATTACACCATTACACTCAAACAACAGTGAGAGTATATGTCGTGATGATCGTGTTTAATTTATTTCTTAGATAAATATTTTTATTTTTGGAAATAGTTTTGGTTCTTTGACTTTTTGGTAGAGAAGTCTTTGCACAAGTACGATTATGACAATTATTACACTGACTTAAATAGTTTAACGAAAAAAAATATCGGATCCGGTGAGAGCTATCAAGTAAACAATATTGCCATTCAATTGGTGGTATGAAACTTTCTTATTACTAATCTCACCTTGGAGAACTAAATAAGAAAAACTATTTAATCAAAATATATATGATGGTGAAGTTAGCAGTGGAGCACCGATAAGTAAACCTGATGATGCCATTACACCATCACACTCAAACAACAGTGAGAGTATATGTCACGCAAAAGAGAGAAAAGGACGAACGTTCGCAGCAACTTAAAGATCGTGTGTAATTTATTTCTTAGATAAATATTTTTATTTTTGGAAATAGTTTTGGTTCTTTGACTTTTTCGTAGAGAAGTCTTTGCACAAGTACGATTATGATAATTATTACACTGACGTAACTAGTTTAATGAAAAAAAATGTCTGGTCAGGCGAGAGCTATAAAGTGAACAATATTGCCATTCAATTGGTGGTATGAAACTTTCTTATTACTAATCTCACCTTGGAGAACTAAATAAGAAAAACTATTTAATCAAAATATATATGATGGTGAAGTTAGTAGTGGAGCACCGATAAGTAAACCTGATGATGCCATTACACCATCACACTCAAACAACAGTGAGAGTATATGTCACGCAAAAGAGAGAAAAGGACGAACGTTCGCAGCAACTTAAAGATCGTGTTTAATTTATTTCTTAGATAAATATTTTTATTTTTGGAAATAGTTTTGGTTCTTTGACTTTTTGGTAGAGAAGTCTTTGCACAAGTACGATTATGATAATTATTACACTGACGTAACTAGTTTAATGAAAAAAAATGTCTGGTCAGGCGAGAGCTATCAAGTGAACAATATTGCCAATCAATTGCTAGTACGAAACTTTCTTATTACTAACTCACCTTTACTTGGATGCAATTATTGGTCGATGGGTATACCTATTGATTTACATTTACTTACATTAAATCTATAGTTATTATATTTCAATTTTGTTAATGTTAACTATCATGTCTAAATATGATTTTACACAATCTAGATATTTGATTTTAAATAATAATGACCAACTTTCTTTCAAGTTGTTAGTTTCACATTGAATACTTGAAAAAAAAAAACGAAAAACATCAATAAGATCAAAGCCATGCTCTTGGTACGGTTTATAACTTAGAAATTCGATAAAACATGGTTATAGAATATTTTACTACGAAAATATTTCTTTATATATTAAGTCCAAATTAAGAAATTCTAGGTTAAAAGTTATTGAATCGAGCCTCGTTTGCATATAATTTTTGAAATTAGATTATACGATACGAGCTCTAACTCAAATCGGAATTTATTCCTGTAATGTAAGTTTACATTTCGCTCAGTAATTAACAACACGGTCCGCACAGATAGACGTCAATTTACATAGAAATCTTGTTCACAACGATGCCAAATTAAACGTCTCCAGAGTCATGCCACATAATTGTATAATGCCGAATGCAAATAGAGAAACCAGTTCGCACTGCATAATCCGTGTTAATATGCAATTCATAAAATTGAAGCTAATGGCTCCACTGCTTTTGGTTGATTGCCAAATTGATTTGTGTTTGTCCGGATTCTGTTATCCGATGGGTTAATTATGATTTCGTTGGCTTATTCAACACTCTCGGAGTGATGGTCAAATACGCCCACGTTCCACGCTGTGGAAACGTTACATTATTGTTGTCACTTTGAATTGAAAGTTTAGAGTAATTATATATAGCACGATAAATGAAAAGGATAAATAACGACAAAGGCGATGTAAGGACATTTTTGGGTATGTAAGGACATTTTTGGGCGTTAAATTTTGTGAAACATTTTCAGAAGATCGAGATATTATTGGACACTACTAGATTTGAGTACAATTTATTTAGTCGTATTAATTTCATCTAAAAACAGTGATATTTTATGGTAAATTATGGTGAAAGATATTTAATCTAACGCTCGAATGTCACGAGACTGAGTAAAGTCTCGTGACATTCGAGCGATAGATTAAATATCTTTCACCATAATTTACCATAAAATATCACTGTTTTTCAACCATAAAATATCACTGTTTTACATCAATTATATCAATTGAAACTTTAAAAAGTTTCATATTCAGGAAACACTTTATGCAGGATAGTTGTGTAAAAATTAGAATGTTATAAAGAAATTTATAACGTATAAACGATAAAAATAATAAATACGTGTCGTCATTATACCCATTCTGAAATTGTTTCAAGTTTTAAAGAAATAAATCACCATCTAATTCAATAGATTTTGCAGTGCTGTTTGCGGCAACTAAATACTAGGCTACGGTACATCCTATTTTGTGGTGGGTGAATTTTAACTTATTATTGGGATATAACGTTTCAACTGGATGTAGTATAACACATTCTAAATTATTTAAAATACCAACTAAAATTTATTGCATTAATATTGCTAATTTAGTCAAAATCAAACATTTTATAAAAAAGTGATATAAATTATATTAACATACAAAAAGCTAATATATTTGACATTAAAAAAATATTCATCATGTTTTCAATAATAAAAACCGGAAAGTGTCGAAAAAGGTGAAAAAGGTGAGGATTAATTAAAATTAATGTAAACGAGAAAGCAATGAACGCCGATGGAAATTGAAAGAGGTGTGTATTAAGACGTATCCCCGGATGTTGATAACCTTTTTATTGCCTTGTTATGACAATTATCCAGTAAATATGGCATAATAAAGGGTAACTACACCCATTGAATCTTATCAAAGTAGTGCATTAACTAACTTTGCATAGTTATTAACACTTTAAATCTGTGACAAATATTTTCTCCCAGTATTTCTATTACATTAAAAATATTTGGCCAAAAATGGTAAATAAGTATTGAATTTTTTTATTGTTAAATTACTCATTTGCCTAGTAGCTAAAATATCTGGTTAATTACATTTGTAATATAAAATAAAATTTTAAAACGACAAAATAAAGATAAGAAGATATTTAATAAAAATTCTCAATCATAATCACGGGTATTTGGTTTAAATCGGAGTTATTTTAATAAAAAAATGGAATTAAAAAACAACCTTTAGCTGATAGATGAGTAAAATAAAAACAGTTATAGTAATTTTTTTAGCTTCTTATATGTTTTAAACCAATAGAGCACACTAGAAGTTTAAATTTAATTATTTTTCAAAAATTTTAATAAAGATATAAAATCCATCCCTTTTTGTTTAAATTCTGTTCGTGCATTCATAGGGTATCATATTTTTTGTTTAAAAAAACATGTGATTTTTTTGTAATAGTCCTAAATATGTATTTCTATATGTTATTCACATAAAAAAAATTAACTAATTTGTTATATATATTATGTAATATAATTTAAATTTATGCACTTGACTAACCCTCTTTTACCGTAAATGATTATAGTAAAAATTTGAAGAGTTTTTTTTAATTCATATTTACTTGATATAATTTTAGAAATGTTTAAATCGAATTAAAAATTAAAAATGTATTGAACGGTGTCACTATTATGTATTATAATGTGATTGAATTTATTAGTGGTCTTATATTGTCCTTCAAACCCATAGGTGTATAATTTTAATATATCTTTCGTTAAGATAAATATTAGATTAATACCAATGCAGCGGTCGTGTGTTAGGTCGGTAAGGGACTTAAACTTTTTGATGGTACAGCGCATCGTGGAGCCCCAGGTTCGATGCCTGGCCGTTCGTTAACCTTGTTCGGAAAAGTATTTGAATTCGTGTAGATAAAATGTCATACACCAACAATGGGCGGTGGCATTATTGGCGAATGAAGAAGCTACAAACTGCGATCTTCAAGCCATCTGCCCAGGGTGGCTATTATGGACATTACCTCCAATGGTAAACAGTTTGGGAGAAACCTACGTCCAGCAGTAGAAAGAGACTGGCTCTTGATTTTATTAACTACTTGAAATGATATTATAATATTAGTAAAATAATAACCCTAAAACATGTATGCGTTGTAAATAAATGTGATATATTTTGAGCAAGACAAAGTATGGAAAATTTTACTCAATGCAGTACTATTTAGATATGTGTCATAATCTGGAGATAGTACATAAGTTATGCACATTAGATATTATAATATTAGTAAAATATTATAATATTAGTAAAATAATAACCCTAAAACATGTATGCGTTGTAAATAAATAGTGATATATTTTGAACAAGACAAATTATGGAAAATTTTACTCAATGCAGACCTATTTAGGTATGTGTAATAATCTGGAGATTGTACATAAGTTATGCACATTAGATATTATAATATTAGTAAAATAATAACCCTAAAACATGTATGCGTTGTAAATAAGATATTATAATATTAGTAAAATAATAACCCTGAAACATGTATGCGTTGTAAATAAATAGTGATATATTTTGAACAAGACAAAGTATGGAAAATTTTACTCAATGCAGTACTATTTAGATATGTGTCATAATCTGGAGATAGTACATAAGTTATGCACATTAGATATTATAATATTAGTAAAATATTATAATATTAGTAAAATAATAAACCTAAAACATGTATGCGTTGTAAATAAGATATTATAATATTAGTAAAATAATAACCCTAAAACATGTATGCGTTGTAAATAAATAGTGATATATTTTGAACAAGATAAAGTATGGAAAATTTTACTCAATGCAGTAATATTTAGATATGTGTCATAATCTGGAGATAGTACATAAGTTATGCACATTAGATATTATAATATTAGTAAAATATTATAATATTAGTAAAATAATAACCCTAAAACATGTATGCGTTGTAAATAAGATATTATATTAGTAAAATAATAACCCTAAAACATGTATGCGTTGTAAATAAATGTGATATATTTTGAGCAAGACAAAGTATGGAAAATTTTACTCAATGCAGTACTATTTAGATATGTGTCATAATCTGGAGATAGTACATAAGTTATGCACATTAGATATTATAATATTAGTAAAATATTATAATATTAGTAAAATAATAACCCTAAAACATGTATGCGTTGTAAATAAATAGTGATATATTTTGAACAAGACAAATTATGGAAAATTTTACTCAATGCAGACCTATTTAGGTATGTGTAATAATCTGGAGATTGTACATAAGTTATGCACATTAGATATTATAATATTAGTAAAATAATAACCCTAAAACATGTATGCGTTGTAAATAAGATATTATAATATTAGTAAAATAATAACCCTGAAACATGTATGCGTTGTAAATAAATAGTGATATATTTTGAACAAGACAAAGTATGGAAAATTTTACTCAATGCAGTACTATTTAGATATGTGTCATAATCTGGAGATAGTACATAAGTTATGCACATTAGATATTATAATATTAGTAAAATATTATAATATTAGTAAAATAATAAACCTAAAACATGTATGCGTTGTAAATAAGATATTATAATATTAGTAAAATAATAACCCTAAAACATGTATGCGTTGTAAATAAATAGTGATATATTTTGAACAAGATAAAGTATGGAAAATTTTACTCAATGCAGTAATATTTAGATATGTGTCATAATCTGGAGATAGTACATAAGTTATGCACATTAGATATTATAATATTAGTAAAATATTATAATATTAGTAAAATAATAACCCTAAAACATGTATGCGTTGTAAATAAGATATTATATTAGTAAAATAATAACCCTAAAACAACGTATGCGTTGTAAATAAATGTGATATATTTTGAGCAAGACAAAGTATGGAACATTTTACTCAATGCAGTACTATTTAGATATGTGTCATAATCTGGAGATAGTACATAAGTTATGCGCATTATGCATCGTCTAAAGGCTCTTAGTTTTAAAGAGATTATAATATATATTTGAAATTTTATTTAAGGTATATAATATTACAAGATGTAAAAAAACTTGATATGACAATTTAATTTAGGAAGTTTTAATTAATTTCAAGGAGATTCAGACATAAAAAAAAATTTAAATCAGAAATAATTTCTGAAAATTTTTACCAAATTTAGCGCTAACAAAATTTTTTTCCATTTCGAATTACGTACAATTATCCGTATTATAACCTAACAATACGTTCAGGCGTTATTCAGTATTAAAGGACCGCTTTAAAGCCACATTTCTCTATTAACATTTTTTCCATATCACTACGAGAGTATAAAATAATTAGACGAAGTAACTAGCAGATTATGAATGAAGTCAAAGTGTTGTAATTTATCCATTGGAGAGCAAAACTCAACCGAACGTAAAGCAGTTTAGTAATCAGTAAAATAGTCAAAGCGATGTTCACTTTCATTTTATAAATTACATTCTAATACAGAGCTTGAATTAGTAACTGATGGCTTTATTTGCATTTCTTATTATAAAATTCGTTGTATATTTCCGGTTAGCTAATTTTGGCCTCAAAAAAACAGTATCGCTATGGAAAACGTAGTCTTTCGTAACTCCAATATTTAGGGTAACATATTAATGAAATAAATTCTAGCTTACGTTTGAGTTTGTTTACAATGGATTGATCGATGAATTTTGGATACAAATTGGAATCAGTTGTTATTTTGCATTTGATATGAATGTTTCTTTTAAATTCTTTGGAAGCCGATAAGACGTCAGTTGCGTGTGTTTTCTTTGCATAAGTTGTTCTATATTGCCAAATGACTAGATATAAATATTGCAATAAAACTAAAATTAATTCAATAAAACTTTTAAGAAGATATAGGACTTCCATTTCTTCCGAATTTGACCTAAATTTTTTCAAATGATTTACCAATATTTTTTCCCACAAAATTTTATGAATGCTCATTTATATGCAAGTCTAACCCGAGTGCAGCCTTTAAATAATCACAATCTTTTGTTACATTCATAATTTACTTCATGAAAGATTATAATTAATCATGTTTTAAAATAATAATATTCAGACTAAGCTTGCATTTTTTTTGCCCACAATTTAGAGGAGACCTGTCAACAGAAAGAATATTAATTTTATTTCGATAAAAGCACGCAGCTAGCTTTATTTTGTTAGCTTATTATTTAGATTATTCATGTTAGCTTTATTTTGACTGGAAAAATATGAAAATTTTCCATGTATGGTAAAATTAATATGGCAAGATGTTCGAAAATTAAGAACTTTGCATGCACCTCAAATATTCGAAAGCCAATTAAGCTGAACTATTTAATGGATTTAGTCTGGTAAAGCCGGGTTGTAATTAAAAACTTCAACTATTTATATGGACATGTGGAATTTTTTACGCTTTCCTTGTGTTAATTAGCTATGCGCAGAATAACGTAATGTTGATTTAGTTTTGATGAAACTGATAGAATAATTCAATAGACCAAAAAGATAACAATTAATTTAGGCTTTTCTTTAATCACTGTAAGATCAGGCAATCAAAATATTTATCATTGGATTTACGACTTATCATTTATTGAAAATACAAAACCGATACCGATAGCTGATATCAATAGTGTATGTTTTTTCTAATTTATTTCCTATTATTATCAAATATGATTTAATGAATTGGAAAATTGGCAAAATGCCGGCTATAAGTTTATTTTCCACTCATTTCAGGAAATACTCAATGAATACTCAAGGAGTGGATTAAAATATCAGAGAACAAATAGCAAATTTTGGTGAGCACTTCCACCGACACGATCGTAGATGGGAAATAAATCTGAAATCTGTTGAGGGTTTTAGGTTTAAAATGGACATGTGTAAAATGTACTGCATTTCTATTAGTTTATAGCTCGTAAACTTTTCAGTTTTAATAAAAAAAACTATTAAACAGGTATTATGCCTGTATACTGGCTTCTGCCCGTGCATTCCCTGCGTGAATTTTTATAATTGCAATGTGATTTTATAAAGAGAACATTGATTTGTACGAACATTACACACACATATATATATATATATATATATATATATGTATATATATATATATATATTTAAATATGTATACGGTGTGCTAACTATTATATAATATTCTGCTACTTTCATTATTCAGTATTATATGTGGAGTTGTACCCATAGCTATTACTCTTACAAAATAGTATTTTTATATTAATTTTAATCATGAGTTACGCCTTTATTAATTTTGTTATTAATCTTTCACAACACAAAAGGAAAAATTTAATTAAATTTTTCGCGTTTCTAATCGACATCTTTCGTTTTGTAAATTATGATAAAGTGAAAGTTTTCAATATTGTAAGTAACCTACCTGTCGTCAGGTAAAGTTAATGGAAAAGTTTTCAATTGGAGGCTACATCTGGTTAGGTAGTAAAGTCTTGGGTACGTTGACTGAAAATACTAAGTCAGAG
Organism: Druceiella hillmani; assembly: GCA_039881145.1. Taxonomy (NCBI): domain Eukaryota; kingdom Metazoa; phylum Arthropoda; class Insecta; order Lepidoptera; family Hepialidae; genus Druceiella; species Druceiella hillmani. The sequence continues at coordinate 9,052,113 of JAYKKI010000010.1, read as the reverse complement.
CTTTCGGTTTGAAGTGAATTTTTATTTTCATGTTTGTTATAAATAATAAAATTCGTCGCTGTGTTAAATTAGGTATAGTCGTTTAGCTCACGGAGAAAAAATATCAACAAACATTGTATACATATGTAATGTAAGATTACAGATATGTTCAACACGTTGCTTGTATAAAGAAAGGAATACATGGTGGATTAACTTGAAATAACTATTTTTGCCAAAACATTAGACCTCTTCATTAAAAATCGTGACTGGGTTAACATGCAAAAATTTACTTTTGCATTTATGTTTTTTTTATTTTATATATATATGTTCTCCTAATTTAATTTTGAAATTAAAATTAATATTTCTTAGATTAAGATGATATTCTCCACTTATTATATAAATACAAACAATAACTCTTATTCATGTACTTATATCGGATAGGACGATGAGGCATTAAAATATTGGTGAAAAAAGTGGCTGTAAATAAGTGAAGGCCAAAGTATAAAAATACAAAGAATTTTCCGGAATTATATTTTATTAAGACTACAATTACTTCATAGGATAAACTAAATACATTACCAAATTGAAACTCGATTATGTTTTAGAAAATTAAACCCGATAATGTGCTGATTAAAAATCAATAAGAAATACCTGATTGCATCCAGATTATAATTTCTATTATTAAGCTACTATCGACGTATTTAAATTATAATACATAGTAAGTAAATAATATATAGTAAGTAAAGGGTATAATCGTAGGTCTGGAAATTTGATTTAAATTTAAGTCTATGTATTTATGTCTATATGAACAGATGCATAAGTTTTCCGTTCTTTGCGTTCAGTCCATGTTGGTGGGTTCTATTAAATTTGATAAGATTTTAATTTGAAGTGAATTATCTATTCTAGTATAATCGAAAAATAGACAATTCTCTTTATTTCTTATAATAGAATATTTTGCGTCACGTTGGTTCTGCGATAGTATCATATAAACATGTGACAGCTCTCTATTAGAAGTGTGAATGTGCCGTGGCGGAAGATGCCATGTACTTTTGTTTGCATATGTGAATGAAGGAAATTTTTATTTGTCTTTATAAATAACAATTTCCTTCATAAACAAATTGTAAAAAGCAATAAATTGGGAGGTAATAAATAAATCATGGTTGTTTGACATTGAGTTGCTTAATAAATAACTATTAAGTAAATTAAATGAATCCTGTCTTTTTGCGTTTCTTAAAAAAACGGAAATATATTTCATCTCGATACGACGTCAAAAGAATGAAAAGGGATTATACTTTTATTATTTTTTACAAATCAGTAAATCACTTTATGTATAATGTGTCAAACTTCGTTCTAAATATGGGGGATAATGTATAAATATAAAGGTGGCCTAAATTACTGAGAATACAGAGAGCTAATAAGAATTGGTACTCAAGAAAATGTGACATTGATTATGAACACAGATGTGAGTAGTATATTGGGATGCCATTGTTTTACGTTATACGTTGTTTTTAGTCTTTCGCGCCTTGGATACATCCGAATAGATAACATAAAGCTAGTCATGTAGTCAGGATTTTTTTCAATTACACCCCTTTATTTGTAATATTTGCTTTTGTGCTTTGTTGACGGTGATACAAAAGCTGAGCTCGAGAGGAAACTACAGCCTTTTCAATTAGAAAAAAACATTTGTAACCACCTTTTAGAAAAGTATTTTTATATTCCTCTGTACGTATTGTGAGGCTTATTTGCATTCACCTTTGTTAATTACTTTTCATTTTACTGGACATTGCTTTGTTATTTCGTTTGTGTACATTTTTTCATTTAAAATATTTATTTTTCCGAAGTACTGAGATTTCCACGGAGAAAACAAAGCAAAAAATAACGTCGATTTGAATCTCATTTGAGATTCGATGGACAGATAAACAAATACACTTTTGCGTTTATAACGGTAGTTTTGGATGTTAAAATATTATCATTGTATCTTTTAAGAAGATGTGACTTAACTATTGCAAAAATACAATAATACAGCGGTTTGGGTTGTAATAATAAAAAAAAGCAAGTGAAGATTTGCCATTCGAAGTAACTGTGTTTAGAAAGAATTTTTTTATTAATTCTGTAAAAATTTTGCCCGTATATCCAGGCATTTTTATTAATTGCTTATCATTATTGATTTAAGATGATTTTAGTTGGAACAAAGCAACCAGAATTTTCGTAGAAAAGTTCTATGAAAAATTTTGTTGGGGATGCAATAACAATGAAATTTTTGTCAATCCCATAAAATTATTGTTTTTAAAATCAAATTTTTAATATTTCCGGCATTCGCAGAAAACAATTGTATTACATCGTTAAATTCAAAACTTGTGATTTAATGGGGGAGCTATATCTCTTCTATACTAAATCTGAAATTTGGCAAAGGAGATAATTATGAAGTAAGTTTCTAACTTTTAAATTTCATAAAGTTTTTGTAAACAGAAAAATGAAAATATTTTTCTTATTTCTTAAACCTTTTCACTCGCAACATTTGTCCACTGTCGTTTTCCTCTAGTTGTACTTCATTTAGAAACTGAGCACTTTTCCTTGTCGGCGTTGAGCTATTTACGCCGCAGCCCAATATTTTCCAAATTATCTTTTTGACTTACTTATTTATTTTCCTAAATATATAACCCATTGTAGTTTCAAAAAATATTTTTGCTATTATCGTGACACTTTTAATTTTTTTTTCATCGTAAATTATAATTTTACTTTTAAATTAATTGGAAAAAGTCAAACATATATTTATTCATATTTTTTGACATACTGCTATATAGTATGTAAGAACTTAAAATATATATAGTTATATCGTTAATTAATATAGAAAGGAACTTCAAAGTGATACTTAATACTAATATTTCTAAAGAAATTTAATTCAATGACAGTAGTTTATTTTTGTTTCCTATTTGGCACAGAGAAAAAAAATCAAAACGTAGATTTACAATTATCATCACTGATCATTATGATACAGAGCATGAAGTAATATAAAACAGGAAAATTGAAAGAAGACAGTGAATAAAAAGGATGCTTTAATTAAAATTAAAGACTTTGTGAAGGAGTTGTGCATCTCGAAACCTATTTTGAATTAATCAGTTTTAATTTAAAAATACCAATGAAAGTTAATTTCATGAATCGACCATTCGTGAATCCGTGTTTACATAATAGACAATACTAAAGCATCTGAAAAATATACTAGGTCTATTGAGTAAAGAATTTATCTTTAGATAACCTCATATCTTTGAAAATTTGTATTTTTCATTGTCACAAAAATAACGTGGTGAATACTTATATAATACCACTTTTTACGTAAAAGAGAACAAAATTGGTGTACACAAAAACACTTATTTAATAATATAGGAATATTTATGGTATATCTGAAACTCATTTAATTCATTCACAAAACCATTATTTGAAATACGACTACTTTCATTCTGAAATGCCAATACTATTAATCTAAGAAATACAGGTGGCAGATTCCAGTCCAGGAGGTCCAGTGGCAGATTTCAATGTTTGAAAAATTTGAAAATAAAAACTACACCTCTAATACAAAGTAGGTTTATTTTAACTATATAAAAACAAATGCGGATTTCATTTTTTAAAAACCACGTTTTCCAAATGGCCCCCATCGAGTCTGACATACTCTTCGAGTCTAGCACGCATGTTTTCAAAAAAGCGTTTGCAGAGCGACTGGTATCCTACTGACTTCGGCTCGAATATGTTCTTTAAGTTGTGTCACAGTGCTCGGATTTGTTTTGTAAACAACGGATTTTAAGTATCCCCATAAGAAAAAGTCACATGGGCTTAAATCGGGTGACCTAGGTGGCCACGATACGGTACCGTTTCGGGATATGTTTTTTTCTGGAAATAATTGCCGCACTGCATTCATGGACACATTATCAGTGTGAGCTGTGGCCCCGTCCTGCTGGAACCATATGTTTTGGTTGAAGGATGGACAATTCTGTAGTTCTACTCTGAAAAAGTCATTTAACATCTGGGCATATCTCTCCGAATTCACAGTTACAGTTTGGCCACGTTGATTTTTAAAGAAATAAGGCCCTATGATTGCAGATGCAGACATGGCACACCAGACTGTTACTTTAGGCTTATGTAAAGGCTCTTGATGCATTTGTCTTGGGTTGTGGACATCCCAGTAAAGTTCTGCTTATTCACTTACCCTCCAATGTGAAAGTGAGCTTTGTCACTAAAGAATATGTTGCCCATCCGGGTAGCAGTACGAAATCTCAACAACATCCCCTCCGCGTAAGTTTTTCTTAATTCAAAGTCAGAATCGTGTAAATCTTGAACAATTTGAATTTTATATGGATGGAACTTGAACTTTTTTCACATTATTACCTGTAAAGTTGATTTCGGAATTCCCAGTATCGATGAACGTGTACGCAGTGATAAACGATGATTTTCAACGACAGAAACCATAACACGCTCGACATTTTCACAACGTGGCTACCAATGGTGTAGGTCCTGGTCTGGGCCTATTTAATGTTGATCCTGTAGCTCTGAACCTTGCTACCCATGACTGAATGAGGTTGATCGATGGTCCATCACGTAATCGACGAATACTGTAACGATTATTAAATCGACGGCGTGCTACAGACAGCGAAAATCCACTCGAAATGTACGCCTCGACGGCAAAAGCGCGGTGCTCTCCACTCCACTGTTCCATGGCTACTAAAACATCCTCACCGCTTGCGCTTGCGCTTGCGCCCCCTGCGCCCCTCTTATGTGTTGCGTTCAGAAACTATGTTTGTTCAAACTTTGAAATTTGCCACTGGACACTCTGCACTTTTGCATACTTTATATGACATACAAAAAATTAAAAATGGCTGTCCCAATTGGCTGTCGTAAATAATGAAAACGAGATACTTTCTTAGTTTTATAATGAAATTTTTATTGAAGTACGCAAAATTAAATAATATTGCTATATAACAACTTTCTTCAATAAAAGCGACATTTTCACATCATTTTTGTATATTTCGCACGTTTTAGATAAAAATGTGTATTACAAGCATCTTTTAACCCAATAAGATACTTTCGGCGGGGTTATCAGTCTCGCCTGAACTTTAGACAGAGGCGCTACAAGGAATTACAATCGTAGACGATTGAGACGGTTCACTGAAGTGTATTTGCATTGAACACTGTGATTTGCAAAGTTCATCAGTTTAGAGTTTGAACTTTTGTATCTTAATACGAGAATGAAATTAATGTGAGTTTGAACTTTTGTATCTTAATACGAGAATGAAATTAATGCGAGTTTGAACTTTTGTATTTTAATACGAGAGTGAAATTAATGCGAGTTTAAACTTTTGTATCTTAATACGAGAATGAAATTAATGCGAGTTTGAACTTTTGTATCTTAATACGAGAATGAAATTAATGCGAGTTTGAACTTTTGTATCTTAATACGAGAATGAAATTAATGCGAGTTTGAACTTTTGTATTTTAGGGTATATTAATGCGACAAATTTTACAATAGAAAATCACCGTAGTACAGTGAGTGTCTATTGCAAAATTTTTGTACGTATGTACTATAGAATCCGATAAGTTTTCAAATTCTCTCTTTGAATTGTAATACTTCTATTTCTCCATGATATTCGCCTTTATCGTTGGAATGGCAGTTGTCGGGAACAACTTAAACTTACTTTTATGTTTTGTATTATTTTTTTTTACCTACCAAAATTAGAAATTCTCATCTCTGCAATCACTCTATTAACTCTGGAATGCTAAAGGCAAGTCACTGTTTGAACAAAAATAAACGTATCCTTTACTCTGAAGGAAATTTCTGTCGATAATGTCAACCTGTCTAAGCAATATAATGGGATATATAGTATACCATATGATAATTAAAGCAAGCCACAAATTGTATTGACTAAATTCATCGATTTGTAATCAGAATCTAAGTTATCGATGTGATATCATTTTAAAGATACCTTTTCTTTCTGCAGTTTTTAATGTACACAGTGTACCTTTTCTAAACTTAGGCGTGTGTGGTGGTGGTGTGGGGCTATTTAGGGTGAGGGTTAGGTCAGGTTAGGTTTGGGGGTGATGTTGATGGGAAGTTATGGGTGTGGAGGAGGTTATTTAGGGTAGGGGTTAGATTAGGTTAGGTTCAGAGGGGAGAATCACTTTTGAGACATTTTTAGGATACTTTTATATTTTTCTAATGTATTACAATAAATAAATATTTCATTAAGTAAATATATATATATTTATATATATATATATATATATATATATATATATATACATATACATATATATATATATATATATATATATATATATATATATATATTACCTAAATAAAACTGAGAATAGGTATAGCTTTCCAAATCAACATAAGCTTTACAAATCTAATTCTATCTTATAGCTTAAGTTATAACTCCTACACACAAAGTCGTGCATAATACAAAAAAATTATATATGCATATGGACCTTTATTGCTGACGTGAAGATTCTCTTTGATTGATGAGGCAAACAACTAATAACGAAATATATATTGTACAAATTGTATAAAATAATACTTGAGTACTTAAATTTAAAAGTCAATATTAAAACGCCACTTAAATATATTTATATAGTCAAGGATATTTCTTGTACCAATATTGAGAGGACGTAAATAAAACAACATAATTTTTTTTAACTTTTATAAAAATATTGTCAAAAACGTCTTGAAAATATATGATGTCCTCCACTTAATCAACCCCTAAATTTCTAAAATCTAAAATGTTAAACACGACATTACGAAAAGTTCACCTGACGCTTGCCTGAAAACAAAAACAATAATTTTAAATCACATAGTTTTTTGAGAAATTTACGATATTTTTGTACCTGCAAAAACTACAAAAGACGATATGCTTACCTGGTGAAAATAAATATTAATATTCGCAAATAGTTAAAAAGAAGTGCTATGCACGCTTAAAAATTTATGTAAATATATATAGAATCCTCGTAGCGCGGGTTTTACTCGTAGTTACAAGTTAAGCTACACATAAGTTAAAAGAAATTTTTTGGATACCTGAAATTCAAAGAAAGGTCATATATTAGTTTCTTAATTTTATACATATTTACAACAAAACAAAAACAATTGTAATATTAAATATTTACAAAAACCATTCTAAATTCGAATGGTTTTTGTAAATAACAAGGCGAAAGAGGACGAAACACGAGCAAAACAGGATGGGAGTAAATAATAAAACGGGAGAAGTTGTTTTAAAATTTCTTGGGTGACTTTTTGATTAATACTCTTTACCGTTTGGTGTTTTTCCAAACTTGCTTTAATATATCAACACCTTTTTCAGATTTACTTCTGTGATAAAATTATTTAAAAATCAATTTTAGTAGTATCGACGACTTTTTTTTATTTCTATGGTTCCTAAATTTTATAACCTCTGATCTCTTTAGCTCTTTACGCTGTGTTTTCATACATATTTCTAACGCTCAACAAAAGTAGAGTTTAAAACTTAGAGAACTAAAATTAACACAGAAAATGAGGAAATAAGATAAAAAAAATTATTTAAATGACTAAAGACAAAATATGAAAGGAGAACAAAATAATCTATTGAATATTATTCATATAAGTAAATTAGTTACACTATTTTAAAAAGTTGTTTCAAAATGATATATTTAGAAACTTTTGTAAAGATATTTAATTCTAAAAACCATAAAAGTTTAAATACATTCTTATTCCCTTTAATGATTCTTTCTTAATCAGACATTCATTATGAAAGGCGAGACATTAAAGAACTTCATTATTAATTAATCGATCGATCCCTCGAGGAAATTCGTCACCCAGTATCTCAAAAAGTACTAAATAGACGATACCGACGGCACAATTTCCACCAAAAGAAAAGCAACTTAGCGGTTACAATAGCAAATGAGACAAAGGCTGAGAGTGGTTTGGAGTATCGGGTTCGAACGAGTAGTTCCGCCGGACGAATCGTGAATAGAAAAAAAATCTGTAATTGATTGTTTGAAATTTTGTGCAACGACTGCGTATTTCAACGTTCCGCCTTCCGTTAGATCGACCTCTTTGAGTTAACATAGCTATACGATATATCATATTACATAACAAGTACAGTCGTCTCCATGGTGTGTTGGGTTGAGCGCATGACTGCATACCGCGAGGACTCGGGTTCGATTCCCGGCCGCTCATCGAAGCGGGACTGGAAGAACTCCAATCTTTGGAGGCTCTGGCAACGATTTTTCCATATGAGATATTCTTCATATTATGCGGACACGACAACAACAAAATAACAAGTACACATATATTCCTCCAATTTAATCTAATGAATAAATTATTATTTAAGCACACAGGTTGAAATATTGATTTAATTTCCAGAGCTTAGTCCTCAATTCAATTAACAGCGGAGCGCGGCGTGTATAGTAAAGATCTTCAGAAAGTAATATTTAATAAAACTTCGGTGTCTGTTGTTGAGTTATATTAAGTTTATAAAATAGTGAGGTTATTTAACAATTATCCAAATTCTTGCATTTCAAAATATCTCAGCCAAAATGAATAAGCCAGAAAATTATATAATTAAAAAATTTATATAACTTCAAGTGTATCTTATATTTTGTCGGTAATGGTTAATTTGCATGGTATGATTTTTTTTTGGATCTCTTTTGATAATATAAGACGGCACTATCATAAACAGGATATCAATATATGGAAAAGCTTAAGTAAAATATACAATAACAAGTTTAAACGATTTTTATTCCTGTTAGATATCAATTGGATGGTTCAATGTTTATAGTTGAATAAAGTGTTAACCACGTAGCATTGACGAAGCCGAACGACGCTCTGTAATAAATGTTAATTGGTTGAATAAGTTTACGATAATTTTAACTATTGTCGTAACTTTATTCAACAACATGCACTGCAGGTTGTTGAATAAGGTTACAACAGTGGCCAAAATTATGAGATGTTGAATCCTTGAAATATTAAAACTAAGTATAAATGTCTAAAAATGTACAGCAAGCCGTTCAACAAATACATATATGAATTATATTGACAAAGCAAAACGAGGTCTATCAATCACATAAGTGAAGAAACTGAAGCTTAAGATCTTCATCAGGATTTAAAAAGTTTTAATCCATTTATAGGGAAGTGATATTCTTTGGAATACATTATAGCGAATTTTTAAAAAAAATACGTTTTCTGTAGGTGGAAAGCCGTTCAACAAACAAATATATGAATTATATTGACAAAGCAGAATGCGAAAGGAGGTCTATCAAACACGTAATTGAGGAAATGGTAGCGTAAAATATTCATAAAGATATAAAAGTTTTAATCCAGTTGTAGGAAGGTGATATTCTTTGGTATGCAATATGGAATATAAAAATAATTTTTCTGTAGATAGAAAGCCGTCCAAAAAATAAATATATGAATTATACTGACAGATCAGAATGCAAAACGAGGTCTATCAAAGATGTAAGTGAGAAAATGGGACCTTAAAATCTTTATGTAGATTAAAAAGGTTTTAATCCATTTATAGGGAGGTGATATCCTTTGGAATAAAATGTAACGAATTTTATTAATTAAAATAAGTTTTCTATAGGTAGAAGACAAAAATACTAATTACCATTATCATTTACTTTTTAATAAAAGCAATATTATTTATTGTTCCATTTAAGGTTATTTAGTAACGTATTAATTATATTGAATATATTGGGCGTTAATTTTGTAGAAATTCATTATTCACAATTAAATGAAACTACGTGATGTAGTATTATTTCTACTTTCTTTAATTTCTTTACCACGACCTTGGTTTGGTTGTATTACAACATCTTCAGGTGGGATATTAGCAAAGATTCTTTACAACATCTTCAGGTGGGATATTAGCAAAGATTCTTTGCTAATATCCTACCTGAAGATGTTGTAATACAAACAAACCTAGGTCGTGGTTAAGAAATTAAAGAAAGTATAAATAATACTACATTACGTACTTTAATTTAATTGTGTATTAATTATAATTATCATTAAAATGCAGAATAATTTATCCAGTCTGCTAATTCTAAAAACCAGTTTTAATATTACCATTTTAACTGAAAAAAAGTTAAAGTAAAATAATAAATACGCGCATGGTAAAAAATTAAAAAGATATTTTACCAAATTTATAATTTTATATATCGATATAGTTACGCCGGTATATTGGTACGAAAACAGAAGTGGATAAAATTTTAAAATAATTCAGTTTAGAATTTCATTTTGTTTTTGGCAACACAATAATAAACCTAATTATTTTAAAATAAGCTAATTAATGCACAAACAATTAACAAATACAACTCAGTATATTATTTTATTAAAACTTTCTACGATAAATAAACATTTGAAAAGTTCTGAAATTATTTATATTTCTGGAAACGGAACGCCAGTACAATGTTTCCTGCCAACATCCGACTTTATGATAAATGCTGCATAATAATGAATGTTTTGTTTTAGGCACGTATTTAAATTTAAAAGCGTCTAGTTTAGCTTGCTGTTTACCCGAATGCTACATTGCTCAGAGAAAGAGAAATTTACAGTTTAATAAGCATTGTGCAGTTTAAAATATCCTTTGTGACCTGCTGAGCGTTTGTTTCGGGTCTAAAGAAATTTCGTCAAACAAACTTTTTAGTCGTTAAAGTAAAATCGTGAAACACAGCAATATTACTATTAAATTGTAATTATGTATGTAACGGTGGCAATTTTGAAATAGCAATGAGAAATTTGTAATGTGATTTAATAAAGTTTTTCATAAAAACTTAACAAAAATTTAATTTGTAATTTAACGAATTATATTTCTTTTATCCCCATTTTCTTTTATTAAATAATACCAATATTTCTCTACTGCTTAGATTATAACCAATAAGTTTGAAAAATTATATATGCATATATATATATATATATATATATATATATATATATATAATGGTGTTTAGTTTTAATGAAAATAAAGGGAAGCACACGATAAATATTTTAATTTAGTTCTGCATGGAACATTTTTTGCTTAAATTTGGCTTGCGTTTTTATGGCTCTTCTATGTTTAAAAAAAAAATAACGAAATTATTTGTCATTAAATGGATTTTTCGGAAATAATTACTAAACGAAGAAAACGCCTTAATTTTAATTAAGTTTAAATGAATAATTATTTGGAAACCTGCACATGAAAACTACAATAATTTTATCCAAAAGCACCTCAAATTCTCACTAAATTACTTTACAACACTGATAAATACTATTTTTGTCCCACAAATTGTAAGAACTTTTGCTTGTGTATCCTCGTAACAAAAAAAATATTTTTTTTGTTTCAGTCACTCACAGTTTTTTTTGTAACAGCTGTATAATAATTTTTACCTCATTTACATGATTTTGTTTGAATGCCTTTATTACAGCGGTTAATAGCTATTATATTCGACCAAATTAAATTTATTGGTAAAATTAAATTTAAAGAAAAAAATATTTTCTCTCCTTACAAAAATTTCTTATCTGTCTCATAGTTCCAATATGAATATTTATTGAATCACAAATACGGAGACTACTAAAGGATAAGAACTTTGAACATAAACTGAATAATCATGAAAAGTTTGCCTTGAAATATCTTGTTAATGTCGCTAACATTTTTTAAAGAAATCGTGGAGCGGAAAATTATCAAGATTTAATTAATGAACTTATAATCTATTCAAAATTTTAGGGTGTAACACGTCCTTGAAAATACATATTCCGGACTCGGATTTGGATTTCTTTTCCAAAAATCTGAGTGCTGTACAAGGTAAGAGATTTTACAAGAATATTGAAGGCAAATTTTTCATGATAATTAATAATTCATGACGTAAAAGGCAAGTGATTTTACAAGAAAACTTCCTTAATAGAGACGGGTTATCAAGGGAAATAAAGTCCAGGAATATTAGCTGATTAGAGTTGATGATTTAAAAAGGACCTAATAGAAGCCAAATACTCGCAAAAATGATAAATTGTACCATTATAATTGTACATTAAGTAATTGAGGTAAGCGATTTTTGTATTTTTCATGAAAATGTATTTTTTTCTTAATATATATCTTGTTGGGCGGCCATAGTACATTCAAAATTTACTATTAGTTTCCATGTGACAAAAAAAGGTTTGAATTTTGCAGGCCAGTGTATTTAATTAATATATGTAATTGAATATTCTTTTTAAAGAAGGCCATACTCAGAACTATATTTTAAAAACACAATTGTATTTCACATGTAATAAATTTTTTCCACTATGTCTAATACATTTAGTACTAGTTAACAGTAAAAAATTTTAGAGGTGTTTAAATTTAAATCTGCTTAATTATTCTGACAATTGTAGTCCGTTTGATCTCCTATTAATTAGAAATGAATTCTTTCTATTAATAGATTAATTTCCAATACTAAACACCAATATATTCATAAAATTATATGTAGGCACATTTGACAGGTTTAATAATATAATATGAGCAAACTCTTGCAAAGAAACAAATTGGGTTCAATAGGATAATTTAAAAACGTTAGAGACAGAGAAATATATTAATACACCAATTATTTTAGGGCTTCAACAAATTTGAATGTGTGCATTAAAAAGGGAGAAGCGGAAAGTAACATAACAAAATAAATAAATAAATAATATAAGTTATTAGAAAACCATTCTTCTTCTTTTTCCTGGCGATGGGACCATCGCATTTGGGGTCAGCGTTCCTCGTACATTTTCGCCACAACCGTTATATCTTGTGTTGTCATTGAGTACAAATTCCTAATTTAATAACAGTATCTATGGTGCTTTTCCAGGTGCAAGCGGATTGACCTTGGCCCTCTTTCCTTCTTTTATTTCTTGGTATTCGTTGCGCCTCATAACATCCGTCAAATATTTTACATTAGCAAAATTAAGTTGAATGTGTGAATTATGAAAAAAACAAGCTTTCGCCCGGTTGACTATATATTAAGGTAGCGCCAATTATTTTTTATCTTAAATATTGCAATTTTTTTATAAAAATATTAACATTTTCATTAATTTAATGTACATTTTGTGCCATCAATACATGTTGTGATAGTAAATTTATATGAGTCTAGCGCTGAAAGTCCTTTACACTAGCCATTTGTAATGATGACATTAAAAGAATTCAAATTTAAAGAATTCAAACTCACTTAGAAACCATTGAGATACATCGTTTGAATTTGTTTTCCGTGTTTATACCTTGGCGGAAATTTGAAAATTGTATCATACCAAAATAAATAAAATATGAGGCAATTTTGCTTTTTAAATTTTTCACGTTATTATTACACAGACTCCAACAACAATACCGATACAAAAAATCGACACAAAAAGCCGTAAAAACGATAACAAAATGGTTTTCATAGATTTGGAAATTGCATTTGAATATTTCCCCTAAAATGTTACTTGGGAAATCTTCAGACTGCAATGAGTATCTGAATATTATACAAGCCTTAGCCTTATATATACATATATATATATATATATATATATATATATTCAATCGAGGGTGAAAGAGACTGTAGAAAGGTATAAGGATATAATAAGACGGGAAGTAGATTAGAAAAAGAAAACAAAACTGGCATCCGAATATCGAACAGTTTTTTATTAGCTGATGTTAATCCGTAATAACCGTAATTTATTAGTTGATGTTAATAGCGTATGTAAGGTTTTTGTTGTGGCATCCAAAATATACCTGCTTATGATAAAATATATACTCACTTTTCGGCAAAAATATTTCAATCTCCAACAAAAATATGGATGCATACTTTAAAATGCGACGGTGTCAATTTAAATACACATATTTTAATATCGAGTAAAACATAATAAATAAAATTTTTTTTGATTTTTATTAAAATTCCACTTTTACACCAGTAAATTATATAAAAATTTACACCAGAAATATTACACTGATTGAATATAATAACATACGCGTGTTAAATTATACTCTAATAAAATATTATTCAAAAATAAAACGTAATTTTTTATATACGTTTTATTTTTATTCATATTAGACACTAAACTTGCTTGACTGATGCTGAAGGGAGCCAAGTTTACTCGACTCAGCTTCACCGACCGAGCGTGACGATTCAGTTTCGTTCAATGCTCAGAAAAAATGGGCATGGTGTTCCTAAAAAGTTTTCATTTCAAAAATAATGTCTGTTTATTGTGAGTATAATTCTCACTATGAGGGTTTCGTACATATTTAATATACAAACGCATTTAAAGGTACATAATTATTCTTTTAAAGTGTAGAAATATAGTGAATATATCAAAAAGGATGAAATTTGGAATCATCGTTATCGTTTTTCCGTAAATTTTGGGTAAACTTCTAGTAACAATTATTTTTAAACCTTATCCTTAACAATTCTCGATATTTTCAACATTATCTCTTCAAATATCTTAGCCATAAGTCATATAAAATTTATACTTAAGTCATATAAAATAATTACAATTTGATTCCTTATTGATAACCAGATCAATATATAAAATTTAAAACAAATATGAGTTCTTTATTCACCCCTTTCAAATTTACAAATGATCAAGTATTTTAGTTTAATGTGCTTTATTATTTTGAATAATTTCAAATCCTGCGACAAAATTTCTCTAAGAACCAAAATTATTACAAACTGATAAACATTTGCGTAACTTTAAATGGCTTTTGTTCTTTCTTTGAAAGTGCGGATTCTTAAAAAAAATGATTGTTTGATTTATAAAAATAGTCAATATTCATTACGTCTCTTTAGCCAATTGATCAAAACACTTGTTAATTATAGTAAGTAAAATTAATAAATGACATTTTTTTGTCTAAATCATCGAAGTTGAATATGGTTTGATGTTTTCCAAGTTTCCTCGTATATGCGTTTTATAAAAAGCAGCTGGCGTTTCTTTCCTTTACATTTACCTTTACATTTTTGGCCGATCTCTAAAAACTTGTCTAACGTAGATCTTAAAATGCCACTTTAGATTTTTGATGATAAAGTCGCTACAGATTTAGAGTATCCCCAAGATGTAAAATTTTAGAGCGAAATGATGAGAACGCAAATAAAATGAGCAAAATATTAGGACAGAAACGATTTTTTTTAATTGTATTCAAAATATTAAACAAAATCTTACACGAAAGTATTAGCCGCGTAAGTCTCGAAAAGAGCAAAAATGACATCTATTTTAACCACAATTGTCAGTGTCAGATACTATAAAAAAGCAACTAGCATTGATTACCTTTGGTAATAACAGGTTACAGGTTTCTCATTAGTCACGTCATTAGATTTTTATTATTAGGGTTAATTCTTAGTCTTAATTCTTCTCTGGCTTTTCTTCTTATATTAAAAATAAAACAAATGAACGTTTATGGAAATATCTTTTTTTCCTTTCCGGTTTATATGTTATTTAATTATTTGCTCTTTCCTGATTTTTATTCACTGATTTTTTCTGTTTTTAATCTAAAATTATTAATCCTCTAAAATTATATTCTACTTCTGTAACGCAAGGTTTATTTTCATTGATCCCCTTTAAGATTTAAAAGCAATTGCATGGACTTTTTGAACACTAAGGGTGTTAAGATTCAGACAAAAATTTTTAGTTTCATGAAAATTGGTTAATTTCTCTATTTATTTTGTAAACTTAAAGCTAAAGATATACATTTAAATCTTGCCATTCGCGTGAAGGTGAATAATGAAAATTTAATGATTTCTTTGCAATTACACGTCGTGTCGTGATGAGGGTTAACTGGTGTTGGAAAGAACGGTGCGTTCGAGGCATGAGAATTGAGTACAATTAACTAAGATGAACTCGTGCGACGTGGAAATAAGAAATTTTCTGCGGTGGCAGGTAATCGAATTGTTTCATATTCTAACTGAATGTGAAATATTTTAACAAGTTTTATAAAGTCACTATGATGAATACACGGCTTCATTGTTGATTATTGTGAGGAGTTTTTTTTCGGTTTTGGCAACCCAAATACAATTTGAACAAAAATAAATATCTGGCTTCAAACAAAAAACGGAAATGCTTTATTACGTATGCTATTGCAAATCGTATTCCAAAGAGTACAATTATATTAACTTTTGGTGGTGTTTTAAAATATCAACTTACAGTTATGGTTCGTTTTGTTATTTTTTGCTTCCTTTCTTTAAAATTATCTCAAATATACTGTTGTAAGCGTTTCCTTTTTCATTTTGTTTTCTATTAAAGTAATACTTTTGGATTTGGAATAGTAAAATGGTAATTTACCATTATCTAAGGTTCAGAGTATATTAACGTAATAGTTATTTTATTTACATTATCAAACTTGGAAGTAAAAGTCTACCACGTCTTTTTTAAAGACGCACAGAGGATGGGAAATATTGTAACCATGCAAAAATCAAACTTCATATATTTTGATTTCTCCCAAAAAAATTATTTCACCACTTATATCATGATATAATTGGTTCCACGAGAAAAATTGATTGAGAATTGAATGCGTTCGTGCCGCTGAATTAGAATGTAGAGCGGGACAGTGATTAGGATTCCATAGGCTTGACATGAAAAAAAACACAGTAATGTTTTTCCGACCTTGCAAAAATATATGTATAAGCTTACGTGATGAGAGCAAATTACTCCAATATAATAACCCCGGTTGGTATACATTTCCACATCCAATGTTTTCAATTCAGCTGTAAATTGAGTATGAAGCTGTGAAAAATAATTAAAAAAATATAAACCGGAAAGGAAAAAAGGTATTTCCATAAATATTTCATTCTTAGTCCACATGTTTGACTAGATAATTTAAAAAAAAATTCATATAGGAGGATGAAAATGAGGGTCTTAATTTTTTATTTTATGTATCATATTGGGTATTTATAAAATGAGCTTTTTAAGAGGAATACAAAACTGCGATTTCAGTAATTTTAAATTTAATATTTGGGAAGATATTGCAAAAAAACATGCAGAAATAAAGCGTTTCTTCCTTATTTATGAAATTATACGAGTAGATTATGAAGAAACTATGGAAATTATACTCGGTCTTATATATTTTGGAATATGCACCATATTTATACTCAGGCATGAGTGATGTAGTAGCATATATATTTTGATTGGGAAAAATTAATATTTTTCAACAGAAATATTACGTACCCTTAAATGTTTATAAGTACGTAAATGTGTACGGTATCATCGCATTGAGAGTTTTACCCCTGTTTGATAGGTTTTTTGATACAATTATATTATTAATATTTTGCATCTAAATACGCCGTTATACAAGCAATTTACAAAGAGTACTATACGATTTATTGACCATGTGATTCTGAAAACTACACATTTATTCTTTTTTAATGTCATTCTCCCTATTTATTTTGAATAAAAATGACTTTGAAATGATTTTTTTAAAAATGAATTAAACCAACATCTGGACTCCAAATAATTGAGTTACCTCAAAAATATTACTGAAATATTCTATTATTTCATTTAGGAGAGAAAATTGAGACTAGTCGCAAGTTAGCCAAGCCCGGTGACCAAAATGATCAAATAGATTATTCCACTGAAAGCTTTGATTTTAACTTTCCCATTTAACTTTTCGACTTCAAGTGCCTCTTCTCTCCAGGTCTTTGTCTACCAGAACTATTACAACTTGAAGACGTAAACAATGGATATTCTGCTAATGAATATTTTCAGTTTATACTAACAAAGGGTTTGTATTAATGTTGTTCAAAAGTTTCAAATTAATACGTATAATAAGTTTCAAATGGACGAGTTAATTATTAATTTCCTGTATACTGATGCGGTAATCCATTTAAAATTAACTATTACTTAAAGAGCTATCATCTCTTCTATACTACAGATGCTTACTTAAGATTCAGAAGTTTTTTTCTGCATTTCATTCCAAATTACAGAATTACACTTTATATTTTTTCCCTCTGTAACGTAGGTAGATCTTAAAATTATTATGAGCAAAAACTAGTTATTCCATAATAACGAACTGAAACAATACTTCTTCGTTCCAACGTCTTCACTAAACTTTGGATTTCAATAAATATAAACTAATCTAAGCAAGAATCCCAAATATGCCACTGGAAACTGCGTTTTTACTAATATGTCAATGGTATCGTTTAAACTTATGGTTTAAAATTTGGTAGTATTTTGTGCTTTTTATGGTCGTTTAAAAGTATGTTAACTCCCTTAAATTCCATCAGCCTACGCTCAGTTCTCTTCTCTGAGCTTATATTTGACAATCTGGTATTGCAAGTGATAGTTTTCTATTTCAATAACTTTTCTCAAGAATTGAATTAGAGCATTATTGGATTGTTTATCATCACCCAACCTCTGGGGTATATTAACGTTTTATTTCATTGTACGGTGAAAACCACTTCAGTATCTTTTCTTTTACTTTTATGCGACGTAAGATCACGTGAAAGTAACCAAAAAATGGTTTTATGCATATGCGTGACGACAAGTTTACCAGCGTACATATTTTTGTATTCCTTTATTTCTTTACGTGTTGTGTAAGAATTTTCAAGTTTTTGAATCCTAAACGGGTTGATATTGGAAAACTTTTAATGACCGGAAGGTATATGGAGGACTAAATTCGTTTCGGTGTCGATTTAAAAGGGTAATAACTGTTATTATAAATAATTTATTTTATTAACGTTAAATATGTATGTCAATATAAACCATTATAATGTAATCATAAAGATACATCTATTTAATAGTGATATATTCATTTTATTCCTTATTTTCATGCATGTTAGGTGTGCGTATGGGCATGCATGTGTACGTTTATGAACAAAGTGAATAACACATTTTTATAAATATACTTTGGCAATTTTTGATTATATAAAAACAAATGATAGATTCTATTGCGATTAAAATGCAAATTTAGATTAGTAGAAATGTTTATTTACATTTTTAATATATAAATATATGTGACAAAAGGGCTTAGGTTCGGTAATAAGAAGTAATAGGTATATTGACTAAATCGATTAAAGTTTGAATACCTAATAAATTCTTTTGAACTTAAAAAAATGCTTTGTAAAAACATTGCTTATTAACTACTTAATGTTTAACCAAGCAAGTTTTTACTTTTTTACATTATAAATGAACTCATGACTTTATTACATTACGAACCATTGCCATGCTAATATCCCTATTATATTACCAACTCTCGCTAAATTATAGAAAATTATAGCAGTTTGCAAGTAACACTTTTTTATTTTAAACAATAGTAATTTTTCTTTAAGATAGGCAATTGAGGACAATTTGAAAGGCAAACAAAATAGCTAGTCAGCATGGCAAACAGATTAAGATTAATAGTGGATACAATTTTCGAGTGGCCATCTCTTCCTATATATGAGGGAAGATGACCATTGGTCATCATATTCGAACTGACTCGAACTGACTATATATATATATATATATATATATATATATATATATTTATATATATAAATGTGCACTGTTGGTATCCATGCCCCACATATACATAATGGGATCCAACTCCATTGAGTGCTCTGTGATTATTCGTGCTCTGTGATTCTCTAGAATTATTTTATTATTTCTTGGAAATTATGGTTTTTGGTGGAATTAAATTGTGGCTAAAAAATGAAACCAATGGTTTAAAAACCTTGAAAATTAACTGACTTGCATCGAAAATGTATAGGATATATAGAAAATTATACAGTCCAATTTTGTGTCAATTACAATATGCCCTTAAAAGATTTTATAAATATATTACCCAACGACATATGAATAATTTCTCAACGTCACAGTCGCTTTTATGTAACTTGAACATTCATAAACACAACGAGGCACACAATCGTTTAATTGAGTATTATTTTGACGTCTACTAATTGAACGTAAAAATAACAGATGCATTTGGAAAATTACACAAAATTATTGGTCATTTTATTAAACGAAAACTTCGCAAGCAACTTTTATATAACTCGTAAAAAAATATAATCAAATATAAGAATCATCTTTCTTACTTAATAAAATGTTTTTTATTGACGGTTGGTAAAATTTGATTAAAATAAAATAATTAAATTTTAAAGACTAAAATTTAAATTTAGGTCATGAATATTCCATTACTTTTTTATTGGATTTCATTTGTAAGCCAATGACTAGCTAGATGGTTTGAAAATAATTGCGATTTTTTTTACAGAGTAGTAAAGAATTTCATGTTTTATCCAGAATTACAATTATTAGAATTTAATAATAATACTACATCACTTAGTTTCATGTAATTGTGAAAAAAATAATATAACTAGTTATTGGATACATGTTTAACAGTTCTGTAAAAAGAAAAGTGTATCTTGTCTTATTAATATCATTTATCAATAAATTTAGACGACTAGAATATTGCACACAGTGCATAAAGTAGAGCATTTTTAAAGTCTAATCCAGCCATCAGCAACATCACAAATCTATTTAAATATCAAATAAAGTTTAATTTAAAATTTAAAGTTACCGAAATAATATTTCATATTAAACTTGCCTTATGATTTTAATAATAGTTATAATTGAATAAAAATTTAAAATTTAGTCTTATTTAGCTTTATTATTATAATTATTGCGTAAATATTTGTACATAATTTTATGTTAAAAATATTTTCGATTCTTGCTTCTTTCTTATTCGTGCCAAAACATTAAAATATTTTCTCTAATTGTAGTTTCTGAAGAACAAATTTATTAGATCTCCTTTTAAAATTAGGTTAATCCTAGAATCTAAAAAGTAATATTAATGTTTTCTTTTCTTGATTTTAGCGGCCACTTAATTTTAAAAGGAAATGTATTAATTTTAAAATGTTAGGCTTAATTATAGATTTTAAGTACGAAATTTGTCAAAAATAAAATGCTTTTAAAATTAAGGACTTAATTAATCACAAAGCAATAATAATAAAGCAAATATTTAATAAGAAAGCAAAATTAGCGATGAGAACATTTAGAAAAGTTCGTTAGATATTTGGGTAAATAATAATCGTTATTAGCAAAATTGTTACTAACAATATTTTTGGAGGTCAAGTAATATTGATAATTCCTGTCATTATATACTTATGCCCGCTTGCATTATCAAGCCGTCTTTTACATGTAATTTGAGCTTTTACAGCAAGAATAATGAGATATTATTCTTTCTTTTACAATAAAGAGAATTCATCCCCATCGTGCTGCATTGGCGTTTATATTACAATTCGAGTTTAATTACAAAAAAAAACCTTTACACTGCGAGACGAATTAAAAGATCCCAACAACAGAATCATGTTAAAACTTATTATCACCACCCAATGTCTCCACTATTCGATCAACTCCACATTACCAAAATATTATGTTGTCATCGAAACTATATGCGTTTGTAAAATTTCAACTTAATATGTTAACGGGGAGTGGACAAAATTCGATTAAACATTTTGATTATCATTTAGTCAGACCTCGATGAGTCTAAGTAAAATCGTTTAAACAAAAATTTCTATAATTTGTAATTTAACCCTTTTAACTCTAGGATTTTTTTTTATAAAGTTAACATTTATCCACCCTAATAATTTCTTTTTTGTGAGTTCTTTCAATTTTTTATAAACAAATGATGATTAGTCAAGGAACAAGTTAATCAATTTTTTAAAGAAGACCAACAAAAATTAACGTGGTGCGAAATAAATAAAGTATTATTTAAAAAAAACTGGAATTTTTAGAATATGAACACCAAATATTTCAGCGATTGACCTTACACAAAAAGGAACCAAAAATAAAATAAAATTTGTAATCGTAACACAAACCAGAAAAAAATATTCGAAAATGCACATATATCATATTTGTAATACATCCAGTATTGTTAATTAGTAAAAAATTAGCAAAAAACTATAAAGGAGTTAATGTTGGCTTGTTACTGTTGTAAACTGTTGACTTAAAAATACACATAACTAGAAATTTTTTTTTTAAATTCCAACTCTCCCATAGAAAAATATACAAAGTTATAGCACAAACCTCTTGTTTTATAATATTTTATCCCAAAAAATTACCACTTAAATTTATTGATATCTTCAATAATCCGTGTAAAAAATGTTAAATTCAACAATTGAATAGGAAAACGTATTGTGTCAAAAGTTGAAAAAACAATTTTCTTGCAATAAATTTTTCATCGCGTAAACAAACTATAGTCTATAATTTTATTGGTTCCGTTTAAAAACCCGGAAAAAGTTTTCTCAAATCCTCTCAAAAAAAAAGTATTCTCAAAGAGAGATGAGATACCTAATGTCAAGACACATAATTAAAACACTAAAAAGTTGATATTTGCAAAATGATACATTTTAATATCACGCAGCAAAAATTACTATCAAGCTAAGATTTCATTTGTTAGTATAAAATAATTTTTTCACTTGCAAAGATTCCTAAAATTGGATCTACGTCAAGTAAATAAAACACCCATTGTATTTGTTTCACACTTATTCATTTGAATTTCTTATAAAAATAATTCTAGCTTCCATTCTGTTAATAATGAACGTAAGAGAAAATAAACCGTTTCAAAACAATAAGCAAAGTTTTCTATATATTAAATGAGGCATTGTAAGTACAAAAAAAATTTAATTGCTTGCTTTCACCATTCACTATTTTAATTAAAGACCGGAAATGGAAAAATACAGACAGTTTAATTTCTAAACAAAATGTAATTTAAAAAGCCGACTTCAAAAAAGTAGGTACTAAAAAGTAAAAAATAATAAACCAAAATAAGTACCTACATATTTGCAATAAATAACTAAGTTACTTATTTTTGAAATCGGTGCCAGCACTGTCGACCGACTTAAACAAATATATAACTTAATTTATAAAGTTAATTTAAAACATTAACTTTTATTTTACTCTCAATAAACAATAGATTAATAAAGATCATATTTATAATATAAAATTTTGTTTGTGTTTAAGTTGATTGGCAGTGCTGACACCGACTTCAAAATAAGTAACTTAGTTATTTATTGCGAATGATTAGGTACCTACTTCGAGTTAATTATTTTTCATTTTTAGTACCTGCCTCTTTGAAGTCGTTTTTTTAAAAGATATTTTATTTTACAATTTTTCGTTATTAATAATATTAATCATCATACTATAACATATTAATAATCTCTTCTAATAATTTCCACTTTGTCTAAAGTTGATTATCAACAAAAGACAGAAATGGAGCGATAGTAGTAGCCATCAATAGTTAGCTGTTAGACGTTGAGGAGTTCTGTTATTCACATCCGAAGTCCAATATCAGATTTTTCAAAGAAACAATTGCCACTTCAGTAGTTTCTGCAAAGTAATAATTGAAGTAACAACTTACCAGTAGCAAATATATTGAATCCCAATTGACTTATCATCTGTTAAGGAGTTGCATTATTCATCCTCAAAAGATGAATAAGGTCTGATGATAAGCATCAGATACTGACATGGTCGACGGCGTAATTAAATTGCAATTTAAAAACTACCAGCAGCAAATACCTTGAATTCGGTTTATTTACCACCAGCGAATAAGATGTTTCTATTCGCTGGTGGTTATTTTGCAAAGTAACAACTACCAGTAGCAAATATCTTGAATCACGTTTATTTTATTGCCATTCGTTGTGAAGTTCTGTTGACCATCTCCAGAATTTATCATCAGACCCTGACCTGGTCGACGGAGTAGCTATTTTGCAAAGTAATATCAACATATAACCAATATCTTGAATCATATTTGAATTACTGTGTTTCATTAAGGAGTTGCTTCGTTCATTTTCGAACCTCGTCATCAGATTTTCATGATGTGGGACTATCCTTAAAGTACCCACTTAAATAAAAAAATTATCGAAATCGGTCTACTTAGTAAAGAATTATCGCTGAACATATATAAAAAAATTCGACGAATTGAGAATCTCCTACATTTTTGAAAGAGGGTTAAAAGTAAAGTTAGAGTTGACCCAGCATTGCAAAATTAACTTATTTCGACTTTCTTTAAGCTCATAATTTCTCAAATGTCAATAAAACAAGGTTAAAAGAAGTCATCATTCATTAAGCTGAAAGTTATTTTTCAATACCTTTATTTCAAAACACATCATTCGTTTTGTTAGTTAGTATGTAAAATGCTTTTATTAATATTTTACCACGGAAGAACGAGGGTCCTTTGACGATTAATTTTATTAACAATTTTACGTTTCTAATATTTTAGGTCTTCATGCAGTTTTTGTTAATAATTTCACTGTATATACACAGTCAAAGCTAGCCAACGAAACGATCAGTTAACAAAATTTAGTTTAAATTTACAGAGTACTGTTATTTTTATTGTATGCTCTATTTTTCTTCCTATAGATTGGTGTATGTGTGGTGAACTAGATACGTAGCACTTCATCCAATAATTCTAAATAATACGTCTTACACTAGACATTAACATTTTCAATTTTATCGACATCTTACATGGCTACCTTGAGGTAAATTGGATGTTTCTTACTTTAATAATCCAACGTTCGGAGTTGCTTGATAATGTGAAGTCAGCAAAATGGGTATTTAGTGCATATCGAACATAAGCATAATTTTCCAATTTATATCCACATATATTTATGAGCCGTATATATTTCCGGAAGTAACTCCTGCCAGAGCCAGAGCTTCAAAGAGGGACAACAAATAATAACTGAGCTATTCCAAGCTCGTAAAGACGATTATCATCGCCGTGGTGTGTTGGTTTGATTACAAGGCATACGGCCTTTGATGGTGTGGCGTACCATGGGGATCCGAGTTTGATCTGTTCTTCGTATACTATCGTTTTGACAAAACTGTGTATTCGTCTTTCCGTCAAAGGTTCTTATATTTAATAAATTATGGATTCAAATATCCATACATGATACGTACTTTTTCACCGAAAATTGTGTATTTCATTTTATATTATGTTCAATTATACATGTGATGATAGAACTAAGTGAAAGAAGGAGGCAGACAATGTTTTCCGTTTGGGTACATGGGTTATAACTAATAAGAGCGCTTCGAATAAGTGGAAATAATTTCTACATATATTTTAATGTGAGAGAACCATGCCGGTATATATCCAAGGTTGTCGTTTCTAGATCAATTGTCTTAAAAGATCTATTTTGAATTATAATTGATCACAGAGAATGTTTAGCTAGCATTACAAATATGATTTATTCAAATAACAAGGACTAAACTAAATTGCAACTTAAATGAATTCAATGTTGTAAAACATCATAAATTTTTATTTGTCACTATTTTCTATAACGTAGTGCGTAATGATAAACCTTGAAAGCACATTACGATCCATATATTAAATTTCTACGTAAAATATGAATTGTAACAAAGAGCAAAGAAAAATTATATAATGTAGGCTTCAAATCTAAACAAGCTTGACTTTCACAGAAAAAGTATTTATATATTTATTTTAAATTGATTATTTATTAATAGAAAAATATAATATAATGCAACTGGCAAACTAATAAAAACAAATGAGGGACAAATTATCTCCAATCCATATTAAAGTGAGAAAACAGATAGAAATTGTATGTTTCACATAAATTTAATATTTAAGATATTAAGTTCATTGTCGCGAAAAATTATTTAACTTGAGTTATATATTTTTTATTTTTTTATTTTCCTACGAAATATTACTCCGTCATGACTTCGATATCTGAAATGTCATGCCTATTCCTTTCATCTCAGTTATTTTCCTTTCGATTATTTTCCTTTATTTTCGTCGTTGGAATAATTAAACTTTCTGATCGACTTTGTTTTATTTTGTCGTTAGTCACGCTACTCGTTGGTAGAAGCATTAACGAGTTTATACGTTAATAATAGTGCTTTCGCTAGTTATCAAAACTTTAAGCTGTGTAATAAATAAGAAAACCAAGACTAAAATTTAAGAACAATTATGCTTGGAATTTATTAACTAACTTAATATATTAGACGCTGACAAAAAATTTGTTTCATAAATTTTAATATAACTTATTAAATAGGTGTTTCCTGTGTTTTATTTATTTATTTATGCTAATATTTAAGTTAAAAATAAGTGCTTAATCTCATGGTACGTAGTAAATTATTATCATTATCACACATTAACGAGTTTATACGTTAATAATAGTGCTTTCGCTACTTATCAAAACTTTAAGCTGTGTAATAAATAAGAAAACCTAGACTAAAATTTAAGAACAATTATGCTTGGAATTTATTAACTAACTTAATATATTAGACGCTGACAAAAAATTTGTTTCATAAGTTTTAATATAACTTATTAAATAGGTGTTTCCTGTGTTTTATTTATTTATTTATGCTAATATTTAAGTTAAAAATAAGTGCTTAATCTACGGTCATTTATATTGATTTACAATTGGTAGTGTCCAGCAACATGCAGAAGTTTGCGATCGTTATTTCAAACTGTTTTGAACCGCTGTGAATATTAAATGTATGTGGTTTTATATAACATATATCCGTCCAAACTTACATTTTGAATACGATGATGACGAATATCTTGGTTAAGAAAATGAATCATGTTATTTGCAAGTAAACCGACATCTCGTGGAAATTAATAAAAGCCCGATTTATTTGCATACGTCGATGTTTTCGAAAATTATATAATTTTAATGAAAATATTTACATGTATTCTTTTTTATTACGGAAAAATATTTTCCACCACACATCACCTGAAAATGAAACTAATAGTTACTGAGTCCAACAAAGTCGTTGGTAGAAGCATTTAGGAGTATATTTTTTCATATATTATTTAAATTGAGAAGTCTGTGAGGATACAACATGAGAAATATTTGGCATTTTTTAATATCTGACATTGGCTAGTCATAAAACAAATTAATTGATCTACGTAAGGATATGTTCGTCTAATTTGTTCCCTATTTTAAAAACATTTATTTCTGCTTTATCAGGATATTACTACTTTATCAGTTTCGTAAGGCTCGATGTATTTTAGTAACTGATATTTGTTTTTATATTTTTCGGTATTTGTGAAAAGTTATTATATTAAAAATTAGAAATGCAGGTGGAGGAATTAATTTATAAAATTCTGCACAGAATATTAACTTTGATTTTAAAATAACATATTTTGTTCATTAAAATACTTATTAATTTTTGGATATAATAGGCTAAAATTAGTAATCTAATTTTGATGGGTGTTAGCATTTGAGTGTTGTGCCCTACGTTTTAACATGCTACTTAAATTTGAAGAGATATCTGCCAGTTACATAGGAAAACCTGTTAATGACCACTTGTATTATTGTATATGGTAGTACTATACAAATCAAATAAAAATTACAAATATTTACTTTCAAACGTGGGAGATTTTGAACAGAATATTTAATTTTTTTTCCAATATCTATAGAATATATACAGAATATTAATTTTAACTTTAAAGATTTAAATATTTATAAATGCATAAAGTTATCCTTCAAGAAACGAATTTATTAAAGCTAATTATGGTCCCTCATATAATGTTGGTAAAGAATATCTGATATTACAATATAATGGAAATTAATTTAATTAGGAAAAGAGAATACATAACAGTTAAAAGTTATGTCGGTATGCAGTTAGAAATAAAAGAATGTAAAAAGAAATGATGTGAAAGTGAAAAGAGTTTAATGTAAAATATTTCAATTTTTTTTTTAATTCGTCCCTATTTTAAAGTTAAACATATGACCAATTTAAAATTATAAGTTTGTTACTGAATATAATATGCAATTACTTTAGTTTGCATATTAGTATAATTATAAAAAAAATATTTTAAAATGAATTTATAGTTTATAAGAATACTTTCAAGAACCTGTGAATAAATAAAACTCATAGTATCCGTTCATGTACATATGATTTTAATTTATTGGCATTTTAATTGATTCATTGAATTGAAGAAATAATTTATGAATAAGTCAAAGTAACTTTCGATGTTAGTTAAATTCCAAGAGCTATGTAACGGAAGAAATAATTGCAACGTGTTAATTCACTTCGTTAAGCATTTATACTCGTAAAACGTAAACATTGTGAAATTTGGGATCAAAAGTTGAGTTTAGTTATAAGTGGATTGCAGGGCAGTTTAGATGACTGGTGGGATATGTTGATGAGTATACGAATGGGTCAAAAGACTGCAATCGAGGGTCGGTATTTGCAAGTCAAATGAATTCGTGTTAAGTTTATGTTTTATTTTTGGCTTGATCCACTCTGCCAATTTTCAAACGAAAAATAGGAGGTGATGTGTTATTTTCGTCTAAATTTTCTTGTTGATTTTTCACCGAGCGTTTTAAAGAGTATCCCTTTATTTCAATCTTTAATTTTTCTAAAACTATCCAGAACATCAAGTGAATAAATAATTAATTACGTTTTTGTTGATCAGAATTGAAAAATGGTTTTTAGTTTCAAAACGAAGGCACAATTAACGGGAATATATTCTATTTAGCAAACATGGTATTTTGTACTGTTAATATATTTAATTCGTTTCAAGTTTAACACGCAAGTGGATATTAAAACTTTTTTCAATTCAATAAAATTGTGTTCATCTACCTCAAATTGTGTTCATACACACTTTATTTTTAATTCTATTAGCAACATAGCTTACTTCATTGGTTACTTCAAATAATTGGTTACACTTACAACTTTTATTTCAATATTTTGTAGTGTTACTTTATCAAGAAATGAGATATTCATAACTTTTTGAATATTTTATATACAAACAGAAGCAAATTACATAAATTTGGTTAAGTTCATCGCAAAATTCTCTGCTAAATATTTATCATCTCAGTGGTATCATCTGCAAGAGTTTCAAAGTATATTAAATTGTAAATACTAAAAAAAGGTAATTCACGATATTAATTAAATATAATGATGATTAATGATTAATTAAACAAATTCAAAGTTTACATATATAGTATAATTTTTTAATCTAAATAATTAATAAACTTAAAGAACGGCTGTACAGTTTTACACGTATTTTCTGCACACCTATGTTTGCAAAATATAAAGCATTCATTAGAATTAAATTGAATTAAAATAATCTCCAACATGAGTTTGTAAGGAAAACTCGAAATTATTTAAAATGTTTAAACTTATTGGCAGTTAGTTGATGCAGTGGTAATGCAATAAATTATAGCGAATTGGATTTTCATATCAATAACTACCTTTAAGTTAAACGGGTTATAAAGAGTTAAAACGAAGAAAGGCAACAGTATTCGAAAGATTGTTTGTGATGTGAAATATAGAGTAATTTAATTTGAGCACTGTTAGTTAATTTCATTTATTTATGCTTAATTAACAACGCCGTACGATTTTTTGAGTTTTTATTTTTAACGGTAACTTGTTTCTTATTATATATATGTGTACGTCACTAATATATATCTAGAATTAAATGCAATATAACTAATATACTAATATATAGCTAGAATTAAATGCAATATAATATTTTTAAAAGTTAATACAGAGAAATGTTAAATCCACTCTTCCTTTCTAATTACGTTAAATTTTGCTCATCAACTATCAGTATCCGATTTGTGTATGTCACATCAAATCTGGTTACAGGTAATAAACTGCTTTTAGATGTTCTTAATGCTGTTCTAATTTATCATTATAGTTTTTAGATATGGATGTAAATTGAATATTAAGAAATAATAAAAACCATCGTAGAAAGCTGAAAGATTAAACAATGAATAAAAGATAAAAGAGCATGTGTGAAAATGTTATAGTGACGTAAAAGATTATGTTCAAAATTTATAAAGATGTGATGGAATATAGGCAGAAATTTTCTGCCAAAAGGAATAAATAAAGAATTTCGTTGGGAAAAATTGGGTTACATTAATATGAATTCATCAACGATGGACATTATATTACATTATTAACAATATGTGAAATGCAGATACAAGTACTTATTATTTGCACCAATTTTTTTTCGTTTATCGATGAATAATTTTGAGAATGTGTGAATAGATAAAAAGATGACTGCAAAAAAAGTTTTATCAAAGTATTACGTTCATCAAATATAACCTGCAGATTATGCAAGAGCTTAAAAATGTTTTCTCTGTATACAAAAAGATAAAAAAACTTGATTAAAGCTCAGAAAGTACCAATGGCTGGCCCTAAAGCGTCAACAGTATCCAAAATTGATTTGCTTTTATTGAATGTGGATGCTAAACTCTGCAAAACTATTGTTTGCTATAAGTAACATTGAAGAAATAAACAATATAGTTCATGGATGAAGCAAAGATAGGAAGAATTCTGTTCCCATAATCCTATCAGTTTAATGTTTTCGTCATGTTAGCCATTATTGTGGTTCTCGCCGCGTTTTTTTATTTGACAATTGATAAATAAGATTGTTTATCTGATATGTTTTTGATTTCAGAATATTTTTAAATTCATTTAAGTATTGTATAGATATTCCTTTTTGACACGGCAAAGAATAAATATTTTATGTGAGACTTTCCACGCTATCGACTAGATTGACGAAGTGCCTGGTTTTGCAATTAGCAAAATATAAGTAAGTTAAATGATGTAAAATAGTAAAGTAGCGGTGAATATAAGTTTAGTTGTCAGTTGAAACCCTCTTATCTTGTAGATCAACACAGAAAAAGCCATTTTCTTTTTAAAAAACATGAACTTGAAAATATGGAAAATTACGAAAGAAGTACAATTTCGCTTTCAATTATGTTACCGGGGGAGATATAATTACGTTTTAGCAATATTGTAGTTAAGTCATAAAATTAATAAAAATATGCTATGTAATATCAAAAGTAATAATAATTGTTCGAAATGATGGCCTAATCTTTTTTTTTCTCTGTTATCTATATAATATGCGTAAAAAATATACCATAGAAACTTTTTAAAACACATTGTTAATTATTTCTTCATTACATGTAAATATGTTTATTAATGTCCCATAATTTTGTCATAACTCTACTCAAAGGAGTTCGCTCTATAACGAGGGGGTCATTATTTACCTGCAGCTCTAATTTCTTACTAGCACTGAAACGTGTGACTTGTTTATTGGTATATCTACTTAGTCTTATTACCTACGTGGCTTTGTTACAGTGAAGCGTAAAACATTTTTGTGAAAACGAATAAAATTTTTTAACATAACTTCATTTAGTTTTTTTTAACAGCTACGCTTTTTTAACAGCTTAGCTCCCGTCAACTTCATTTAATTTTTAACAACGTGTATCGTGTAGATGATGAAAATTTATTTTAACTTTCTTTTCAACAATTGAAGATAAGTTCAACAGTATGTTAATTAAATAACTGACTATTTAAAAAATCTCCTCTCGATCTACCAAGCAGTAAAATTATGTACGTTCATTGGCTTGCAATATTACATTTGTGCCACTTATTAATTTAATTGCTTGTGCCTGTTTCTAGCTATAGGCTATTAATTTTTTTTGCTCTGTATATTAATAATTTTTAATATTTCTTCCTCAAACAATTAAATTATTTTTATTCTTTCTCACTGTATTTTACAAGGAATTTTTTGTTCTTTACCCATACACTAAGTTTAATTTTTATGCTGTCAGTTCCCATAAACATTTTAGGCGACATATTTGGCAATATCTATGAGAATTTATATGAAATTCTAAGTTAAACAGTATAGAAATACTTGTAAATAGCTTTTTAAATTACTTTTCAATATGATGCGAGAGAAAAAATAACATCATGTAATTTATTGTATCTTCTAAAATTGTCATATACATTTTTGAGGTGTAATTATTGCGGCATGTTCAAGTTAGTGCGCTTACCACTATCCCAAGTTTCAAATTTCTACCTTATATAATTTTTGGGAAAACCTCAATGATCCATACAAGTGTGAGATTGTAGGGATTCTGTTTTTTTGAGGTAGGAAAAAAATCATATATCATCCAAACCGTGGGATGAAAAACGATTGCAATGATAGTTTAATTGAATATTTTATAAATCTTGAAAAGTTAATTTGAAATACACGTGAATAAATTTACTTTAATAGTATAACTAACCTAATAATTTTGTCCTTACATTTCTATTTTGTATTGAAACTTCAAGACCTTTGTTCATTCTGGTATTGTTCTCTTAATAATATTCTAATATAGCTTTTATCAATAATATAACATTAATTTCAGTGTATCATCCTAGCTTGGTATTGTAAATTTTATGTTAGTCTATACTTAATCCTAGAGATATTATTTCAAACAAAACGCAATAATTCTTCTAGTATCAAACAAGTGTTTCCGTCAAATGTACAGTTTAATAAGACGATTGCTTTCAAATCACTATGGGTTACACGTTTCACGGTGGGAACCTATAAATTTTCTATGATGGGAAATACGCAGTGTGATAATGTGTTGGGTGTACAAATTACTTAATTAGCAAAGATTTATGCAATTTATTGCCATTAAATACGTGGGATAATTTCAATGAAATATGTGGTATTTTACAATGTGAATTCGAAGAAACAATCAAATTATCAATAAAATCATTAAAAATTCACATATAAAAACATATTTATAATTAAAAGAAAAAGTTGATTATCGGCATTTATAATTGCTAAGCTGGCCAAATTATTTTATAAATAGTGAAATCAATATTAATTAAATAGCCAAAAATTCCGCTACAGTATAAATTCAAAATGTTGTACAACTATACATATTACTTATTGCAACGTAATATTAATAGTAAATTAAATTTAAAATTCAATACATAGGTGAATTCAATTAATTTCACTGAAACCATCATCTAGAAATTTCATTATAATTGAGTCGTAATATTGTAGATTGGCGATATTAATGCCAAATGTATAAATAATTTGTAAGGTAAAAATTAAAATTTCAAATTGGTATTGTAATGTTACTAATATAATTCACTTTATTTTTAAGACACCGTTAAAATAACAAAACTTAATTGATATTTTCTAACCATTTTGAAAATTTGCTTAGCAATGTAATTTCCGATACAGAATTTGTTATGGATTCATATAGGTGATTCTTGGAAATAGAAAACAGTCATCTGAAATTGTCTATTTAATCATGTTTTCACGTCCCAATTTTATGGAAAATTGTTTTAAAAAATTAATATTTTTCTGCACGATAACATTACATTAAATTCGATGATATAGTTATACGAAATTTTTACATTAAATAGGAATTGTTTTGTTCTTACATACTTTGTATATTTTTATAGAATTTTCTCCAAATTAACAATACTAATAATACGATTATGACTTTTTTAAGTGTTGGAGTTTTATAATTAATGGCTTATTGGTTTAATATTGTTTGAACAACTATCAAAACATAGGGAACAAGTAATCTGTTTAATTCTCAATTCATAGTTTTATTTAAAACAAATGGTTTAATAATTAAAGTTAATCATCGACATTTTCGTACTTATAACTTTTAAATTTTAACTTTTCAATATAATACACAAAACCTGCATCAGAAATAAACATTTAACAAAACACTGAATTCGGTAAAATAGATGTTTCTTTCTGGAAATTATAGCCGTATTCAACATCGCCATTAAAGGCTGAATAAGGTGTTAGGTGGATCGTATATCGCTTCATAGTGCTAGTGCATCCCATACGCATGCATTGTACAAGCCTACCCCTTGCATTAAATTTCAAATAGTGCGTTTCGCGAATGGGATTAGGTAGGAAAAAATTGCCCATTTTAACCTTTTGTACTCATTAACATACCGTAACCGACTTCGTGCACAATTTTAACAATATTTTTAAAAACATCAGGTAAATTGTGAATTGTTTATACTATATTGCAAAAATCTTCACTAGGTCCGTATATATTTAAACTCTGATGAAAAAGTTAGAATCAGTCTCTCATTTACTCGAAAATCCTTCAGCTGGTAGTTAGATAGCGAACGATTTTACACTTTACCTTGCAGTTTGTTACCGAAAAAAAAATTTAACGAAATTTAACGAAATTAATAAACGATGTTACCATCGAAATTTATTACATTTATATAATTTCCTAATTTATTTAAGTATCAAAATATTTTCATATTACGTAGCCTATTGCTCTTACTCTTTTTAGTAGTTTTAATTGACTATTAAAAAGAGTAACAACAATAATTACCTTTGTTATGATTAATCGCCACATAAATGCAATCTGGTTTCGCCTTCATTAGCTATTTCTTAGATTAAGATATATAATATAGAAGTGTTTATCTTGGTATAGTCATTAAGGATATGCATGAATTCTTAAATCCAAGATACAAAATCTAAAAATATTTTGCTTTAATGAATCAATCTATGTACATACTATTTTGTCTTTCAAGATACAATATTTTCAGAGGTTTCACCAATAATGACGTCAAATTTATAAAATTTAACAAAAAGTAAAAAATTAAATAAAAAATTTCTAAACTGAACCCAGTTTTTATTGTGATACATATTTGAAAACTACCTAGATATCAAGCACTTAAACCGTATCCTGAATGCTTAATTAATATCAACGCCTTAAACCAATAAATTTTGACAATTGTTTAGTAAACTTAACAGAGTACCCTGAAAGTACAACTTTGTATTGAAATCCCATTGCGTCAAACTTATTCTAAAGACGTTATTGTTGTATTACAGTTAAATTTTATTACCATAAAAGATTTTAACTCATAATACAAGCTAACAATATATAAAAATCGATTAATTAATGAGTCAAATATAGTATTACATAAAACAAAGAGATGAAGAAAAAGTTCCATTGCTTAAAAGTAAAAGAAATATAAAAGTGTGAATAATCAAAATATTAAAGTGCGTAATGAACCTAAAGTTAAATAAAAATAAGTTGTTACAATAATTATGCAAGGATATATTATTAAAAGCAATATAATAATCTAAGTAAAAAGTTGTTTAACTTACAGACATATGTCTAATAGATGAAATTAATTTCAAACTTAATTAAAAATAGTTAAGAATATTAATGTAAATTTTCGTCTAGTTTTTAGTAAATGTTACAGTTTTCGAAACTAGTTATTGACACTACTGAAAAATGCGCATCCGGTTTTACCACCAAACGCTTTCCAAATCCTGTATTTAAGTCCTATCAAATACTTTATTCTGATAAAATACACGAAGACTCATGGTGCCTTCGAAAACCTATAACTTGATTGGATTTATAACTTTTACAAAATGCGTTATAGCTCGTTTGCTACCTAACCACACACTTTATCATTTTAATTAATTAATCCACTATTAAATTTCTACTGACCATCTTGTTAACAAAATATCAGCAAAATGTTGCAGCCAAAATATAAGTTTGCAATTGAGAATAATTTCACCTCAATTTTAATTTTATAATTCTAAGCAATTCCCAAACTAAATATTACTATTGAACTATAGAAATATGTAAAGCGATTCCTTCGCTTAAACTGTTACGATATATAACTTATTCTTTATAGTAACTTAACAACTTAAAAGTCATATTTCCCTTGAATGCTTGTTAGCTAAGAAAATGAACCAATTTTTAAAGTGACTGAGATTTGCATTTATATTTAGAGATGTTATGTTAGTTTCTTTGTGGAAATGTTTTATATCGTAAATTTTTTCAAGTTCGACAGGAATAAAAAACACATTAATATAAAAACTAATTTTATTTTAATATATTCACATAATATAAACGACAAAAACTTAAGACGGGATAATATTTAAAACCCCTAAGATTAGAAGACAGTTTATATTGATTTTTTCCTTTATTTTCTTAAAAATAAACAATTGAGATGTCAATTTATACATAGGCAGAAAAAAGTCAAAACCATTTTCAATCCGAAATATTGAATGCACTTAAAATTTCATTTTAAACTCGTGATAGTATTTACTGAGCACTCGAATATTTCATTTAAAAGCATTGGCTACACTTATGTGATTGGCAATATTCAGATTAATTTTTTCGCTTGAGATGTGCATATATACTCGTATTTCATACGTAAAATATGCGTTGAGTTTTTGACTAATTTTTTTTTATTTTTGAAGGCGTTGCTTAATCAAAACAATGGAAAACATTCTTTTGATATATTGAGTGAGCTGTAGTCAAATATTACAGTTACTTCCTTAACTAAAATATACATTACAATTAATTTAAAAAAAAAATTCAGGCGATAAATATGGAAACAATCATTCAAAAAAGAAGAAAAAATCTGACTATTTAAATCTTGCTTGATAATATTACGAGAAGGTATTATATTGTAATGGTTAACCCATCTTTAAGTAATTCAATAAGCTACCGCAGAAAATACTTTGTAATAACCATTTTCACGAGAAAATAAATTTTTTTTTGACTTCAGGAATATATAAAGATATTCTAAAAATACATGGTCGTATAATGAATTTATCGCAAAAGAATTTGCGATACCATATATGCCGGAAAATATATTTTGTGATATGGGAAAAAAGGTGGAAAATGACCTCATATAAAGTCTTTTTGAAAATTTATTGCTGATTTATTTCGAAGTGTTGCTTAATCTTTTCAGTACTATAACTCATGTATAACAGAGTAAATAGAATATATATATATATATATATTTATATATATATATATATATACATACATACATATATATATATATATATATATATATATATATATATATATATATATATATATATAGTTGCTGTTGAAATGGTGCATGGGATAATTAACCTTAAATAAATATCTGAACACTAAAATTAGTAAATTATCCATAAATCCACTAAAGTGGACCTTCGTGTTTCAAAGTAATAGTGTAAACTATTAAAAACTACACTGTCCTATATTTGGTTTTAATATCTTATCAGAAATCATTTATTAGTGAAACTTAAGCTTATTTTTTGTTTAATTAAATTGATTTCTATATTGACAAAAATGAAATTGACTATTTTTTTTATAATCTTCAAAATATTTGTATAGTTTTAATACTATTTCTGTTACTATTAATAAATTTTGTTTACACCTAATATTTGAAAAAAGAAAATTGACGAGACGAGAACGGCACTCGTTCTCACTCTGTTACCTGCTAGAATATATTTATCGTCACGACTGTTACTTTAATTATGATTAAATTGAGAAAGACATACAAAAAATATTTTTGTTTGCCTTTCTCAATTTATCGTATTTTCTTACACAATGAGGAAGTTACATGAAAATCTTTTCATATTTAGTATACGGACGGTTACGTCATTTGGTCAAACGTAAGATTCGTCTTGACTAAACAAATTTCATCTTTTCATTCGAAAGGAGGTTCTGAAATAAACCTTTGAAAATCTAATTTAAAATTTCATCAAATATTTAATATAATTTTGGGAACATAAACAAATTTGAAAAATGCTGCTTTTCCAAGAGATTTGTGGAATCAGCACCGAGTGAAATAAACAGTTATTCTCTGTGTGTTGGTGTGCATATAACCTTTTGCAAATTTATTTATTTTTCAAAACAATATTGTACAGTAAAATTTCTAACTAAATACATTTATTACAATTTTTTTAGAACCTTCGTATTGGATGTTTATTAAAATTTGATTGTTTTTAGAAGAATTTTTACACATTTACAAATGATGTAATAGTTTTTTTTTCGGTTAAAACTTCTAAAAATACTATAACACATACAATATTAAGAAAAGCGCCAAGTTTAAACAAAAGAAAGTTCATACAAACTTCTTTTAATCATAAATTTATCAGTGTCAACAATTCAACATCCAATGGAAATTTTCACGAAAGGTGTATTTGCGAGCCAAGAAACTTGAGCGACAGTATTCCACAACGATAGGCTTTGCAAAGGTAAGCATTCTGATGTCAGATAGAAGAAAATAAAATAGCAATTAAGTTTTAAGAGCTATGACATATCGATTTTAATTTGTCGATGAACATACTTAATGAATATTGAAAATATGATATTAAATATTTAAGTTTCGAAGTTTGGCAATTTTTTGATGTCAAAGTTTGTGGCCGAGTAGGATATATATCTTTCGAACTCGGTACCACTGGTTTTGAATAAAAATTGTAGTTTATAGTTGTTTTTCTTATTAAACTCAATTTGAAAATTTATCAGCTCTAACGGCGAAGGATGTTGACTCCATATTTCTCTCTTTTTAGAGACACGTGCTCCAAAAATAATAAATACAGATCCCTAATAAGATAATTCACGTTCACAGTATAACTATAGAAATGAATTGAGATCTTGATTTCTGAGCAATTCATGATAATTTCACGGCTACAAAAATTTATTCAGTATTATATTTACGTATTAAAAAATAATATTAATACGTTTATAGAGTATAATAAAAATACTATATATAATTAATTGTGTATGAAGTTCGAAAAATGTTCACTGTGCATTGCGCAAGGGTAGCCTTCGTAATACGAGCTATACTAATATTTAGCGTTATGTGTCGAACGTGTAAAGTTTCCAGATCATTTCAACGTTTGAACTACATGAATGATCATATAAACTACCATGGTTTTGTTTAACATCGCTCACTATATTTAAAGTATCAAGAAGGCCGCAGAAAAGTATGTACCAGACAATGGACAATAGAAATGAAACTTACTACGTTTTTTGCACGATAAAGAAATAAATACGCTTTAAAATTTTGGCTTTATTGAATCCTTCACTTTTTATATATAAAATATTTGTAAAAAATTAAGGATGTACTTTCTTACGACAGTTGCAAAGCTCGCCAATTTCAGACTCTTTCACCTGCCATTGATATCATATGTACTTTCAAAAGAAGCGTGACGTTGCTCCAGTGTTTTAATCGCTCTATTTAGATTCATATTTTCTTACGTTGTAAGATTTTAGCCTCTTGAGATACTATCAGAATGATCCCGTCTCTCTTACAGGCATTTCATAGTTTTCATTGGCAAGTTTCTCTAGTAATTAATTTTCACCTTTCCAACCTTTCCTTTTGTTGCCGTTTCTCTTGCCATTTTGCTTCCATCAATATTGGACAATTATACAGCAAATCTTCATAAAGATCTATACAAAAATATGAGGGATGAAAAAAAGCGTGTTGCATCCCGGTGCAAAGAGTTGTTACGTTTGCGATATTACATTTTTATATACCGTGTTATAAACCAGTTCGACTATTTCAGCTTAGCTGCAGGAGATAGTGGTCATAGGTGAGTTACATTCAGTCTGCTGAGCAGACTCCAGCTCACTCACCTCATTTCAGATCTTACTTGATACGTAACAAACACGTGCTAACAATGCATATCTCATCGAATAAAATAGTTAAAATTTCAAGGCCACCATACTTCAGGAGTGACCGAGTTCCGCCCAAACACGGCACAACTACCATGGTTTTCAAAAGTTGCATGATAAGCTACCATTCTGACTAGTCATAACTGATATTTGTAATGTCTATTTTATATTATCCCGGAGTTTCTATTGACCTTTGGGTGTATTTATCAAACTCTGACCACAATCTCCAGGCAAATTAACCCAAACTCGAGGTGTCTGTTTTATACCGTAGTTAAGGTCCCATGACAACTCGTCGACTCCATTATCATACCAGCTTGATAATATCATAAAGTTATCATGCCAGTAAAATAGACATGTGTGTAAAATTTTAACTTAATAAATTAAGTAAAAATTTATCACACCAGACTTGAAAAATGTTTACTCAACATATCTTCATTTAAATATTTATTTATTTAATTATAGTTACTGAAATATTGCAATTTTTACATTTCATCACATAAAAATGACACAATTCAATACGTTTATTTAATCTTATTACACATTTTTCAAGGAATTAGGGCACAAAACCTTCCCATTTAATAATAGGAAAATAAATTTTATCGAGAATATTTCTCCTTTGTGTTCCAGCTTATGGTGACACATTATACTTAAGAGAAATTCAGCAAGAAATAAAAAAAGGCAAAATTTTAGAGGAAATTTTTTTATGTATTCAATCCTCAGGTTGTATTTGATTTCATGTGGACTCCAATTAATAGAGTTTACTTCTATATTGTTTTCTACTGTAGTTATATATAATAGATTAATTGGACATATCGGGAATCTCTAGTATTACGCAACACAAAGCTTTCTGAATGACTTTTTTGCTTAATCCGTCATATGATCACTAAAATCAAAAGCAAATCGAATTGCACTAACTTAGTACATCCGTATATCGTTATTCCGCCAATGAAGTGTTCATTCACGAGAGGAGCACGCGTTCGATCGTAACTTGCAGCGGAACCACATGTGAAATGAAGTAAAAATTTGTATTGATAATAAAAAGAAATTACCGTTAATAAAAAAAAATTAAATGAAATTACTTGATGTAGTATTAGTTCTACTTTCTTTAATTTCTTTACCAAGACTTAGGTTTCGTTGTATTACATCTTCAGGTGGGATATTAGTAAAGATAATCCACATAAATAATCATCTCTGCTAGTAGATTCTTTGCTAATAGATTCTTGGCGTTTCTAGGAAAATTGTTTGTTTTAACGTGCTGTGACAGTTATAATTTTTTCTCCATATCATTTGCCTACTTTATTAAATGAACAACTTTTTCTTATTGTTTATTTTTTTAAATTTGATTTTAACAATTAATTAAATAAATAAATAATAACAAAAATTAAATATCGCGATATGAATCCGTCTTAAGCTTAATCAGAATACCGCTACATGAGTTCGTCCTAAACTTAATCAAAAAGTATTATTGTGTTTTAACGATTAAAATATTTAAAGAGTCTCTATTTTTCATTTATTGTTATTATATTGCTTTCTTTTTATCAAAAACTATATTTTTAGTGATTTCCACAATACTTGGAACATTACAATACTTGGAAAATTTAGAAGTTATTCAAAACACGTGGTATGTGTTCTATCGACATTTGTTGTGATGAAATTGACATTACGGTTCTTTTTTTCACACACCAGTTCAGTGAAATCGTACTAAAAAATGTCGATTTACCCATTTACATTCGAATTCTAATATTTGACGATAATATTAAACTATATTAACTGAACTTGTTTCCTAAAAAGAACTATATGTAACAACTACACCTACTACTAGTTTATTAGATATATTAGTAGATTATTTTGAGTTTTAGTTCCAATATGTTGAGATTGGTTTCCAAATCAAGCGTTACAGTATTTCTAAATACCAGTAATATAATTATGAAGGTATTATATTTCATAATTTGGTGCTTAGTGAGTACATTTTTGGAGATTCGGAAAAATTATCTTTTTTTTCCCTTTGCTTTCTTCATTGGGTTTTTTTCACTTGATGGTTTTTTAGATAATTGTACTTTAGTGACCAAGTGTTATTAAAATTTTAACTCCCGGATAACTGAGATATTAAGATAACATATGGGACATTTATAACGAAGTATAAAACGTTTATTTCTTTATATGCTAATAGTTTAAACCAAAAAAAGCGACCACCAAAATCATTTAACATTTTAATCATCTCCATTCAAGATGCATAATGTTAAGTCCAACAAGTGAAATGGAAAACGTATTGTGTCTAAATTTAGAAAGAAAATTTAATTCACAAATTTTACTCTTTGTTAAATACAAAGTAGTTTATAAATTTATAGTGTTGCATTT
Organism: Druceiella hillmani; assembly: GCA_039881145.1. Taxonomy (NCBI): domain Eukaryota; kingdom Metazoa; phylum Arthropoda; class Insecta; order Lepidoptera; family Hepialidae; genus Druceiella; species Druceiella hillmani. The sequence goes on along the minus strand of JAYKKI010000010.1, from coordinate 9,010,662 downwards.
AAAAACCCTGAAAAGTTCTTTCTACATACCAACAAAGCTGCTTAAATAAATACTATCAAAATGCAGAATTGAAACACTAAAAAATCGACGTGTGCAAAATTTAATACATTTAATATCACAAAGTAAAAATTGCCATTACCAGTAACGTAAAAATAAGATTTAATTTTTCAGTGTAACATTAAATGTTTTGTTTTTTTTTTACTCGAAATTGCCTGAAATTAGATTTATGTCATAAAAAAAACCTGTTCAGCACAAGTGAAATTTGCGCTGCGAGGGTATCGTGCAAATTTAGGCATTTAAAAACATTAAGTGTTGCATAAGATTCCTGTTAAACTATTTACAAAATTGTAATTTTTAGAACAAAAATATATAACCTACTATATCTTCACAGGCGTATATTTAAAAACAAATATCTGTCTTATCTGATAAAACTACAAAGTAACGATTTTCGGACTTTTTTTTCTTCGCTGTGAAACCTTGCTTCTTGCCAAATTTCGTGATTCTAGATCAACGGACAGTACCTTATAGGTTCTGCCTTATTTGCAAGTGTCAAAATATTCGGTATAAATGGTTGGAACGAAAATACATTGCCTACTATATTTTTTCCAGGCGCATATTAAAAAAATATTTTTTTACGTGATAAACTACAAATCAACTATTCTCGAATTTTCCCTCGACGTGTGCAATCAGACCTCGCCTCAAATTCAAGATTCTACGTCAACGGATAACCTTTTAGGTTTTGATTTGTTTGAGTGTCAAAATGCGCAGCATAAGTAGCTGTATTTTTCTATTATTTTTTTATTGCGTTGACTTAGAAGCTTGGTTTTTTAAGCTCCGCAGGACCATGGCAGGTTACTTGCATCTCATAAAGATTACTAAAAGCCCGGTTTATTTGTATAAGTCGATATTTTTATAACTTTCCAAATCGATATATTTTTAATGAAAGCTTAAAAAGTGTGTACCTTGTTCCATTATCAGAAAATATTTTCAATCGCACGTTATTTGAAAAGGAAGGTAACAGTAATGGATTCGACAAAGGCGTTGACATGTGCATTAAACCGTAAACTTCTTCAAATATTATTTAAGTTAAAAAGGATATGAGGATACGATATGAGAAAAAATTTCTCTAACAAATAATTAATTAGTATTCTTAACCTCTAACGTTGGCTAGATTAATTGATCTATGCCACGAAATATTCGTGTAATTTATTTTCCTATTTTTAGGAATATTACGTCTTTATCAGTTTTGTAAGACTCGATGTATTTTAGTAGCTGATACCTTCTTATAATATTTGTAATTGTATTACATTAAAAATTAGAAAAGCAAGTATAGGAATTAAATTACAATATTCTGCAGATAGAATTAATTTTGATTTTAAAAATGCCACGTTTCTTCATTAAAATGTCTATTGATTTTTATATACAATAGCTTAAAACTAGTAATCTAATTTTAACGAGTGCTAGCTTTGGGTGTTGTACCCTATACTTAACCATAAAATTAAAAATAGGATAATGTAACTGCAAGTTACTTAGAGAGACCTCTTCACGATCAATTGTATTATATATAGTATTACCACACAAGTGAAACAGGATTTAAAAATATTTACTGACTTCAAAACGCAGGAAACTTTAAATTTCATTGTTTACTTTTGTTCCAACATGTAGTCTCGCTGTAAAGACTTTAAAATTTTACTTCGAGAAGGGATTTTATTATAGTCAAAAATGGTCCCTCACATAATATTTGTAAAGAATATCTAGCAAAAAAAATATCATGGAAAATAATTGTATTAGGAAAAGAGAACTCATAATAATCAAAAGTTATGTCGATATGCGGTTAGAAAAAAAAAGAATATCAAAACGAAATGATGTGAAAGTGAAAAGAGTTTTATGTAAAATATATTAATTTCTTTTTTAATTCAACGTATTTTAAAGTATGACGAATTTAAAATTATAAGTTTTTTGCTGAATGTATTATTAAAAAACTTAGTTTGCATGTTAGTATAAATATAAAATTAAAATATTTGAAATTATTTTCTGAGAAATGTTATTTTAATAAAAATGTAAAATTAATATTAAAATTATATAATAAATTATATAAAATTATATAAAATTATACAAAATTATACAAAATTATATAAAATGTAAAATTATATACAATGCTTTAAAAACTACAATAAATAAAACTTGCAGAATTAATTCACCTACATATGATTTTAATTTATTGGCATTTTAATTGATTGACTGAATTGAAGAAAGAATTTATGAATCACTCAATGTAACTTTCAATGCTTGCTAAATTACAAGAGCTGTTTAACGGAAGAAACAATTGCAACGTATTTATTCACTTCCTCAAACATTTGTGCTTGTAAAAGGTTAACATTTTTAAATTTGGTATTAAAAGTGGAATTTAGTTATAAGTTGATTGCAAGCTAGTTGAGACGACCGGTGGGCTGTGATGATTATGCAAAAGAACTCGAGCTTCGAGAACTCGAGCAATGCTCTGAATTTACAATTTAAAAGAGTTTGTGTTAAGGTTACATTTTATTATGAGTTTTAAACGGAAAATTGTAAAAAGAGTGATTTGCGTTCGATGAGAAAATGAATTTATTTCCTTCGAAAGGTGGAACATAAAACGGCTTCACATAATTTCGCTAATAATTATGTAATGAAATTGTAGTAAGATCATCAAATAAATTATGTTCATAAATTACAACATATATTAAAATTAATATCTCAACCCCGACTTGCTTAGTCAACTGTGACTACCAGACACAGTATACGCTTTTAATATAAATAAACACATGAAAAGTTTTTAATAAATTATGACGCAATATTCGTAGTTAACGGTTTGAAGTATTTTCGAATAAAATGTTTAATAGTAATGATTTATCTCAAATGAATTTTTTAAACAAATATTAAAGGAACCCGTTCTTTTTACGGTACACGAAGCAATGCATTAATAACGTCCAGTCAATAAGTAGTTTTAAGGTCAGATTTTCTTTTGGATAATATATTAAAGCGTAGGGGAATTATATACATATAGAGCTATCTATATACCTGCACATGAAGTGTTTTTAACTATCATCTATAAAACCTTTTAGCGAAGAATTTTTTGCCATTTCACTTCATCACTTTCTCTTTAGTCAAATCCTGATTCATATATATATATATATATATATATGTATATATATATAAATATATAAATATATATATACCAAAATCTCTAACCCCGTCCCTAAAGCGGTCAACAGAGCAAATTAAAATGAATACCGGGTGAATCCCATAAGGCCGCGTTGAATTTTCTATTCACGAATGGCAGGAATGTAGGAGGATATTTGTGCGTGCTCCGAGTAGGTTAAATACACTATGGCATCGTTCTCTTGTGTTCAGCCAGGATCATAAAACGCTACTAAACTCATGATCCAAGGATTTTCAACATAATGGTTTAATAATTTATAAAAAAATTAAAGATCCCATTTTGATTGAAAATAATTCCCGTTAGTGTTGAAGAAACTTACATCCGACCGTGTCCGTTAAAGAGTCAAAAGGGAATAAATAAGGCTAATAACCATATATTTGGTAAGACAAAAACCTATTGAACCTTTCTATATATCTTCCCCAGCATGAAAACATAACTACTTTCACACGGATATCAGATGGCTATATCCGTTGCAAGAATACTACAGAATAAAGAGTTCAAAAAAATCGATATATTCGATATAATGAAAATTTTGGGAACCTAATGAAAATGATTAATACTAATGTACTACTGTAAAAGTGGGTTTCAGTTAAACAATTATAAAACATTTTTTTTTTACCTGAAAACCACTCTCAGATAATGAATAGGGTATTATTTAAAGATACTGGTCAAGGCTGCGTGATATTCCTAGTATTTCAAATTAATAGTTTAGGGTGCCTCAGAATTAAATTAACGTCAAGCACATTATTAGACATTAAAAGAGCAGGGGTTTTTTCATCCGAACCTGTTCTTTAGCATAGACATTTAGGTTAAAGACACATAAAACAAAGTCAATAAGTAAACAATTTTCACTTAATAACTCCTAATATCGTTATCAAAAAAGTTATGTGAACAAAGAAGTTAAAAAAACATATCTTAGAAAGGCAATATCTGCTTTTTTATGTTTTATAATAAAATATGTATACATAATAATAACAATTTTTTTTAATGACATTTTTACTTTTCAAAATGAAATACCTTTCACATACATTTTTACATTATATTACCATTCGATGACTTGATAATTAATCGCACGTACCAAATAGTATTAATGTATTTGCAAATAAAACTCAAAAGGAAATAATATCCTTTATTGCATATTACAGAAATATAATTACAGGATGTCAGTTTAAACATTTCAGTGTTTTATTGGTATGCACTCAGTGTTTTTCAACTAACTTCTACATTATATGGCATTTGATGCTAAAATTTATAAAGGACAATTTGTGCAAAACGTGACTTTATAAAGTTTCAATTTCATATCTCTAGTTTAATAAACATTTGAACAACTTTATTTTACTTATTTAGTTTTAAATATAATTCTGAACTAATTATATACGTCGCCTGCTGCTGAAAACCAATGGCAGCAAAATATCGTCAAAACTTTATGTGAAATTAGTGTACGTTTCTGTGCTTGAGTGCAACCATATATTGTTTTCTACAAGATTATATTAAAAATTCAGAGGACAGTTGGCTAAATTTTTTTTGCCAAACTTCAGATTTTCTCCACATTTTCAGTGACTTGTCGCAGTAGCGTGAAATATGACATTACTGCTTTCAGCACCTGTAATTAGAAAAGAAGGCAATAAACCCGTCTCATTTATTACGCAGCTTCGTGTTAATATTTGTATTTTTATTTTATTAGCGAATATACACCAGGTAAGGGGATGGGGACAAGAAGGGAACATAACATTTGTGGGTTTTCTTAATAGTGTTTTAAGAATTAACCTAAACTAAGTTGGAAGAAAAAATATTTGGGAATTAGTAACACTTGTTATTTCGAATAATATATTAAGCTGCACAGGAAATTATTAAAATGAACATTTTAATGTCACACTTAAAACTTTCTAAAGTAAGATCTTTTTAACAATTATCATTGAGTTGTTTGAGGTTTGATATGCTCTATAATTACCGAGAGACCAAAATTCTACGTGAAAAGTTTTGTGAGAAAATTAATTTGATAGTTCAAAAGATGAAAATGTTTGTTGGTGATCTTATAAGCGTTTTGTATATTCATTTTGAGATATGGAACCGTCAAACCAAAAGGAAAATGTTCATGTGTAGAGCAAGCTATCTAAAAGCAATATCGAAGTAAAAAATATCCTAATAATATAAAAAAGCTAAAACCTGTACGTTTATTTACCATACAGAAATTATAATATGGAAAATAAATTTTATTGCGATTATATTTTATTAATACCGTTAAATTTCAAAATACCGTATTTTAATCAGAATACAGCATAAAAATGAAAATGGAAATTTTTTTGCTATGCTTTTAAAAAAATATGCCTATTGATAAGGTGTTTAATAATTCAATCAAAGCGTCATTTTATTCGTAGATTTACATTAATTGGTACTCGTGAATTAAATAAAAAATGCTCAGCTCATACTTACCGATGCAAAAGTAGCCATAGACACTGGACA